>JADBJO010000369.1:160084-240084 GCA_016801955.1 Conus betulinus | reverse complement strand
CTTCTTCTGTGAGCTCCTGAATCAACTCTGTTGCTGCTGGTCTGGTTTTTCTGAGATGGGTTAATCTTCTCTTAGTGATCTCATGTTCTACATGTGTAACATACTCCCATCGGCCATAACTAATGTCATGATCCCCTGTCATCATTGGCTGCGGCTGTTTTTTTTCGATTGAAGAGGTACCACAATCATGCAGGTCCCCTCAAGACATTTTCTCTGGTGTTCCCCAGTCATTCCTTTTGAACACGATGTTGATCTTGATAGCTCATATTTGTCAGTTAATGTTATGTCAGGTATGTGATTTGCTTCTGCAAACATCTTCACTGTTTCTATTTTCAAGTCCACATTGGCACATTTTTCACACAAGCAATCTCTTTTTTTGTTTGATGTTGATGGCATCACATGTGGTGGACAGTCTTGCAAACATTGAAAAGCTTGGCTCAATTTCTGGATTTTCACTTTTGAAAATCATATGAGTGGATCTCAGTGACCTTTCCATTACTTTTCTACAGATGAGTTTTCTTTTACCATTTTTTCACACCCCCTGCACCTGGCTGTGTTATTGAAATGTCTGTACGGTGATAGAAGAGGCTCACTGCTTCTGTCAGCTCTTCACTTACAGCATCTTTTCTTTTCTTTCTTTCTCAGTTCAAGATCTGAAAGTTGTGAGGATTTTCAGACTTTTTTGAAGAGTTTGTAGCCTATGCTGCACTCATTCTGAAATTGCGCAGAACACTTTCTTTTCAGTCTGACCACAAATGCTGAAGTACGCCTTGCTTTCAGGTCTCGTTTGTTTCTCTTCTTCTTCAAGATTTCCATTGTCTCTTTTGCTTTGTGAAGGATGTGTTGACAAAATCCAATTTTCTTTTTGAATTGGGGCTGACAATCATTCTATCTCTGAGTTTCCCGTCTGCTTTTTGGTGTTGATTTTTCAACCATTTTGGTTACCACTACTGCTTTTTTGTTGCTGTCATGTGGTAGTGATTTAGAAGTTCTGTAGACTGCCTTACTAAGCGATTCAGTGCTGTTGTAACCTGGATTCTCTGAGGAAATTTTTAGTATCTGATCTGACTGATTAGGACTGATAGATTGTGAAAGTGTCTGATTAGATGGTTTAGGACTGATAGATTTACTACTGAACTTTTGTAATGGCTTCTGCATCTTCAGTGCTTCTTTTTCTGACTTCTTTTGTGCATACCTTTTCTGTCTTCTCTCATTTCTTGCTGCACTGTCTTGATCAGTTTCTTTTGCTCTCTGATTAGCTTTCTGTGTCTCCCCTGACAGTACAAGTGGAAGAGAAAATATACGTTTTCTCAGGCCCGGACGACCAGAACAGCTCCAAGTTGCTTCAAGATTTGTAAACAGCTCTGGATCAGCCATTATCTGTCAATAAATGTGAAGAATGCGAACAGTCACAGGGCAGATAATATGAGTAAATTGTAAAAAAGAAAAAAAAAAAAAAAAAGTAAAGAAAAAAAAAAAAAAAATATGAAACACATTTTATGGAAAAAAAAGTATGTATTCCTCAGAGATGAGAGATGTTTGTATGTGTCTAACTTGACTAGGTGAAAGAGCAGTGATGTCTCTTGTGGTTTCTGTGTTTGATATTTTAAAAAAATCAGATTAAAAAAATCTGATTCCTCTATGTGGGGAAAAAGTTTATATAATACATATATACATAATTATAACAGTACAATCTCTACATTGTCAAAAGTGTCTTCATCTGAAATGTATAGTCCACATGGGGATCTAAAGAAGTGTGTGTGAGTGAGTGTCCTCCTTCATGTTTGTTCTTTCAGAACTTGTAGACATTCAACTTATAATAAGACTTTGCCTATTAGTTGCCAAGCAGACCCTGGTCACCATGCACCCTCCCCCCTCCCAGGACTTAACCTAAGTGGATCCACAATGTACCTTAGGGACCACTGAACACGTTTCTGGTTGTTCCCAAGAAAATAATTCATTTGAACTATGAGTTATGGCCCTTGATTCAAGGGTACTCCCCTTGTACGCTGACCACAATCAACAATTTCAGTCAAATGAAGCTCATGTGAATGACCAGAAATCTACAATTCTGTTACTTTTGTAACTACATCAATGACTTGCCATCTTGAAAAAGCCTTTGTGTGTAGTCCAGTATAGTATATCTTGGCTTCAGGGACGCGCTATCTACTGAAACCGTCATATTTACAATACGGACTGTATGTGTCATCCACGGTACGTTAAAAATAATAGAAAGCAGAGCTTCTGGAGGGTTGTTTTCATACACAACCATGCCTATGGATCATTCAGGACCAATTAGGGCTTCCTAGTCCTGTTTTTTATAGGTACAAAATCAAATATCTCCTATACCCCCCTAAATGTGCAATTTTGACAAAAAAAACAACACAACACGCTTTAAACAGAACAAAATTATTCTTATTTGCAACAAGCATTGCTATAAAATAAAAGAATATATACTGCAGTGAAATAAACAGTAATATGATACGATTTGCTGTTCTGGATGTTGTGATTATTTTCAATAAATAACAAATTTTCTGCATTTCATATGTACATGTATAATAATAACACTACTACTTGGAAATCGCATGCATTTGCATCTTAACCAAAAAATAGTTTGATTTCTATTACTAATGTTCTTTTTTTTTTTCTTTTTTTAGCTGTCCCAACCTCTGCGCCACCTCAGAGGCAGTGCACCCACGCTGCTCATTCTGACACCCCGTCCATAGCCACAGCCCAGCTGGCCCTGCCTCAGCCCCAGCTTCAGCAATCCACAGGGAGCAGTCAATGTCAAGTCATCAAGAGGCAACCCACTGGAGGGGACACTGCACTGCTGCCGAGTCACTTCGGTAGTGTTCAGTGGCGCCTGTTCTGATCTAAAATACGCAGGACACCACCTATTAAGCCCCCTACTGATGACAATAATTGCTTAGTTGCAGAGCCAGCATGAGTGAGCTCTCCCTCCAGAGGGCGCCACCACGTCCATCCAACAACAGCCCCCATGGACTTGCCGAGACCAGTGACCCCGACGGACCAAACCAAGGCCACAGACGTGGAAGGGACATCAAAAATTGAGGTCACCATGAGAGCAGCGAATGAAGGCCACAGAAGAATTTTTTTTTTTTTTTGTTAATGCTGTTCGATGAGAATGAGGGTGATTAAGATCATGCTATGGATTTCCATTTCAGTCTGAGACTACATGACAGGGCTGTACTCTACGCTTCCTTTCATAATACATCCCGGAGTCAACCAGGCCCGGAGAGATATAGGCACCTGCAGCATTGGTCAGGAAATTGAGCAACACTCTCAGAAAACACGTCCATTAAGTGGATGAAACTCGACTGTGTGGTCCCAGTCTTCCCATCTGAGTCCGCAGCAAACTCAACTCTGGGTAGGAGCCGGTCGGGGAAGAAAAACACACATGACTGATGGGACCCATGACCTCCCAGCCAGGAGTCTGCAACGCTAACCACTTCGCCACGGCAGCTAGTCATTGCTAATGTTCTTTGTTGTCTTCGTTTTTTGTGTGTGCATGTGAATGAATCCTCCGTTGTAATGATCAACTGAACATGGCAGCAGCAAAAGCGAAAACATGAAGACAGCTTTGTTGGTGAAGTGTGCGTCATTCATTTCAGCGATTCCAACAACAGATCATTTGTTCACCTCTCTAACTGCAAAGGACCTCAGAATAGACTGATAAAACTTCAAGACATTTGCAAGAAAAGACTACTGCAGCCACTGGATTCTCGGATGGAAGAGGCTTGCAACTGCTGGTACCGTGGGCACCAGAGGCCAGCATCACCAGTTTGCTAGGCTCAACTGTTAAAGGGTTGGTAAAACTCTCAACAGCTTTCATTGCACACTGTACACTGGCCTCACTATTGATGACTGCTGAAGGTCTAAGGTCATGATTTTGATCCCCTAAGTCACTGGACTGCGACATGTCAGCCAGATCAAGGGTTGCCTGCACATACTTTATCCACTAATATGTTCGAACCCAGTGCTGGTAAGCTTCATAGTTGTTTGTGAGGCCTATAACACCAGCAGCTGTCCCACCACGAATCTTGGCATGTTTCTGGAATGTCTTCCATAGTTTTATCTACGGCGCATCTGTTGCCTGGGATGTGAGATTGAGTTACACTGCAGGTGCCATGTCGCAAGAGACCTGTTGCCAGGATGTGTGATCTCAATGTTTGCAAGGAAAATGCCCCAAAATGTCAAGAATCATGCATAATTCTTGCCTCCAAAGCTAAAAAACAGGTCAGGCATAACCAACAGCGTTTGTACATAGAGCTCATAGTCACTGACTTTGACGGCATGCAACTGAGACAGAGTAAGCCAGATGTGGTAGACATAAGAGATCCACAGCTGGGCTGTCTTCCCATGCTGGTCTAGTCGCATCTCTTCTCTGTGCTTGGCATACGCTGACAGGAACTCTTTCATGTCATGGTCTTCCAGCAGCTGCTGTACAGAGAAGATTGGGTTAAAGAACTCTGGCAGAAACGAGCAGTCACCTGTCTCCTCTGGCAAGGTGAGGAAGGCATTTGCGTCACCTTTAAGTTCCAGGAATTTCTTCACTATCAACCGCTCCAGGCACTCAAGCATAACTCTGTGGCAGTGCATGGCTCTGTCGCAGTTCTTTCCAGTCATCACTCCATTCACAGAACCTGAAGAGATCAGTCCTGCTTCTTGCATAATGTCTGAAAGCCCTGATCCGTCCACTTTTTTCCCAACCATCTTAACCCTCTTATACTCGCAACGGGACAATCCGGGACTTAACGTCGGGCGCCTGTTCTTCCCGTACCGGGAGTTACCGAGACCTCTCCGCGGGAATTTTCCATCACGCAGTGATCACGTGTGTAGACACACACAGTCGCAGACAGTAACTAGGAAGACTCAGGCATGGCCCAATCATGTGTTGGCACTATTTTTGGTGATGGTACCATGTGTGTTCATTGAGAATAGGCACAGAACGCAGCGAGTAACTTTGTGAATGGAAACTGACCGACTTTCACAATGGCGGCTTTCGCATCTGCTACAAATGATGAAGAGATGATCGACTACTCGCAAGAGGAGTTAGATCAAATTATTGTAGAAGTAGAGACGTTTGAAAGAAAGATGGAGAGTGAAGGTGATATAGAAGTAGGTAGTGGTGTTGAAGAAGACTGAAGTGCAAAGCGACCCGGAATACAATGTTCCACGCAGCGCTTCAGACAAAATGGCGGCCCACGACACATGGCACGGCAGGGGTGCATCAGTTTCAGGAACCCACTGGGCCGGCTCACTCGTTACCTGACACTGCTACACCACTTGATTTTTTCGTTTTGTTTGTTCCTCTGTGTTTTTTTTTAAGACTGCTGCCGATGATACAAACAGGTATGCAAGACAAAAACAAGCTGCAAAGGGGCGCACCTGACCCTCTTTTGTAGTACTGTGTGTGACATGTGACAAGTTTTGTATGACATTGGTGGGACAACCAGTGAGACCTGTACTGCCAGGCAGCAGATGGATCGCATCAGGTAGGCCTCAGATTTCATCTTACACTAACAACTTCCATCAGCATGGTGATTGCGCATGCTTGCATGCTGTAAACTTTACTGTCATCATAAAACGTCACGTGTCTGGTGACAATTTGGTGACAGTGACACGACCTGTATTTCTAGGACAGACGAAATATAGTTCAAAGTGAAGTGCATGCTCTTATGAAACTGTCTGCCAATTTTCTTTCTCCTACAGGTTCACATACATTCCCTATAAGTTAATAATCACACATACCCATTTTTAGGCTGAAACCAGTAGAAAAATCCGAAATCTAGGGGAAGTTTGCAGTCAGAGAGAAACCGAGTACAAGAGGGTAAGATAGGCACACACAATGTGAAAGGTGCCCAACAGGATGATGTGCTGCTGGTACTTCTGAGGCTGGTTCCAAGTCAAAGGATAAGCCTTCATACAGACCCCAAGGTCAAAACTTGTGATGACATACTGTTAACCCATCTCATGGCTGGCTTCTTCTGCTTGTCTGAGGCACTCCTGAACAGTCTTGTAGTCTGTAATTGGTTGATTGATGACAGGATAGTAGCCAATGGTGGTCTTTCTTTGGGGTTTGTCGCCTAGCAAGAAGATGAATCCTGCCCAACCAGGCACATCCTGGTCTGCTCTGAGAGCACTGTGAAGCCTGCATAGGAGCCAGAGAAAATGAGTTTTTTCAACCCTCTTGACTGCTTCTTTTCCACCAACGATGGCTGTCTCAAAGTATGGACAGTTTGAGCTCTTCCTTGAAGTCATGTAGCACTCTGGGAGTTCTTCCTGTGAGATCTGAAGAGTCTGCTCTCTTGTCCTTGGCACTGAAGCCAGCTGCAGTTAAGCTCCTCCATGCTCCTCATCTGTGACTTCTTGAAGCATGATGCCATGAGCAGTGTGTGCTGACACCTGCCCTTTTAGTGTGCATAGGAAGTTGTCAAACTCAGAATGAAACACAGATGGTGCTGATAGGTTCAGAAGAATTTGAGAAGTCAAGACACTTGAACATTCATTCATGGCTTTTGCAATTGCAGTTTCTAGTTCAAGTGTGGACTGGTAAGTATCACAATGTCCAAACTGTTCATCATGGGCATGAGCTGCTCACTTCTGAATAGGTGACACAATGTCATGCACAAAAGAATGTGTTTTGGCAGCTTCCAGTGATCCTTAGTGACGGCTCTGAGGATGCCCTGGCCAAGTGAAGTAACGAGTCTTTGTACTTTTGAAGTGTGGTCTTGTATTTGGCCATCCAAGAGATAGTTAAGAAATCTCTGAAGATCGTGTGATAGGATATCACGTTGCTGTTGAAATTCATCTGTTGGTGGCCATGACAAACTTTTTGGCCACGACAAACTTTTCGATTTCTTGAAGGCCTCTGTTATTACTGTCCCTAGATATAGGGCAACATCTTTCATGTCGGTTGAGCCAAGCTCGTATGCTAGAATGACAGCGCTGTAAGTTTTCATTTCTGAACTGTGCACAAGTAGAGACTGAAACTTCCCACCTTTTCTATAGAGTGAAGCAAACGACAATCTACTCAAAGACATCTACCTTTTTTCAGCTGTGACACAATGTACAGCAACAGCCATAATAAACATGTACCCAACCTCAAAAAATGTGCGTTTATCATGCAGCAAAAAAGAAAGCAACTTCAATGTCTAGGGAATGGGAAGCGATGCCCTTTGCATACAAAAACCATCACAAACCCCTTTGGTATCAAACAAAGAAGCCACAAAAAAAGCATGCTTACATGATCAGAAGGTACCTTTCCTCGCATGGGCGAGGTCTGCACACCACCTGTTCTGTTCCCAGGAGTACGCTGTGTCTGCGGTCGCGTGGTACGAGGTGTGGGGTGCCTTCCTGCAATGGAAATTTGACTATAATTTGAAACTGAAATGCACAATGTCCTTTACTTCATTTTTTTCACAAATTTCTGGTTTTGCCTTTCTGTACTTCCTCTCCATCTCCCTTCACCTTTCAAACAACTTAAAAACACAAAAACCGGCAGAAAAAGTCCTCTTGTTGACTTGTCTCTTGACAATAGGAAGATACCGTCTTCTAACTTACGAATGCTGTTTACTTGTTACAATCTAAAACAATACGAGTAATCTATAAAAAATGTTTTTCCCCTCATACTTACCTATCAAAACAAATGCCTTGTCCCCACTTGGCCTGGCACAATGCCATATTATCAGGATCCCCCATAAAAACAAAACTGGAAGAGCAAGGAACTAAATTTGCTTCAATCCTCTGATTCACCAGCCAGACTATTGTCCTTAATGAGTTCACAACATTACATCATGATACAACTAGCTTATTTTTCTCCTTTCCTCGATGGAGGAACATGCCTCTTTCGGCTCTGCGATTTTCAATTTGTTTTCAAAACAGATTCACACATCAGTTCAAGTTTGCCCTTCCCTCGAGTAAGAAGCTTCTGTTCTGGATCTGCATCGGGGAATTTTGACTGATAATTCCCATAAAGCAGTCGATTGTTGCTTCTCTGCAATCGTCACCCACTTCGTCATTCCCCAGGGCTCCATTCAAGTCTGCTCCGAAAAATTCAACCTTGGTGCCCTCTCTCAAAGATTTGCATGAGACCTGTGTCTTCTGCATGAGATGTTCCCCATTCTCACTGTTTGACTAAGGTGAGGTTTGTTCTGGTGCTATGCTGAATACAGTAGCAATTTAAATGTTCGTGTTAATTTCGAAGACAATCCGCCAGTTTCAGCAAGTGTCAGCTGCTTCTCAAGACCACACCAATTCAATACCAGTTCTGAGGCCAGTAGAGATAGATCAGCATCTCCCCCAACTCCCATTTCATACTCTCGACCCCTCTGAGCCTTGCAGTGGAAGAGCAGCTAGGGAATTATAACCTCGATGGGGCAGCTGGAGAAAGTGTGCCTATGCCAGTGCACAAGTTTGGATTGCTGCAATATATGGGAGTTTATACAAAAGTGGTCCTTGATGCAAAGGGGAAAACTTCAATTTGGGGCTGGGAGGATGGAACAACCTCTGACCATGAAATGAAGGTATGTATGGTGTGAGTGCAGGAGAATGTATCTCAGATGAGGAAGAAGAGATTTTTTTATGATGATGATTAGGATGATGAAGTTCCTGCGTTGATTCAAGATTTTCGCTCGCTAAGTTCACTGTTATATTTACTTGGATAGTGATTCTGGGCACTCTCCATCCTTCCTGTGATGGTTCAAAGTGTCCGCAGGTACAAAGTGTCTGCACGCGGACACTTTGTTCCCTGCAGACACTTTGTACCGTGAACTGACATTCAAAGTGTCCGCAGAAATCCTGCGGACAATTTGTTCCGCGAGGTGACATATAACTTACAAAAGCGGAACAAAGTGTCCGCAGCCGTTTCAGCCTCAGTGTGAGTGGGTGAACGTGCAGGTACACTCCCATGCGTGTGCGTGCGTGTGAGCATCAATACACACGCACGCGCACGTGTTTGTGTGTGTGTGTGTGTGTGTGTGTGTGTGTGTGTGTGTGTGTCTTAATAAAAAAAAAAAATGTTTGAAAGCTGTTGACTACTTTTTTGTGCAACAGCGCACAAAGGTTAGATTATGCTCATGTGCGTGCGCAAGCATGCGCACGCGCGCGCACACACACACACACACACACACACACACACTCGCACGCACGCACGCACACACGCACGCACGCACACACATATGCGCGCACACACACACACACACACACATACACACACGCACACACGCACGCATGCACACGCATGGGAGTGTATGTGCACATTCACCCACTCACACTGAGGCTGAAATGGCTGCGGACACTTTGTTCCGCTTTTGTAAGTTATATATCACCTCGCAGAACAAAGTGTCCGCAGGATTTCTGCAGACACTGATTGTCAGTTCATGGTACAAAGTGTCCGCAGGGAACAAAGTGTCCGCATGCGGACACTTTGTACTGCGGACACTTTGTACCATCACACTTCCCATGAGAGATCCTTCTCCCCCCACCCCTACCCCATGCCATCCCACTGCAGAAGGCTCATTTGAAGTCATCTCTTTTTTTTAAAGAACACCGTCTCAAACAAAGTTTAACTATTCACTGACTTGCAGAATGCCTTTTATCCCATCAAACTTTCTTGTGGGGGGGTACTTTACAGTTTTGCATTCTATCCTGAACATCTCGTGACTGAAGTTATTCATGTGGCAGTGCACATTGAATGTGCTGATCCATTCCCATGCCTTCTGACCATTTGACTTAGCCCAGGTTTAGTTTCTTTTTGTCTTTAGTGTGTGAATCAGTGCTGTCATAATAACAACTATCCATCCGCTTCACTATCTGCTCAATATTAACCCCATTATTGCCAGTATTTTGTATCAGTTTTGTATTTGTGTGCCAGAGCAAAATTTGGCTTTTTGGAGTAGGTTCACTAATTTGACCAGCGCTCATTTATTTGTGGAGATCTCTCTTAGATTTTTGGCCTGTTTTCTCCTTATACCCAAGGCTATATCCCCAAACAAAAATTGGTTTTGTTGATTCTGAGTATAACAAATAATCTTATAATTAACTTCTTTTTAAATTATACTTTGCAAACATACATAACCACACAGCAGCAAAATGAAAAACATACAAACCCAGCAAAAAGTGAATTTAGTGTTTACCGAACACCTGTGTAGATATCTGGTAGTGAATTTACAACCCACATTGTTTGTTTCATATGATAAAATGTATGTATTTCTGGGGTACAGTACAATCCAGGTATAAAGGGACACAACTTTAGGGGTTTTTTTTTTAGGTAGGTTCACTAATATGCCTACTGCTCTTTCAATTCTTGACATTTATCTTAGATACTTGGGAAATCTTCTTGTTATATCCTTGGATACAGCTAGATATTATAATAGTTTGATTTTGTTTATAATGAGTAGACCAAAAATATATGTAATTATGAACATGTTGTTTGAAAAACTGACACCTTCAGAACATTAAAAAAAAACATAGCACTAAAATAACAATGAAATACCACAAAAACTGGTATGAACTTCAGGACAAACGTCTGTACTCACATAAAGCTTGACAACCCATAAAATGTTGTTTTGCAACCCATGTCATGGGGGGCACTCCAGTCCAGGTAAAGTGGGCAATACGATGGGGAATCACAAATTATCCACAGCATCAGTCTGCACAGCTTCCAAGCCTCTTGGAAATTGGTCTTGTTTAGCAGAGATAAAATAACAATGCCAACATTCTGTGTAATTTCCAAATATTATTCTGTTTTCTTTGACATATGTAGCTTGGTTCACTCATGAACTAAATGCTAGTGATAAAAAGCCATCACCATAGAAGGTACTACATAAACCAACCACACCAAAAAAAAAAAAAAAGACTACTAAAGACAGGACTGAGCTACAAAAACTCACACCAAAGATGTTGAAAGCACACTAACTACTGAAAAATACACCAGCGCTGCAGAGATCACACCACACCACAGAACCTATGGACGGAAGGATCAGGATCCCACACTACTGCCAATAAATGAACTTGGTGTGGTAGTCCATGTAACACTGTGGGTAGCACAATGCTGCCTTCGAGGGACAAAACTTGTAGTAGTAGCAGGTGTCACGCCTCCTCCTCTTCTTGGAACACACCTTGCAGGGCCTCGTTGGTCACTCCTTGTTCGGTGTTGGAGGAATACTGAACATGAAGTGCCTGGCTGTTAGACGCACTTTATCATCCGATTTGTTTTCCTCTACCTCTGGAACCTGGTCTGGCCAATTCCATGAACAGATGACTGCCTCTAGAAAACTCAGCAGTGACTTGCAAGAGTTGTCCTGTCCCTTCTGCAGAATGAAGGCGTTGCATGCTGCTACCTGCAGAAAAGGAAAAAAAAAAAAGCTTTCTTTGTCCATTTCATGGACTTGCGGATGCAGTCAGATGGGTGGAGCAATTATCTTGCTTGTCCACTCCACCCATATTCTTATTATATTGTAAAGATGCCTCTGGCTGCCTGGAGATCCCCCATTGTCCCCAATCTCAGATGGCTGCCTCTGTATAGCCATGGACTGTCGACAGCAGATGCATCACCTTGGTGCTGTGGTACCTGGTGGCTACTATCTTGCCATCACCACAAAGCGCAGCGGATGACCCTGGGTCCAGCTGAACTCCATGGAGCTGCTCTGGGATGCCGTGGTTCTCCCTCACAGTGCAGCATGCCAGGGTGTTCCTTTCCCGTAGGCACAAGAACAACCTGAGGCAGCTATACCAATTATCAGTGTAGACATGGTAATTTTTGTTCAGGAGTGGAGCCATCAGGTCAGGTGAGGTCAGGACTGTTGGCCTGCAATGCATCCAGCACAGGCGTCACTTCGTTGATGAGGTCATACTTGCCCGCACACACTTTGAAACGATAGCAGTAGCCACCACTTCCTTTGACACCACTGTCAGAATCGCAGCAGAGGTATGCTTTTATGCCAAACCTGGCATGCTTCAGAGGAATGTACTGCCTGACGATCAGCCTACCTTTCCCAAAGAAGTAAGAAGTAGGCTTTCATCAACACGACATCCCTCCTTGGCTCATACACCTCTTGGAATCTCTTGTGCAGATGGTCCAAAATCAGCCAGATCATGAAGAGGCGGTCGTAGGATGGATCACCCTGAGCCGGCATCTTTGTGTTGTCGTTGAAATTCAGCATTTGTAGGATGATCTGAAATATAAAATTGAGTTATAGTTGACTGATACACAGTTTGGTGCGCGCACACACACACACACACACACACACACACACACACACACACACACACACACACCACACAAGCACCATATGCAAAAGCAACAAACACACACACACACACACACACACACACACACACACACACACACACACACACACACACACACACATACACACACACATGTACAAGCACCACATGCAAAAGCATCTCACACACACACCATGCACAAACACCACATGCACAAGCAACACACACATACACATACATACGAATCTACAAGCACCGCATACAAAAGCACCACACACACACCATGCACAAGCAACACAGCACAAGCACCACACACACACACACACACACACACACACACACACACACACACACACAATGTATACCCACAATATACACAAGCACTGCTCTCTCTCACACACACATGAAAACACACACACACACACACACACACACACACACACACCACACACACCACAAAACACTCTCTGTCTTTTTTTCTTTCTCACATCATCATCATCATCATCATCATCATCATCATCATCATCATTCTGTACTTGAAGAGAAGACAGCAGGGGTGTGAGAGGTAGTGAGGAAAGATGGGAGAAAGAGAAAGAGAAAACTTGTAAAACATTTACCTGAAATTGGCTCCTTGGCATGACTGAACTGAAGACTGGTATGCAGTACAGCACTTTTTTTTTACCAGTACAGATCTATGGCTGGCAATCTCACAATGTCCATCAACGGCACCAAAGCAAGGAACTTCATTTTTGTGCCGTCGACCTTCTCCCACTTATTGGCCCTGGAAAATTCTGGCAGATTGGGGTGGGCTTCCAGGAACTAGTCAGCTAAGACAGACCTGAAACTGTCAACATTGACCTTGATTACCGGATTACCCGTAAAGGAAATGTCAGGATTTGGGCGATCGACACTGGCATCTTTCCATTCAGAAACAAGTTCAGACTGACGACCACGCCCAATTCCACTGCCACGCTCCCTCACGCTGGACCCTTGCCGTCGTCCTGAACCCCTACCCCTTCCTCAACTCCCACCCCAACCTCTAACAACGGGGAGGGGGGGGGGGGGGGGGGACGTAGATGGAATCGGCTCATCACTCTCCTCAATTCTGCCCCACTTGCATTGATGTCGCTCTCGGTTCGAAGTCAGGATCAGCTTCTTCATCAACACCAATCTCTGATAACAGCAGGTGGTGTTGATTGTGATCACTTTCTTCCTCTTCCAAATCACTTCCTTCCGCTTCTCTGAAGTCTTCTTCATCATCACTTTCACAGTCTGGAATAACTTCTTGAAGCACTTCAAGAGCATTTTAACGCTTGAAGACGGGACGCCTGGACAAACTGCCTGCTTGACTCACTATCTTGTGAACCGAGAATGACTCAGCCAAAAGTTCCCGAAGTTCATGGTCCAAATATAGTGCGTAGCGGTCAGTCACTGACCAGTCTGAGAGAAGGAACTGTAGTATAGGGTCCCTACAACAGTTTGCACCATTTTTCCCTCTGCCTCCCTTCTTTAAATCCCCAAATTTTGATGATGAAAATACCACAAACAGAGTTCGATGTGCGACACACAGCTTTCCAGAAAGTACCTCGAGCACCATTCATGCAAGGGCAGTAAACGGATTAAGATTGTGAGTATTCTATTCTTCAGGAATTTCCTGCAAAATGTCATCATCTACACATAAGATGGGTGTGAGTTTGGTGCACAAGCCTAATGATTTCTCCTTAGCTCATCATATCACTATCTCACTGACTTGCCATTTTGTTCATACAGTAATATATACATATAAAATGCAGAAAGGAACAAATGTGTGAAAAAGCAAGTTGTTTTTTTTTTTAAGCAGGCTCCTGATCAGACCATTGATCTTTCATGACTTTCCCATTCCTAGGTATCTGAGAGGTTCCATGAGCATGGTGTGTTTCTCCTTGCTTCTTTCAGCCTTTTCACCTTAAAACACTTCTTCCTTGTTTTAGCCATTTCACCTTAGAACACTTCTAGCTTCTTTCAGCCTTTTTTCCATTCAGTGGGAGGCCATTGTGTCTGTTGTTAGTGGGGGGGGGGGGGGGGGAGAGAAGGGAAGACCATTAAGAAGTGGCAGACCTCAAAAACTTTCAAGAAATGAGAGCAGTTTTACTTGCTTTTCACAACTGGTCTCCAATTCTGAAAGACAAAGCTTTGATTGTGTGCACTGACAGCTTCACCATACCTGAAGAATCAGGGAGGTACTCACTCTACGTACTTGAATGCCTTAGCAGTCTTTCTACTCTGTTCTGCCAGTCCATGAAGATTATGTTTCTGCAAGACACATCCCAGACAACAGAATATTCTTGCAAACTCTCTGTCCAGGAAGGGTCAGGTACTTCCACTGGAGTGGATTATGAACAAGTCTGTTTTCAGGTCCATTTTTCATTGGAACAACAGCTTCCACTTCTTGTATCTCCTGTTCCAGACCTTTCAGCCTTTGCTGTGGGTTCTAACGTGACTTCATGGGGACAGATGTTCACATCACATTTTCATCCTCTTCCCTCATTCTTGTAGTTCTGAAAAAGATGGCCAGAGAGAAATGTCAGGTAATCCTAATTTTCTCTCTGAAATGGACAAAGGTCAGTGTCTTGGACACTCTTCTTTGTATCAGGGAGACCAGACTTGTTGACTGAGCCAAGATCAAGAAGATGACAAGCAGATTCCCATAACCCTCCTCTCTCTCCAGCCAGTTATTTATCAGGTGATACCACCCTGATCAGAGACGTTTCCACCCTTCATGCATGGAAAAGATCATAGCTGGGAGAAGCCTATCTCCCTTTGAAGTCTATGACATTCTCCAAAAGGCATAATTGGGCTGGCATTTCCCTGGCGAATGCTGAAACTGACTCAAGGATGTGGCCCCCTTTTTTTTTTTTTTTTTTTTTTTTTTTAGGACTTACTCAGAAAGTGGAGGAAGGTAAGTACACTTAGATGGTTCAGGTAAGCCACTGCCAAACTTACAGACGTAAGGGGACAGACCTTGATATTAGCCACGATTTCTTTCAAATGGGAGCTGATTGCTTACTGCCTCCTTAGGAACTGCAAGACTCAGAGTCTACCATAAATCTTGGAATTTCCAGCTTCCAGTGACTTTGAGCTAGCCAAGACCACCTAGCCCAGAGAGCAGCCCCCGACAGTAACCATGCTTCCACTGGCCCCTTCATTATCTAATCCCAGGTCCAGGTGATTGAAGGTGGAGCAGATTACCCTGTCCAGTCAGGGCACTGAAGATGTGCTTCAGAGGGCAGAATCAGGTTCCACGTTCTCCCTTCTATGCGCAGCAGCCAGCTATCAGTCCTCGAATAATTAGTTCCTGGCTTAGGCAAGCTTACATCTGTGACCAGAAACTGCTTTCTTGCAGAGCGTACATAAGGGCACATGAAGTCCAGGCTCTTTCCGTCAGTTGCATCCTCTAGTGAAGTGATGCATCTCTGGCAGCTTTTAGGCAGCTGGCTGGAGGTCACACAGACCCCTTTTGGCAGATTCTGTCTTCATGACAGGTCATGAACTTCTTGACCGTCTAGGGGTGTTGTGGTTGCCCAGCTGCAACACATCCACAATGATGTTGCTCACTTGATAATCTGCCTACCCTGCCAATTTTCATTGCCTATTTTGTCTGTGTATTTTTGTCTTGGGCTCTTTGTTTAACTCACTCCATGCCCATGAGTTTTTCCCCTTGCTAATCCCTGAAAACCTGGGGTGTGTATAGGGTAGGAAAAAATTCTCATAATTATAGAGGACAAGACAGACACTTGAAATTAGGTGAATGGATACAATACATATTAGTCAATATGCGAACAAAAAATAAAGAAACTTACTTACCATCTTGGTGGTGAAACTGGGCTCCATTTTTTCCCCTTTTTTCAGCACTTTTGCAACCATCAGAAATATACAAACAGAGTGTTCCTTAGCAGCTCAAAAAATTCTACATCACATTCTACCACAGCTGGAGTCACTGAAGACACAGAAGATATAATACTGAATCACAAGCAGGTGATGGAGAATGTGAAAATACAAAAACTGTGTCTTTACAGGATGAAAAGCAAACAAAAAAAAAAGTTCACTGTGCACAAACACTGGTGATGAATCACTGGCATTATTCTTTTCTGGAGTGGAAAAGTTCATGGCAAGTGACATTGCATCCTGGGCAGCTTCACACACAGTGGCAAACCATGGACTGCAAGATGCTTGTTGTAGAGAATAGACCCCTGATAAGAGTCAAGGTCAGAAGACAAAAAAAAACAGCTTCTTCCACCACTTCATGGTCTTCCTATTCAGGGGCATGTAGGCCATGAGCTGATCACTCATGTCCACTCCTGCCATGTAGTCTTGTACTGCTGCTGGTTTTCTGTCTCTCAGGGCAGTGCCATGTTGTGAAGCTCATCATGGTGGTTGGCAGCATCACTGTTGTCAGCACGTGGACAGGTTTTTTGTCCTGCCACCTCAGCACAGCAACATGACCTGCAGCCATACACACAAAAATGACCATATGAACTTTTCTTTCTCTTTTTTTTATGTACCTGTATATCCCACTGTTTGTAATAAACATACATGTGTATGGATGCACAGTGTGGTGTTTTTTACAAACTATAAAGTAGAACCAACCTGATTTTTTATATAATCAAGCACCATAAGACATTAATTACCTAAATTACTTTATATTTAACAGTTTATTCTATAAATGCAACAAATTATAGATTTTGCACAATAACTACAAGTGAAATTATGCCTGGAAACACAAACATACCCATGCACAGAGTTACAAAACATGAACATGTGTAGCTGTTTCTCTCTCAAAACACACACACATATACACACACACACACTCTCTCTCTCTCTCTCTCTCTCTCTCTCTCTCTCTCTCTCTCTCTCTCTCTCTCTCTCTCTCTCTCACACACAGAGTAATGCACCAATACTCAGTACATGTAATCACTCATTCCCTTTGTTTATCCCTCCCTTCTCTCCACCCCCACCCCCCCACCCCCCCTTTTCCCTCTCTCCCCCTAGTCTACTGATACATGAATGGATCACTGCAAAAAATATGCACTCACTTAGTGTGTAAAACATACATGACACATTTACACATAGCACAATTTATGAAGTAATAATTTCTCTTTACCTACCTCTGCAGGATGCATGGACAACTCAAAGACCGCAAAGGCTGAGTGTTGACTGGCCAGTTGTTCAATAAATCTGTGAACCGATGATCAAGGGGAAAGAAATGAAAATTATCAGTCCAATCGTTGGTGAAAACAGCCCCCAAATTGTCAACTTCTTCTCTCGCATTTCAGCGTCAGTATCCAAATCAAACATTTGTTGTTCAGGCTGGCACAGCTTTCATCTGCTTCTTCGCCACTATCAGCACCCACTTCAGTATCGGAATCCACGTCTGTCTCCCCACTGTAAGGGTCAAAATCCTCATCAGAAGAATCACTGATGTCTTTTTCAACATCTGACCCTTCAGTCTGGATCATTTCCAGTGCGTCTTCAACGCTAACTAACACTTCACCAGCCCTACTGTGTTGAGCGCTTTGTTGGGGACGCCATCTTTTCAATCACGGAGCAGAGCTAACCAACAATACTCTCTGTTGTTGTCGGCTAGTGAGCAAGCCACACTCCGCATACTGTTCAAGTGAATGAAAAGTTGGTAGGGGATAACTAAGGAATCATCTCCGTTCTTGAGTTTTGTACCCGATACGTCACTCAGACAGCGCAAATTTTCAAAATCCGAATCCGCATAGCGGACATTGGTAGCGAACACTTCATCATACGATGTCCGCATATGCGGACATTGGTAGCGAGTAAGTTAAACCACCACTGACATGTGTATTCTTTGGCTTGGCTCTTGCTTCATGCTATCATTGGCATGCCTATTTTGTCTGTGTATTTTTGTCTTGGCTCTTGGTTCAAGCTGCCACTGACATGCCTATTTTTTGACAATGATATTGCTTATATAATCATTTGCATACCATGTCAATTTCTATTGCCTTTTTCATCTGTGTATATTTTCATACTGGCTCTTGGTTCAAGCAGCCATAGACTTCATGATGTTTTGTGCAGAAGTTTTTTTTTTTCTTTCATGTTCTGGGATGCCTGAGTTTTATTAGTTGGCACCAACGACAACTTACTTTACTTTTGGCTGGATACTGTTTGGAGATATTCTCATACACAGAGGGTGGTAATGTCTAAAGTGAGCATGTTCCCACCACCGTTTTCAATATTCAGCCATTTGTTTGGACAGGTAAGAATGAGGAGAAAGAATTTTACAACTTAAAGTAGTTTCATGATATACTTACCTGTCCAAACACTTGTAATCCCACTTCCCATCAGTCAGGAAAAGGTGAGAAAACTGAGCTAGGTCTATTGAGGGCTATGTTATTAACTAAAGGCGATCTTGCCGACAGGCATATCTCAGGACTGAGGCTAAGTTAGCTCTCTGCTTTCACAATTTTGTTTTTTGGGGAGGATCCCGATAATCTGGCTTTGTTCCATGCCAAGTGGGGATATGGGCATTTGACTGGACAGGTAAGCATATGGTAAAGCTACTTTCAGTGGTAAAATTCATTGATAGATAGATAGATACACAGACAGTCAGACAGGTATAGATACAGACATAGATATATAGGTACAAACAAAACAGGAATGAAGGCAATATAGACATGTAGATAAGTAGGTATAGATACAGACAGATATCGATATAAAGGCTCAAACAAAACAGGAATGAAGACAGGAAAATCACAAACAATGACTAAGATCAGAACTATGCCAAACTGACACTGTCAATAACGGGCATATTAAACACAATTTTAAACATCTGACACTGGCAAACAACATCTGAAAATATCCATCATCACAGTAACATTGACAACAACAACAAAAAAAAAGAAAAGCGCAACCCTATCAGGGCAGACAAACCAAGGTCTAAAGATCTCCATACTTATACACTGGCAAGTCAACCACTTTGAATAACAATACATACATTTTTAAATTTTTTCATCAAATACGAGAACAGCAACATATGGATTTTTTTTTTCTCATCAAATATGAATCTGTGAAGTTGAGAATGATTATAGTTACCCCTGCAGGTCCTGCTGGGCTGCCACCTGCTGCTGCTTGTTTAGCAAGCACCGTCTGCAGTTTGACCAGAAAGGATTGCTCATCCTCTGCCACTACTTCTGCATCACGCTGCACAGGCTGCAGTAACACACACACACAAGTCTGTCCATGTACATTTCATCTTTTAACCACTAATTTTTTCATTAATTTAACCAGCAAATTATTTTTTTCAGATCACTTAATTAACAAATGTAATACAAAGTTATGAAAATCTGTATTTCTTCTCTAAATTACCAAGGAAATTCTATAGTTTGTTTGGTATGTGTCTGTTTCTGTGTATTGATTTTCATTACTGACCAACATGGTCACTCACTTGACCTCCTGAAGAGGACACTCATTCACTCTGGCCAATTACTGTGGAGACTTCATATTCATGTGTTTTATAGCCCAGCTGACCATGAGGGCCATATCAGGGCTGGGTACAGAGTTTTCAAACTGGTGTCCAGCATCATGTTGGATCCGAAAGGCATCAATGAACACAAGTTACTGCAGTAATGCAGTCTTATTCATGAAATACCTCTAAGCAGTGTTTATATAGCAGTCGTATCTCTTTGCAGCTAGATCTATACAGAGGAGGTTTTATGACAGCATGACATCAAAATGCTGCACATATCAACTTATTTATTTCTATACACATGATCTCTGATACCTAGCTCTGATACCTAGCTTGGGTCAGAATCAAACTATCCAAGAGTAAATACTGAGTAGTCAGCTTTAATTTGTCAAACCATCACACTCCCAAATAAAATTACACTGGTGGGAACACTGGGCCGAAAAACTTGTCTGTGCACTGTTTCTCAGCCGTCTACCGGCACACGCTGTGTGTCAATGTTGACTGTGCTTCAGCAGGCCCACAAAGTGCAGAGCATCGCTTCTGTGTCGCATGCACACATGCATGTATATATATATATGCACACACACACTCATGACTACAATGGAGATGAGCTGTTCCAACTGCCATTGTGAAATAACTATTTTCACATAGCATATTTTAAGACCCACCCCACCATCCTCATCCATGACCCCCCCCCCCCCCCCCCCCCCCTCTTCAAAGTTCTGTGTCTTTATTCAAGCTGTCATGTAACAATGCCTGTCATCTCCTTCCCTCGCACCCAATCTCAGCTCACATTTTGCAACCACTAACGGCCTCACCCATCCCCCTCCAGTCTTCCCCTCCCTCCATCTCCTCAACAACCCCCCCCCCCCCCTCCCCAACCAACTACTCCCTTATTCCCTGTCAGTGTTTTGTTATCAAATCATAGACACCCTCCCTCTTCCAAATCCTTTCCCCTCGTCTTATCAGCATAGCATTTAACCAAGCAATGGATGGAGACAGAAAGGTGAAGGAAGTGACGGGGAAATATCCTCATAACACCTGATTGCTCCCTATGGATTGTGATGCTGAAGCTGTGTCTGGACAAACCGTGGTGTATGGGACAGCAGGAGTCAAAAGCTTGGGAGTAATGCCACAAAAGAGAGGGGGTAATGGGGGGAGGGGGGAAGGCGAGTCCAGAAAAACATCAATTTGATTATATCTTTTTTTTTTTAAAATTGCTACCAAATGACTCAGTATTCAATGTTTTAAAAAAAAAATTACAAGCTGAAAGAAAATACTTATAAATCTTCAGTCCTGATCTCACAACAGATAATACTTAGCTTTTCTTTCTATCTTTAATTTTTGCCCCACTTGACATGATATGCATTGCACTAAAACCACCAGACATGATGTGCATCGCACTGAATTTCCTGACTGAAAGCCTGGAGACATATCTCTCTCCTCTAGCATTGCTTCTCCCATCCCAACCATTTTCCCCCGCCACTCCCATACCATTTCATCTTGGATCAATAACCTTCAAGCTGACATGTAACAGACCCACCTTTCGTACACAGGCTTGGAAAGGACATCTTCAAGTGCAGTATCAGGTTTCACTGTCGTCATACTCTCATACAATATGCTAATCTTCTTCTCATTGTCCCACCCACTTGGCCTGCACAAACATCACAACAGTAGTCATGGTCAGAACAAAGCGTCTATGCTTCATACAATTTTCATATTTTCACTGCGGCCTTGGGTCTCTGGTAAGGTAAGTATGGTATGGTAACGTTACTTATAGCTCAACCAACTGCAAACGGCCATATCAGGGCTGTCACCATGTTGAAGTCAACTCACAAGTCATCAAAAAAAAAAAAAAAAAAACAAAAAAATTCACATATCTCTCTAAAATACATCTTCTAAAAATGCACCAGAAACTTCGCTAAAAATCTTTCTTCCGTAAATTCTTAGATCAGATGAAAAATGTTAATCTCATTCAGAAATTCAAAGATCATGTCAGGTGGGACATCGCTGAACAGGGTTTTCATGGAGTCTGCTGTAAAGTGTTTATATTTCACATCATGCAAGTCCCAACATTCTAAAAGAATATGTTTCACTGTGAGAGGTACATGACATGGAATGCACCATGGAGCTTCTTCACCTTTTAAAAGATACGAATGGGTGTAAAAGAAGCGGCTTGTGTGCAAATAGCACAAAACTGTTTTGTCTTTACAGCCACCTCTGGAACATAGTAAAAAACTCTTTCACGTTTGGATGGATTTTAGATAGTTTGTTATCTGTGTGTCAGTTCCATTCCTCTTGCCAGGTCTTTGACATAAGCCTGTGATTTGGGTTTCAAATCAGTTTGAGGGATAGACAACCTGCTAGACTTTATCTTTGTGGCATTCTTGGCTAGTTGATCAACAACCTCGTTGCCTCGAATGCCCACATGGCTGGGAACCCAAGCAAACACAACTTGTATCCATCTGATTTCAGAGAGGTGTACAGTTTGAAAACTTTCAGCAGCTCAAGGTGCTTGAGATTACGGCTGGCAATGGCCTCCAAAGCAGACAGGGAGTCTGATAAAAAAGAGGAAATCTTTATGTTTGGATTTACAGACCATTTTAAGAGCCAGGACCCAGGCTGTCAGCTCAGCAGTGTAGATGGAGCTGTCGGTGGGGGTGTGTTCAGTACATCTCTGAGGGGGATCTACAGCACAAAAACAGCAGAGGCAACTCCCTCCTCAGATTTGGAACCGTCAATGAAAATTCAAATTTTGAAGGATGGAAACTTGGAACACAGTTCAGCAAAAAGGGACTTTTAGGCCAAGGAACTGGTGGAATCTTTACGGTACGAGGCCAAATCAAACCGGATCTCTGGAGTGAAGAAAGTTCATGGAGGGTCATCAGGAAACTTGGATAAATCACAAACTACTCAAAGGTCTATATCTGTTTTGCTCAAATGGGGAAGAATACGAATTCTCAAGGGTGGAACGGAACTGGGGTGGTCATCAAATTTCCTTTGGAACTTGGGGTCAAAAACACAGTCATATGCAGGGTTTTGAGGTTCAGAAGAGGCTCAGACAGTAGTTCAATCCAAGTTTTAATCACCTATCTGAGAGGGATAGTTCTCCTGCCTCAGCATACAGCTATAAATAAACACGGGTGGTGCAGAACGCACCCAGACACAATCGAAGTCCTTGCTGGTGTATAAGATCTAATCTGTTCAGGTACGAAGGTCTGGCCGAACCGTACACCACACACCCATAGTCCAGTTTGAAGCAGATCAGAGGCCTGTAAAGATGGAGGAGAGTTTTCTTGTCAGCACCCCAATCTGTGTGTGTCACAACTCACAGAATGTTCACTGCTTTTCTGACATGCAGTTTTTAAGTGTTGGATATGACTTTTACGGTTCAGTTTTTGATTTAAAACACACACACACACACACACACACACACACACACACACACACACACACACACACACACACAGAAATTTGGCTTCTTTCACAGCTGGAATGGTGGACATGTCCAGACAAATAAACAAAAAAAAAAAAAACTGACAAAAATTGTGAAAACAGATTGACTGAGTTTTTGTACTTGAAAAGGGTAACACGTTTTCCTCAGCCCACTGTTGAATCTTATTAAAACACTTAGTTGAAGTCGACGCTGTATGCTGGTGTAAGAGGCTCCAACTGCGCACAGCGCGAAGTCATCAACAAACAGAGAGGACTCAGAACCCTGGTTTACTGATTTGGCAATGTCATTGATTTTGATACTGAAAAGAGCAGGAGAAAAAGAATGCTCCCTTAAGGCACATCCAACTCCTGCCCATGGATGTCAGACAGCATGATGCCAATACAGACCTGTTACTGCCAATCAGCCAGAAAGTTTTGAATAAACAGAGGCAGATGACCATGAAAACCAAGTTTATAAAGATCCATAGAATTCCAGATTTCCAAATGGTGTTGTATGCTTTTTTCCAAAGATAAAGACAGATAGCAACCGCATGCGTTTATTGATGAAGGCATTTCAGATGGTGGTTTCCAGATGGACTAAATGGTCAACTGCAGAGTAGTACTTCCAGAACCCCTCTGTTCACTGGCTAAAAGGCCATTGGTTTCCAGCTTCTACATCAGTTGGGAGTTGACCATGTTTTCCAAAAAGACCGTTAGCTTACAGATGCAGCTGGTCAGAGCTATTGGCCGATAGTCTGAATGATCAGAAAGGTCTTTTCCAGGCTTTGGAATTGGAATGATCAGCGCTTTATGCCGGGAGGTGAAAGCACCCTGTGCTCCAGATATGGTTTTAAACTTTGAGAAGGGTCTGGAACAGCTTTCTGGGAGATGTTCAAAAGCTGATAATGAATATCATGCAGGCCAGGAGCAGAATCAATGCAGGTTTGCAGAGATGATTTCAGTTCATTGATTGAAAGAGGTAGATTGTAGGCTTCAGGGTTGTCTGATATGAAATTGTATGAAGATTTTTTAGTTGTTTGCTGTTTAAAAAGGCTGCAAATTTACTTGAAAATGATGAGTTCTGTTGAATGGTGGAGGCCAGCAGATTGGAAACAGCTTGTTTGTCAGTTACCAGAGCATCGACAAGTTTCAGGTGATGATTTGAGGGGTTGGTGTTCTTCCCTTGATTTTCTTGATGATGTTCCAGACTTTTTTCTTGGATGTTTTAGATGTCAGCCCAGAGCAAAAGTTACTCCAAGACTGACGTTTACAGATTTTAAAAGTGTGTCTTATTTTGACACAGAGTTTCTGATGGGCTTGAGCGTTGCAAGCTGAAGTCTTTGGAATATCTGATGCTGAGCCCGTTTGCGTTCTTTTGAGATTTGTTAGCAGTCAGATTTAAACCAAGGTGTTTTAGGCAGTTAGGGTTTTTCGCAAGACATTGTAATACAGGTTTTAGCACATTTAATCGAAGCATTACTCAGAAATTCTGCTGAGTCTTGACTTTGAAAAATGACAGTTTCCCAGAGCTCCTCTGAAATATTTGTAGCAAAAAGATTCCAGTTGGCTTTCTTATAATACTGATGTTGGCACAGAGGTGTTTTCAGTTGTTATTGATTTCAACAGATCGTCATGGACAGACCACTCATAGTCCAGGACCAGCAAGGGCTCACATATCGACAAATCTAAATACAAAGTGTATCTGTGGAAGAGTGGAGGAAAGTTGGAGATCCACCATTCAGAAAACACAAATCAAACTCTGAAAAGACATCTTCGAGAAGCAAACTTCTGGATGATGAATTCACACTACCCCAAAGAGTGTAGGATAATATATACTATCCAGAGAAATCATCCTCGCGAGTTGAGTTGCCATGGAGAGAGAATAAACATCTCTGGAACCCAGCTGATCACCTCCTGGCTAATGCACTGAATGAATGCTTCCTCGACACAAGGTTCTTGGTCTGTCCATAGCACACACCACTACATGGTGGCAGCGTTATAATGGATAATGAAAATCAAGCAGGTGAGGCATCTGTCGCCGCGTGTCGGTTCCTTTACCGAAGCCGTTCAATGGACGTCCTGAAAATTGGCCGAAATGGTGAGCTCACTTTGAACGTTACAGACTGGTAACAGATCTCAAAGAACAGAAGCAAGAGTGTACTTTTTTGTATGTATGGGAGAAGCAGCTGATGACATTCTAGCTACACACAAGGTCGACAAAGGCACTATTTCACACAAAGATTTGCTAAAAATGTTTGATGATCATTTTGGTGCAAGGAAAACCGTCATTTTCACCCGAGTAAAATTCAGCCGTCGTAGTCAAAAGCCAGAGGAAAATATTGACTCTTTCTTACAAGATTTACATATATTAGCAGAGGATTGTGAGTATGCGGTAATCAGGGATGAACTGATTTGTGACAGAGTTGTGGTGGGGGTGAAAAACACAACACAGATTTGTCAGATAATTTGCAGTCAAAACCCAAACTAACACTCCAAAAAGCCATTGATGCAGCGAGACAAGCAGAAGCCAGAAAAGAAGGACAAGAACTTCTATGAGACAAAACTGATGCTGTTGATGCTGTAAGAGAAAAAATGGTACTGCTCCTCGTTTCTCAAAGAAAACTCCTCAGCACTTCTCACTAACCTCTCATGCTCGAGTAACTTCTCTGGAAAATCTGCTCAGTTCGTCGAAAAATCAAACTGCGATTATTGTGGGTATGAAATGCACAAAGAGAATTTTGTCCGGCTAGGCAGGCTACAGGCAGTGCTTGTGGAAAAAAGGGACACTATAAAACAGTTTGTCGCTCCCGAACCCAACGAAGCAGATATATACAAGAACTGAATGAAGAATCTGAAGAAGGAGTTTTTGGGTAACATAAATACAGTCAGGGACACAGATAGTTGGTCTGCAGAAATCGAAGTGGACGGAATTTCACAGAATTTCAAGCTGGATGCTGGGGCATCAGTTACTGCTGTCGCTGAAAAAATTGCTACTACACGGGAACTAGTACCAGCTACAAAACAACTGAAAGGTCCTGGAAATAGACCTTTGAAAGTTCTTGGCACATTGATGCAAAACTTTCCTACAAAGACACTTGTATTGTTGAAACTGTTTATGTGATTGCTGGACAGAAAAATGGTCTGTTTGGCCATTCTGCTTATACAAAGTTAGGCCTTATTGCTCGACTGGATCACATACAAAAGGAAACGCCAAACTTTCGCCAAGAATATCCAGATTTATTCCAAGGCCTCGGAAAATTGAGGAAGGAATATACAAATCAAACTTAAGGAAAATGCTATTCCTGTGTGCCTATACACTCCAAGAAAATTGCTCAGACCCAAAGTAAAAATGGAGATGGAGATTGATAGAATGCTGGAAGAAGGCATTATTTCTCCTGTCACAGAGCCTACAGCCTGGTGTTCAGGTCTGGTGGTCGTCCCTAAACCAAATGGATCAGTCATGGTCTGCATCGACTTCACTAACCTCAACAAGAGTGTGAAAAGAGAAATTGCCTGGTGTTCAGGTCTGGTGGTCGTCCCTAAACCAAATGGATCAGTCATGGTCTGCATCAACTTCACTAACCTCAACAAGAGTGTGAAAAGAGAAATCTACCCCATAGCATCAGTTGAAGACAGTCTAGCCAAGCTCGCCAATTCACGGGTATTTTCACATCTTGACGCTAATTCAGCTTATTGGCAAGTACCTCTCGGAAAAGAATCATGTCTCCTCACAACTTTCATCACGCCATTTGGACGGTTTTGTAAGAATCGTCTTCTCTTTGGCATTTGTTCTGCCAGTGAAGTATTCCAACGCACAATGGAAGAAATGTTGGGAGACACTGACAATATTATCTGTCACATGATGATATTCTGATCCACGCACCTGACAATGAGACACACATGACAAGATCACACGCCAAGTTCTACAGAAGCTTCAAGATTCAGGTCTCACGCTCAACAGCAAATGTGAATTTTCCAAGTCATGTGTTAAGTTTCTGGGACACATCATCGATGGCAAAGGCTACATGTGGATCATGATAAGGTTTCATCCATTGCTGATTTCCCACCACCTAAAAACATTACTGAACTTCAGCGTTTCTTTGGTATGACAAATCACTTGGCAAAATTCATGCCAAATTTGACAAAGATTATGGCACCCCTCCGTCAACTCCTGAAGCCTAAGTGATTCTCGATGAAGTGACAATTTGAAAAAAAAAAAAAAAAAAAAAAAAATCATCTTATGGTTATCATCTATTAATTAACTGATAGTCCAGATAAATACTGAAATATTAAATTAGAGAATATGTAGGATTTGAGTTCTTGTAAATCATATTGTAATGGAGCCCAGCATTGTTGAACGGAACTCCTGGCAAAGAGACTGCTATAATTTAAGTAATAATTTTTAAATTGAGAGATGTACATTCCAAGTTTTATTAAAAGGGGAAGATGTAGGATAATATATACTATCAAGGGAAATCATCCTCGTGGGTTGAGTTGCCATGGAGAGAGAATAAACGTCTCTGGAACCCAGCTGATCGCCTCCCGGCTAATGCATTGAATGAATGCTTCCTCGAAACAAGGTTCTTGGTCTGTCCATAAGACATAACACTACAAAGAGGACTGTGTCCACTGAAATCACCCAACAGCAAAAAAGGTTGGGGAAGTTCTTCAATCAGAATGATAAGGTCCTGACGACAAAGCCGGACATGAGGAGAAAGATAAAACAAGCAAATTCTAATGGTTTTATGGAGGGTGACTCACGCAGCTACTGCCTGAAGAGGGGTAGCCAGAGTGAAAGGGCTAAACAACAAAGTTTTGTGGATAAGAAGAAGGGCAACACCGCCCATTACTCATAATGCGGAAGGTTGTGCAGGTTTGGAAAGAATATTAAAGCCAGAAACAGCCACAAAAGCTGCAGCTCCTCAAAGTTTCAGTTTAAACCACAGATGTTCCAATGAATTAATATACTATCCAAGGTGCAGAGGACAAACATGGTCATCCAATTAAGCATATCTGTTTTTAAGTTGGACTGATTTGTTTTTCTTCTCCAGACCTACTAACAGACTTGCCCGCAGGTGAAGACAGTTTGCGTTTTGGACAGGGTGGAGGTTTCTTTTTCATCTCCACCATCTCCACACTCAGTTGGACTCCCTTGCCTGCACGGGTACTGCTCTTGAACGTTCAAGGCGGGAGGACTGGCTTTTTAATCTGCCCAGCAGCAGATAACTTGACTGCTGGGCAGTCTGAGAGGTGGCGGATTTATTGCCTCCACCAGGAGTATCCACTTTGGATTGGGAGGTAGTGGATTTGCCTCCACCGGAGTTTGACATTTTTCCTTGCAATGTTTTAGAGAAAATGAACTCATCAGTTTGACAGCAGACAGAACGGGTTGAAACTTTCTTTACAGCCAAAGAGTGCGAAGAGACTGAAGAAGACTGATTAGCAAGAACCTGCTCCCATGCCTCAAAAAACGAAAATTTGTTAGCTGTTTTTACCTTTTGGATTTTTTATTCCTGGATCCAAACTGGGCAGTCGCATGAAAAGGAGGGGTGGTCGCCATCACAGTTTGCACAATGAGCCGGATCTTTACATGGCCCATCATGGGTTGCTTTGCAGCAAACACCACACACCCTCTCCCAGAACAGTGGTCCCTGACGTGTCCAAACTTTGGCAGCTGAAGCACTGTATCGGAGACGGAATGTAAAGTTAAACACGGACACCCAACTTTGATGACTTGTGGCAATGAAGGGGTGCAAAATATCAAAAAGAGGATGTTGCGTCTACCACACCTTAGGATGCTAGTTCCGTTTCAATTTCGGTCTCTGAGACGCCTCTGAGATCTGGGCATCAAATGACTCCTTTGGATGAATTTAACTGTTTATGGGGAGTCACCCTGATTTCTCTATCTACCAGTTTTGTGGCTCTCAACAGCTGCACTGATTGCCTGTTGGATTTGCACTGGATGAGGAAGGTTCCATTCTTTAATCTTTTTCCGGATTGTAGATCTCCAGCAATTCCCTGGAAGCCCTTTTGAATGGCAAATGGGCTTAATGCAGAAATCGGTTTGTTCTGCACTATCAACGATCAACCATGCAGACAAAAATCCATTTGTTCTTCTTGTTTCTGCTTCGGTGTCAGAGTCCACCTCAGACTCCTGTAGTACTTTTTTTGTGCAGTAATGTACCTTACATTTCTTGGGGAGTTGGGGGGGGGGGGGGGGGGGTGACAGGGGATTTTAAATGAAGAAGCCATTTTTTTTGTTGCTTTTGATTTCAACTCTCCATTACTCACCTACCATGGAGTCCAACTAATGGGCCAGGACCAAGTCACTGTCTTGACCCCTTTCAGGCTTCAGGAGAGATAAACCATCAACCCTATCCCCCATGCCATGCTCAACTCCCAGGGTCAGAGAGCTGAACACTGCATGGGTTACCTTGGCCAGCCAGAGAACTGCCTGTCTTGACTCAGCCCCATGCAGGGGTAGCCAATTGATACACCTGGGCCAGAGTGTACCTCCTGTCTAGGAGAGGTCCAAGCCAAAGTGACATGTTGAGGGCACTTGCCTTCTCAATCACCAGGACCTCATTCCCCTCTATCACAGGTCACACCGAAAGGCAAACGCAGCAGATTTTAAGAAGACCACAGACAGAAAAAGAATGTGGAAAGAAGCTTTAAGGGGAGACAAAGACTGAAAAGATCCATTAAGAAAGGCAGAAGATAGAGTTGAAAAAAAGGTGGGTTACTATTTGTCAGGGCCCTAAACCTTAACCTTTCTGACATGGGACACCCTACCAGGCGCATCAACTCCTACATGTTGTGCTTAGGCCAGCCAGCAACTTGGCAACAAAGGCCAAGAAGCGTTAACAAGAACTAACCATCCAGTCGAATATTGATACTCCTGTCAGCAAAGCCTAAGGGATCACTGGGCTGCTCAAGCCCTCTGACCAGCAAGGTTGCAACTGCCGGAGGGTTGGGTCTCAGTGAATGTCTGAACATGTAACAGGCTTGACTGGAATCATGAATCATGAAATAGTAACGAGATTTAGTGGTGTGTAAGTGTATTTTGTGTGTATGTGTGTGTGTGTGTGTGTGTGTGTGTGTGTGTGTGTGTGTGAGAGAGAGAGAGGGAGGAGGACAGAGAGAGAGAGAGAGAGAAAGGAGGAACAGACAGAGAGAGACACCTGGTACTATGTGGTGTGTGTACGTGTGATGTGCATGTGTAATAATCAAGGTCCAAAATCACATAGACTGAAATTGGAGGACTTAAACTTCACTTTAACAACTGCCCATACTCACACAAAGACACAATCCCTCTCTACAACACTGGCTGAAGTATGGAAAGGAAACCCGTATATCCTGTGGACTAAATAGCGGTACAGCAACTCACAGTTACGCTCATTTTTCACAGATGTGTAAAACAAGCCAGCAGCATCTGCCCCAGATTAAAGAAAACAATTTATTAGGGTTTTTTTAATTACTACTATAGTCCAATCAACCACACAGATCCTCGTCAAATTCACACAGGAAAAAAAAAAAAATGTTAATTTTGAACAGGTCAGACCATCAAAAGATCATGTCCAAGCTCACATTTTGAAAAGGTCAGATTATCAAACAGGTAATGTCCAGAAAAAGAAACAAACAAAACCAAATCATGACACAGTACCTAAGCTATTGACATGCCCATAGCAGATGCTTGGCTGTGCTGAGAACACCAGGCCCTCACACTAATTTCTCATTCCCAAACCTTTTTTCAAACAATCTTTAAAATAAAAGAAAAAACGTTTATAGGCCACAAAAACAGATAACAATGCTGTATGGACAGACACTGCTGAATGGACAGCTATAATGTCATCATGAGATTTTAAAAATCTGTAAAAAAAAAGTTCCAGAACAAAGACATGAGAATGGCCCATAAAGGCAGAACATAACATCAAAGAAAGAATAACAATGTACAAAGCAGTCAAACAATTTGCCAAAGTGACAAAAAAGGGGAGTCACAAGCAAAGACATTCCAGAAGACTGTAGAGTTCAGCTATTAAATTTGTACTGAAAGCGCCCCCAGTATCCTCACTGTTACAGTTAAAGGAAACAGTTTGAGGCATCTAGCGGTGGGGAAGAAGACAAAGAGACAACAAGGCCCTGTCTTATTGTGTGTGAAATCCATAACAAAATGTCAAACTCACTCATGCAGTGGCAGGATTCCACAGAGTAGTTTTTCATTCATACAAGTTCAAATCATTTAATTAAGCAATCAATCATTAATCCCCTTCCTGCACTCCAATCATTCACAAAGCCATCCTTGGCCTGTACAAATCTGTATAGAGATACTCTGTACGTCCAGAACACAGGTTGTTTCACTCAGCATTGCAGAGAGGCGATGTCTGGACCAATGAAGACTTTATATAGGTTATTACCCTTGCTCTGATCTTTTTCTGTGACTCAATGACAATGGAAATTAAAACAGACAATCAATTTGATCTGACTTGGAAAAAAAGTTAATTTCATACGCAAACATCCAAGGGTCAGATAATGAATTTGTTTCCTGGACTGTTTATTTGTCATCCAAGTCAGAGTCAGATAATGAGCTCTCTTCCAGAGGAGACAGAGAGAGAGAGAGAGAGACAGACAGACAGACAGACAGACAGACAGGCAAACAGACAGAGAGAGAGAGTGTGTGTGTGTGTGTGTGTGTGTGTGTGTGTGTGTGTGTGTGTGTGTGTGTGTGTGTGTGTGTATGTGTGTGTATTTCATAACATGCCCCCTTTTTGTTCAAGTTTGTGAATGTATAAACCTTTAACATTTCACAGTTCAGTCTTCGCAATCATAATTTGTTCCTGTCATGTTTAGCCTTCACTCAATAAAATAAGATGAACAGCAGGTCTAGCCTCAAAAGGCAGAAATGTCTTTGCTAGGCTTTATAAGCCTTTTATGTCTATTTTGACTGCATTTTGTCTCACAAATTCTTACTTTCATTGGACAATATTCATTAGCAATGACTAAGGTCAAACAAAAAAATCAGATGCACTTTTGCTGTTTTTCTCTAAATCTTACCTGCACACAGCAAGCAAATTCAACTATCAGCGAAAGGGTTCAAGCAGAATCCGATCTGGGGATAAATAAACAAGTTACATCAAATGCAGCCTACCATGGAATGGAGCAAAGTGATGCTAGTACTAGTTTCATATGATTTCAAGCAAAAGAAGTAATACTGATAGCTTTTAACTTCTGACAACGAGTACGCCTTTTTTGTCTGAAGCAGACATGGCTAGTTTATTCTTATACTAGTCAGACAGTCTAAATTCTACAGAATCAGATTCATTTTTTCCTTTTTGCTGTCTCACATTCACAGCAACTCCAGTGGCATTTCACCATGCCTCTGAACCCACTTTCCCATCTACAGTCACATCCTGTTTTGTCCAGTCGCAACCCCAGTACCAGCGACCTATCAGGATAGTCAATGTCAAGTTGCCATGAGGCAACACACAAGAAGGGGCACTGCATTTCTGCTTAGTCCCTTCGGAGATATTCAGTGGTGCATGTCCTGATTAAAAGCACTCAAGACACCACCTTCTAAGCCTCCTGTCAACAACGATAACTTAGTCAGAGCCAGCATAAGTAAGGGTCCCCTTCAAAAGGCGCCACCACCTCCGTCCAACAACAGTCCCCAGGAATTCATGGACACCAGTGAACTTGACACATCTTACCAAAGACACAGACATGGCAAAGAAACTGGAACTGAGGCCACCATGAAAGCATGACATGAATGGCCACTGAACTTAAGACTTTTTTGTGTTGATCAGAGAGGATGATGAGGATGATGCTATGGAATTCCATTCTGCCCTGAAACTGAATGTCCCGGACTTATTTTATGCTCACCATCATATCTCCTGCCATCAACTTGACCTAAAAAATACAGACACCTGTAGTGACAGTCATGAAATTCGGCAACACTCTCAGTGACACACCTATCAAATGGATGAAAATTAACTGTGAGTACAATCTTCCCAAATGAGCCCATAGCCAACTCATCCCCAATATGAACCAATCACGGGCCCAAAAATCAAACAAATACAAATGGCTGTGATGGGAATCAAACCTATTACCTTACAGCCAGGAATCTGCAATGCTAATCACTGCACCACGGCAACTAGTCAAAATCTGATCAACAGAATTATTACTAAAACTGGTTTCAGCAAATCTGTCACAAATTAAGTAATAATGCTGTTCATCTTTTTTTTCCCCCCAAATAATTTGATGTACAAATTCAGTGATGTAAAATGGGTTCTAAAAAAACGCTGATCATTATCATGAAAAATGACAAATACAGTGACAACATACATTCAGTTGGTTGAAAATTAAGTAGACTAGGACAAGTCTAGAAAACTAAGGAAAGCTTATAGCATGTTTTCCAGACTACATGGAAATGCTGCCATATCAAATTTTGACCAGGGTACTTTACAGTATATTAGAACAAGCTATCTCCATGGCATAATCAGATTTACAGCTGTGTTGGGAAACTCCTAAATGGTCCATTGTCACATTCAATATCCATGTTAACACAAATCGAAGCATTGACTATCTCTGTGCACACATTATAACTAACACAAAAACAGGCATATGGCAACTGCAGAGATTAAGGCTGGTACTTACGTTAGGCAAAACTCAACTCTCACAAGCATTTTGATTTGTGTCATCAGAATCAATATAAACACATGCTCAGCTGCTGTTGACCACAACATCAAAGTATTCATACTGTATGTTTGATGTGGAATTTAAATCAGGCACCTTGAAAAGAAAAAAGGTGTTTTTTTGCACTCGTTATTGCTAGTCCATTTGGCTGTGGTGTACAAGTGCATCATTTGACTGATATTATGCCTAGTGCAATCATCTCTGAGTTTGCACCTGGCTACCAGTCTGAAGTACTTCACATCTTCATATCGTCTCCTCGGCTCCACTCCTCCTCTTTATTCACCTCCTGTGACAGCCCTCATTGATAACAAAGACCGGTGGGCAAAGGTCTTTTCCTTTCTGAACCTCAGATGTATGAACCAATCACTTCCATCTCTTGGATGCTCAGATACTCTCACTACATTCAACTCAGGCCTATAAAATGTCTTCCAAAATAATTAGTATACAGTGTGTTAATCGAGTATACATGGGTAGGATAGGATTGTTTGTACAGCATGGTTCTTTCCACTACACATGTCAAATATGCAAGAACGACATTCTGATGTCACTTAGAATTTGTATTTCACACTACCCTGATGCTGTCTCAGCTGTGAAGGGCAGGTCATGTAGCTCGCATGCCACCAGCTACCCAAAAGACTCTTCTACAGTCAGATGCAACAAGGAGTGCATTCCCATGGAAGTCAGAAGAAACATTTAAAAAGACACTCTCAAAACATCCTTGAAAAGGTCTGACATCAACCCTCACACATGGAAACAAACTGCAATGGATCAACCTTGATGGCGCTACTGTATCCGCAAAGGCGCCAATTTATATGGAGAAAGGAGGACAGCTGCAGCGCAACAAAAGAGACTGACACAAAAAGCCTGTGAGCTACTGTGTAGAAATGATGCGCTAGCCGCATTCCATTTTGATGCAAATCTGAACTATAATATCCATCATATTTACAATGAAGTCTGTCATACTTCTTCAAAGGATACATTTCAGACAAAACTTCCTGACATACTGTTGAATAAAATCAAAATGTTCTTCCCTGAAGTCGTGTTCTTTTTCCAAAGTGGAAACTGCATCACTCTGTAACAGGTAAATAAGAAACAAACATCAGCACGTCAGTCAGCAAACACAGGAATGTGCATCACTAATGTAAACATGCATTAAACTATCAAACATCATATTTACACATCACAAGCACACACTCAGGAGTTATAATTGTTTCCTAGAAATTTGAAGGTCAGACTCAGTGCGAAAAACTTGTTTCCAAATTTTCAGAGTTTCACAAAAATATTTGGGGGGGTCACACTTTATAACTGCTAGAAAATGTACTGAAAACACACACACACACACACACACACACACACACACACACACACACACGCTTGATTGGCTCCACACATAACCACACAGAGGAAGAGAATAAGACAGAAATGGATAAGGAAAGAGGTGTTAATGAAGTTCATAAAACACTCCAGATTATGCTAAACATTACTTATTCAGATTCATGTTCCAATATTAGTGAAACTATCAACTAAAGTGACTAATTATGAGCACATGCACTATCAGGATTGTAACAGTGAAACTTAATATGTGGGATGTCCTCTTCCATTATCATCACTACTGTTTCCATTATAATTTCTACTACATGAGAAATTTCTGACAGTGTCAAAATATTTCACGGTTGATCGTATTCCAGTTGCTATAAAATGATCTTTGGGAACCCAACGAAAACTCGTGGAACCTTTGACGAAACTATAAAGGCTGACCACTCTTACACTGTGTGTAACACTTTTCATACGTTCATAACACAGCCATTTTAATCATCCAAGCAGTCTGTTACATAGATCACTCGACTTTTGTTCTCCCGCTGGATCATCACCTGCAAGCCACAACTTAATTGTCGATTTTTATTCTGAAAAGCTGAATTTGTTAGGAATTGCTATGCTTTTTTTGTTTGATCATATGATTTTTTAGTCCAGTCATACACTGAGTAATCTTTGAAAATTCTTTCTGGTTTTCAGTAGAGAAAAAAAAGTTCTAAAGTGGAAGTTGTTCAGTTCACAGATTCAGAAGATTCTACCACATCAAGGAAAGTTACCTTTTCTTGATTCTGATCATGGTGATTCAGACAAAAATGCTTTTGGGTGACATGCTACTTGAAGTTGTAATATGTACAGGAGCAAATCATTTCATCACAGTAAATTCTGGTATGTATCAGTGATGTACTGACCAGAATTCCAGTGAGTCAGATGGGAGATGTTATGCGTCAAACACATTTGTGCATAATTACTATTGCTCACACATGCACACACACATATACTAATGCATACCGAAAAGAAAAAAAAAGAACATAATTACCATTGCTCACACATATAAGCTAATGCACACCAAAAAAAAGATAGACACAAACACTCATCATTCTCCCTCCCTCCTGTTCAAAACATAACTTCCTTTCCCCTCTCTCCATGAATCAATCTTATAAAATTATATTCTCCTTTTTTCAACTTTGTTGTAAAACAAATTACTCAGTTAACATCCAATAGTTATGGTCAAGTAAAACGAAAAAACTCACAAACTCTTACTTTTGTTAGAACTACAACAACTGGAATTCCTAGATTCTGTGTGAGGACATTGTCTCCAAGGGGAAGTACCACTTTGTCCTCTTCAGACAGCATGGATGCTGGGTGCAAGGGGTTGGCATATTTACAGACAGGAGTCTGTGAATTAGCCTGGTTTTCTTCAGGTTCTAAGTAGTCTTGGAAGAGACGCACCACTGCAAAGGAAAGAGCAGAGTCATCAAATGTGTCTTCTATTACCTGCTCACTCTCTTTCCAGTTTCTGTTTTTTTCTCCGATGCAGACTCTCTCCCTCTGCTTTTTTTCTATGAACATGTCACTGTGTGTGACTGGATGTTAACATCATACCATGTGAATGGGAATCATTTGTCTTGCGCTTGAGTATGTAAAAGGAAATTTTCCTTCTAAAATTACATTTAATCTAACATACCGTGGCTCACTAATGCAATAGTGACAGCAGTTTGCTATCCCTGCCTCGTACACAAGAAAAGAAAAAGAAACACCCGAAGGAGCTGGGGAGGACCAAGAGAGCACACTGTCTCCACCTGCCTTTAGAGCAGTCCTGTACCCCCTTGGAGGCCTGCGCTGTGTTGACGATGGGTACAGGCACGCGCAAGACACTCCATTAAGATATCAAGGGACATAACTGCTCTTGAACAGAGGTAAATCAGACTACAGGATGCAACTCATAACAGCCTTAAAATAGCATCTCCATGGGTGTACCAGCCCGTATTTCATGACTGCAGAGCCCACCGGCGAAAAACACCACCCTCCAGCTGTTGAGCACACCCCACAGACCCAACCACCTCTGCCCACAGACAGATGAAGACAGTGCCAATCAGTAATGGACAAGAACCCGGAAAGGACCTCGTGTCTTGGGCATGCCTAGATCATTCCTCTTTTTGAGGTAACTAATAACCTGACTGTGAAATCCTATGGGAACCGTGAAGGCAGGGAGGAAGAGAGGGACTCTGCGTGAGCCATGGTAAGTATGTTAGATTAAACATGATTTTAGAAGGAAAATTTCCTTTTAATTACTACCGGAAAGGAAGACTCACCTGGTTAACGTCTGGAGGAGAGAGAAGAGCCAGGGCGTGTGGCGGAAATGAGATGCTGAGTCACCACAGCTGAAGCAATACCCATGGAACCATCAGTGCTCAGACAGGAGACATTGCACAGGCAGATCTGGATGAAAGTGCTCAGGAAAACACCAATATGCAGTGTCCAGGACACTCTGAATGCTGGCACTGTGGGAGACTGCCAGTGACGAGGCCCATGCTCTAATTTCATGGGACCTTGATGAAAAGACAGCCAAATCTGCATCAGGCCTCACATACACAGCTTTGATTACTTCTCTCAGCTATCGAGAGACTGATGAGCGTATAATGTCCTCCTTATAACTTTCATCATCATAAGAGAAAACAGGCAGCGCTGCTTCAAGTGAGAAGAAGATTTCGTCCGCTTTCTGCCAACTCGCAGGGCACACACTGGACAGAGAGTGCGGTCTTCATCGTCTGGGGAGAGGATACAGGTCAGAGGATAAATGGAGAAGGTTGGAGAAGGAAAACCTCGCGACTGGTTTTTGGCTAAGAATTCAGGGAGGAACCGAAGAGACATCAAGCCATCCAGTTCGGCGTAGGCTATGTCACCGGGAAGGCCACTAAGAGCATGGACTTCACTGCAGCACCTTCCCAAGCTAGAGAAACGAGAATGGCTGTCTTGAAGGAGACGAACTTCAGAGAACACTCCCTGATGGGCTCATACGGAGGGAGCCTCAGGGAGGAGAGCACTAGAAAGAGATCCCATACCGGGGTTATTATTTTCAAGTCCTCAGGGAGTTTCTTCCCTTTCTGACAGGGGGCACGTTCTCCTCAGCATGGACAACTTAGCAGTAGTTTGTGCAGGGGGTTCAAGCCTCTTGTAGAGCAGCTCCCCTGATGAGATCGCGCAGGAGGGATTTGTCAGCAAAGAAGAGCCGCCTAACTGGTATATGGTGGTGCTGATAGCAGCACTGTGACCCCTCACGGGAGGGCTGCAAGTTTTTTCTCAGACCAGAGTGACAGGGGGAGTGGAGCCACACCACATGGGAGGAGCACCAAGAAAGCCAGCCGTTGCAGTGGACACTATATACCTCTGATCTTCATGGCCTCCTACTGTGCCTGGCCTGTGAGTTTGCTCCACAAGGCCAATTACCACAGAGGAAACACTGCACACTAGCCAGGCGTGAAGGTTTAGCACATCTGAATTGCCGTGCGGAATACCCAACCGTGGCTGGAGCAGGGACCTTGTTGTCAGGGCCAGCTTTATCAGATGTGCCTGGGACAGGTGCAGCAGATCTGGAAACCACACTTGGGCAGGCCAGCTGGGGGCCACGAGAATCAGCGTGGCCAAGTTTTACCTCGCTTTCTGTCAAACTTTTCCCAGATGGAAAATGGAGGGAAGGCATAACCCAACCACATGATTAATAGAGAGTCCACCGCCAGAGCCTGGTGATACATATAGCTGGAGGCAGCAGCTGAACCTGGTGAACTGGTCTAGTTGTCATTTGAACCATGCAGCCCCAGACTGGTTCCAAGAAACGAATAGACCAGAGTCCATTCCGAGGGAAGGATCATGTGCGACCTGCTGAAGGAGTCCGTGAAAATGTTGATCTTCCCTGGAACGCGCTCAGCCAAGATCCAGATGGACTGATCCCCGCACCAGAGAACAAGTTGTTCCGCCCTCAGGAACAAAGGAGAGGGAGTGCCCCCCTCCCCCCCCCCCCCAACAACATCATGTTTGTTGACATAACAAACTACTGCTAAGTTGTCCATGCTGAGGAGAACGTGAACCCCCTGTCAGAAAGGGAAGAAACTCCCTGAGGGCTTGAAAAAAAACCGCCTCCAACTCCAGCAACCACACATTCTGTTCCGAATAGGAAGCAGAGGTAGGAGCCGGGGTGAAGCCAGGCAAGGGCAGAGGATGGGTGAAAACCAGAGCTGACTGAACATCAGACAACCGTACAGGAGGAGTTATCTCCCTTGGCTCACCCCCAGCCTCGCTGGCGAAAGCAGGCCTGAAACCGGGTGACAGGGTAAAGAAGGGGCTAAGCCTTCAGAATGTGCATTGCCCAACCCCTTATTCCTGAAGATGGGGGATCCTGCAACTGTGATTTGGCCACGGCGACTGAATATGTGCAGCAGAACCTCAGCTGAGCTGTACACAGGATGCAGGCATGTAATCGACAGAACCGCAGCTGAGTCGATCACCATGAAAATGTGAGAGGGGTGAGCACAGGCTTGCCATCACCTCAACAGAACTGCAGCTGAGTTGAGGAGACCCCTGGAAAGAACGAGAGAAAAGACAGGAGGCAGAATGGTGGTGAAGAGAGAGAGGGCTTCGGTCGCCAGAAAAAGTGCCGGTCCACAAATTGGGGAGACTGACAGCTAAATCTCCCGAACCCTGGCTTTGCCACCCAAACACTTCATGTACCAAAATCAGCAGCAATAATCAATTGATTGCAAGAAAAAGTAAAAAATACTTAGCTGCTCAGAGCGCATGAGGCTAGCAAGGAAATGGCTGTCGAGAAAAGAGGAATGATCTGGACATGTGCAAGACACGAGGCCTTTTCCGGGTTTTTGTCTGTACGGACTTTATTGTACACACAAGGCAAAGATAACAAACCGCTATCACTTATTGCGTAAGTGAGCCACAGTATACCATGGAAAAAGATGAAAAATCATTTTTAGGCATGATTTGAGATTTTTTTTCCTGATTTAGTTTAGTTTCACTATATAAATATGTTTAACAGGTAACACTTATAAGTATTTTTTATTTTATTTTTTTTTTGAGGTGGGTGTGCAAGAATCGAAATGATGTTTTAGCTCATTTATTATGCATAAACTTTTAAAAAATCATATCATGACTTCTACTGAACTTAGAAATAAAATTTAAATATGAAAATAAACTCTAGAATCCCTTCCAGCTCCTTTTAAATTGACCCAAATTCATACAAAAGAAAGCATTTCATGGGTTGTTGATACAAGGGCCACAAAGCAGAGACCTAGCTCTCAGCCAGTTAGAAACCACGTTTTGAAACAGCCATCGGCGTCTTGTCTTTGTCTCACATTGCATTAGACAGAGAAATCTGAGGAAGCTTTGTCTTTAATCGTCTTCTATCACAAAGTAAACATACAGGAATCAGAAATGGCTAATCGAAAAAAGCATCTTAAAAGTCAAAGAAGCCTGTGCCACCACAAAAGAGGAAAAAAGTTGGAGCAGAGACTGGTGGTAAGATCTATAAATGAATCATATAGAGATGGAGAATTTTCGGCAACAGAAAAAGAGGGACAGATTATTTCTATACCAAAAGGTGATAAACCCAAAGAATTTGTGAAAAAAAACGGCGTCCCATCTCCCTCCTAAATATAGTTTACAAGATAACTTCCTCATGTATTTCCAAGAGAATCAGAAATGTTTTACCTTCTGTTATCAGTGAAGACCAAACAGGTTTCATGGCTAACAGTAACAGATATATGGATGACAATATTAGACTGATTTATGATTTGATTAATTACTTAAATGCAAGAAATCTCCCTGGTCTGTTGCTATCTATAAATTTTCAAAAAGCCTTTGACTCCCTCAACTGGGATTTTATGTTCAATGTGCTAAGGGCTTTTGGTTTTGGTAACAGTATATGCCACTGGATAGAAACTTGCTATAAAGATATTAAATCAACAGTCACTGTAAATGGCCAGACTGCGCAATGGTTTTAAATAGAAAGGGGGTCTAGACAGGGAGACCCTATATCTCCTTACCTATTTATAATATGTGCAGAAATTCTAGCGATAATGATAAAGGAAAACATGAACATAAAAGTATAAAAATAAACGATATAGAACACAAAATAGTTCAGTTTGCTGATGACACTCAGCTAATAAACATTGGTGACAAAACTTCATTTGAACGATCTATAAATGTCCTATCCACGTTTGGCAGAATTTCAGGCCTACTCTTGAATAATGAAAAAAAAACGCAATCAATATGGCTAGGGTGTTATAAAAAACTCGAAAAAAAGATACTGTCCTCATCTGAAAATGATATGGAATCCTTCTAAATTCAAAATACTGGGTGTTTGGTTCACTCAAGACCTAAAAGAATGTGAAAACTTAAATATAATGACACATTTTTGGAAGTTAAAGCATTATTCAAAATTTGGTCTCAGAGAAGTATAACGCCAGTCGGAAGAGTTGCTGTTCTCAAGTCCCTTATTCTATCAAAACTTATACACCTCTGGATTTTGCTACCTAACCCTCCTGACCTTTTAATTCAAAAACTTCAAAAGATGTGTTTCAGCTTTCATTTGGAATGGCAAACGAGATAGAATAAGCAGTAAAACTGCCGTGAAGACTGTAAAGCAAGGTGGTTTAAACATACCTGATATAAAAAAAATACATTAATGCTTTGAAACTTCTGTGGATAAAGAAACTTAAAACCACAAGTCATAAATGGAAGAACATCATTTTAAGAATATACGCTTTCAGTGATAGAATCGAAAATTATGGACCAGGGTACTGTTCTGGATACACAAGTGTTAATTTATTTTGGAAAGACACGTTTACAGCCTATCGGGAATTTTGTCTTTATGTGACACCTGAGACTTTAACTTTTTGCCTACGGACGCACACCTCCATGCGCTGCTCAAAGCTCCGTTGCCTACGGAATGCATGTGCTGTGCGCTGACTGAAAGCTCCATTGCCTATGGAACGCGGGTGCGTGCGTTCTTATTTCGAAAAATTCTACTATTACTGTGATGGTCTAAGAGAAGTAACTCCCTGCCAAAAGTTAGAAGAGGGATCCTGGTAGCCTGACATGCCCTAATTCTTAAGTTCAAGCAGAGTTCACCTTCGCTATCTGCGGCTGAGACAAAGAACCCCTTGCTGGGTTTTGCCAACTTGGAACTGACCGCATTTCTGGTACCGGCCTTTCGTCTGCTAGAGTCTAGTAAAAATGCCAGCTCAGTGCCATTACTATTTCAGTGTATTCATGGCGATTCCGATAACAAAGGAGAGTCGATCGACAGTGGAGATGATAGGAAGATGAAGGATGTCTATTTGAAGATGTACTTGATTACAATGACAAAGCAACCGATTCGACCGATTCAGTAACACACACAGGCGCTTGACTCGCAAAACCTCTCTAACCCAAATTTTGTGAAATTCTTTAAAAATGGATGATAACTGATAGCGAAAAGTATCATAACTATAACTGTATTAGGTGAGTGCTTTTTGTATCAATTTGTCTGCATGCCATCACTAAACACACTGATCATCAAACTCTGCACTTGTGTTCATTTCTGTGTGTTTGGTTACTTCACTTATCCGTGCGTTGTCTCAACGCAGGATCGCTTTGAGTTTTGAAAGTACATACATCCAAGAGTCCTTGATTTCTTCTTTTCGGACATACCCAAACATGATGTTAAAACGTATCAAACGTTACATGTAAAATACATTCCAAAAATGCCAAAATCATTACGTAGGCAGGAGTTTTAGCGCGAGTGGCTGTGTGCGGGGAGGGGGAAAGCTCATGCACGCATACGCATGGATAGTGTTTTGTTGTACCCGTATTTTACAGTGACATGATAAAAGTAGGAAATGCAGTAATCAAGCAAAATAAGTTAATCAAAAAAGGGATATTCGCAATAAAACGCTTTCTGAAACCAAATGGACAAGTTATGAACTTTAGAGAATTTAGCATTAATGTTGACTACACCATAGATTTCATCTCATACAATGGATGGATTTCTTCAATGAAACAATTCATAAGGAGAACGGGTATCAAAATAGATGATAACACAGACATAAATCATAACACACCGAAGGCTTTAAATATTATTATGAAAGAAAATAAAGGAACCAAACAGTTCTATGAAATTTTCATTCAAGATGAGCGCAAGCCAAATTGCTGCTCCAAATGGCTAAACAAACTGAACTCTGAAATCCATTGGAACAAAGTATTTACTCATGTCCACAAAATCAAAGATATAAAATTAAAATGGCTACAAATTCGAATCATACACAGAATTACTAGTACAAATATTGTCTAAATGCTATGGGCTTAACAAACACAACAAGTTGTACTTTCTGTAACAAAGAGAGAGATTCGGTCCAACACTTTTTATAGATGTGCAACCACACTCAAACTTTTTGGAAAGAAGTTGAAAAAATATTAAAAGAAAAAATGTCGAAACACAACTAACATCAAAATCACATGAGATATTGTTATTTTTGGAATAGATCAACGGGTGAAAACAGAGACAGTTTTTGATTTCATTATTATGCTAGCTAAACTTCATATACATAAGTGCAAAATCAAAACACGTAGACCAAATGCTTCAATTTTTCAGAGTCAATTGAGCAATAGATACAAAATCGAATTGTTTAATGCTAAAGTCAACAACAATCTAAACCATTTTGATGCTGCATGGAACAACTATAGGCCAATGATTCTTTAAGAAAAACACTTCTTTAAGATCTTGATCTAATACACATTTCCATATGCCCAGTCTTCTTTTTTTCACAACCTCCCTCTGAAATGGAGAGAGTGAGGAAGGAGAGGAGAAGCAACAAGTTGTTAAATCTTGCAAAAGATGATGTCACTCTTTTTTTTTTCCCACTTTTTCCCTGTTGTCTAAACTTATGTATGTGTCTATGTTTATCTGTGTTGTTTGTTTGTTTTTTTGTTCCTTCTTAAAAAAAAAAAAAACTGTTTTGGACATATGCCATTAACTGTTTATACAGAAATGAAACTAACGTACACATGACCTGGCGCACTGTCCTCTTTATGCGCATTTGTAATCTCTATATTGTTTGATTAAAATGTGAAAACCAAAAAAAAAAAGAACATTACCAACTACCCAATCAAGAAAAAAAAAAAGTTGGAGCAGAGTCTTTGTTCAAGTGAAAGTGGCGACGAATCCAGGCCAACAACATCAGCTGTTATCGAGCAACCGGCGTGGTCTGCTACCACAATTAGAAGCCAAGCGTGTGCATCCAGTGAAAAACTTTCTGATGTAGCAAATGTAGAATTTGACACAGATGATCAGCCCTCTGGGTTTCGTTTTGTCAACTGTGCACTGCTTACTCAGTTTGTGCAGGGACTTTTGTGTCCTGATTGTAAGAAACCATTAGGTTCAAGTCGCCTGTCATCAGTGAAAGAAGAATGAACTGACCTCGCCTCTTTTTCTTTACATTTGAGTGTGGCTACAAGAAAGAACTCGGTCAGTTTTTCAACATCAAAGATGATAAACAAAGTATTTGAAGTAAACAGGAGATTCCCTTTATTAATCTTTGCAAGAGGAAGGCATCAAGCACAGGGAAAAAGATTTCTTGGCAACATGAATATTCCTGTGCTTTGAACGACAAAACTTGGGCCAACCATCTAAAAAATTATCAAGAGAGCTACAGAGACGGTGGCTGATCACAGCAAAGAGGTTTCAGCCGATGAAGCTAGGCAGGCCTATGGGGGTGGTGACATAACTGTATCAGGGGATGGCACATACCTGCGCAGGGATTCCAGTCAATGAATGGGGTTGTGACTACTCACTGTGAATGGGAAAAATTCAAAATTTATGACTGTGAGGTGCTGTCAAACCACTGTGATGCTTGTAAAAAAAATGAAAAGATGAAAAGAAGAAAGCAGGAAAGAGTTAGAAAGGTGGAGCTGAGAACTGTTCATGAAGAAAAGGGAGAATGTGACAAAATTCACACAGGCACAGCTGCTGCAATGAACCAACTGGAGCTGTTACTGCTTTTTCAAGGTCAGAGGACAAATGTGGTTTATGCTATATCAACTTTCTAGGAGATGGAGACAGCAAAACCTACTCCACTTTGAAAAATGAGCACATATGTGAAAATGTGACAATAGGAAAACTGGAATGTTGTGGACATGTGCAGAAAAGAATGGGAAGGCAACTCACTAATAAAGTCAGTGAACTGAAGAAACATTCATTCATTATGATGGCAAGACCATGAAAGGCACTGGTGGCCATCAGTATTGGCAGAATGGACACTCACATAACTAACAAGTGTCACTGAACTGTCACTGTCTGCCTTTCTTTTTCATATAACTTCACTTTTTTTCTCTCCATATTGTTTTTTCTTTCTCCATTTCATACTTCTTTACGCAGTAATGCAAGCAAAGCAACACATGTTCATGCGAGCAGACCTGTTTACCCTTTCCGAAACTACTCACTATTTAACAGCAAAAATCACTCAAACCCTATGGGGTCTAAAAATCCTTTACCCCTCTCAGGGAACATTTTGAAACTTGCTTTAAAATTGGAGCAGTCGGATGCCAATCTATGCAGAGTGGTGTAGCATCTACATGTCAGTCAATGCATGACCAGAATGTTGTTGCACAGCGTTTTGATTTCTCTCACTTTGGCAGTGCCCATGCACAATCAGGGCCTCACATTATTCTTACTTCAAACTGGCAGACACAGTGGTGACTGCCTACTTTCACAACTAAGTTTCCAAATGACATGTTCACAGCAGTCAAGATCCCCACATTTCCCCTCCCGTTAGAAAGGACTGGAGACATTTTTACTACAGCCTGCGGCTAAATATAGGGCACATGATAGGGCCCCGTTCCCGACCAATCGCTGGACGCACACGCACATGCAAGCCCAACAGTCAGGGAAACGCTATCCGCCATTGCAAAGCATGGGGTTTCTCTGCTGACTTTGTGATAAAAGTGCAAATTTCAGAGTGTTTTGGATACTTCTGCTCATCTTCTGTGTGTGTGAATGTGTGAGTGTATGTGTGCATGTGTGTGCGTGAGTGCGTGTGCGTGCGCATGCGTGCGTACGCATGCGTGCCTATGTGCATGCGTGTGTGTGTGTTGTGTACAAACTAAGCATGTTAAACACACTCATATAAGAGCATGAAACAGACAAACCAAAATCTGTTCGTGTTTATGTGGAAACTAAGCATGCTACAATCACAGCTGAAAGAAACAAGATACAACAAAGCATATAAATGTACTCTCAGTTTATCTTGAATACAGGAGAGATATTCCATAAAGAGGAAAACATTTAACAGCTATTCTGGTAAACATCGGCCATCATCTGTGACCCATAATGAACACACCTACAAATTTTCAGAAAATATCAGCCAAGTACTTTCTGAGATATTCCATAAAGAAGAAAACTGTTATGGGCTGGTACAGCCATTAGTAACGGCTATAATGGCAAAACAATGGGCATGATCCATGATCCATAATAACACACCTACAAATTTTCAGAAAGATTGGCCAAGTACTTTTTCAAATATTCCATAAAGAAGAAAAAGCATTATGGGCTGTTATAGCCGATAGTAATGGCTATAAAGGTGAAATAACACATCGGGCATGACCCATAATGAACATACCTTCAATTTTCAGAAAGGTCTGCCAAGTACTTTCTTTGATATTTTATAAAGAGAGAAAAAACCGTTATGAGCCATTATAGCCGTTGTAACAGTCATAACGGTAAAATAACACATCGGGCATCATCCGTGACCCATAATGAATATGCCGACAATTTTCAGAAAGATCAGCCATGTACTGTCTGAGATATTCCATACAGAAGGAAAACTGTTATGGGCCGTTATGGCCGTTAGTAATGGTTATAACGGTAAAATAACACATTGGATATGATCCATGATCCATAATGAACATACCTGCACATTTTCAGAAAAATCAGCCCAAAACTTTCTAAGATATTCCATAAAGAAAAAAAAAAAGTTATAGGCTACTATAGCTGTTAGCAACGGCTGTAACAGTTCAAATAACACATCAGGCATGATCTATGACCCATAATGAACATACCTACACATTTCAGAAAGATCAGCCTAGCATTTTCTGAGATATTCTATAAAGAAGAAAAACCATTATAGGCCATTATAACGGTAAAATAACACATCCGGCATGACCCATGACCCATAATGACGATACCTACTAATTTTCAGAAAGATCGGCCATGTACTTTCTGAGATATTCCATAAAGAAGAAAAACCATTATGGGCCATTATAGCCGTTAGTAACGGATATACTGGTAAAATAAAACATTGGGCATCATCCGTGACCAATAATGAACATGCCAGCAAATTTTCAGAAAGATAGGCCGTGAACTTTCTGAGAGATTCCATAAAGAAGAAAAAACGTTATGGCCGTAAGTAATGAATATAACTGTAAAATAACACATCGGACATGATCCGTAACCCATAATGAACATACCTACACATTTTCAGAAAGATCAGCCCAGAACTAACTAAGATATTCCATAAAGAAGAAAAACCATTATGGACTGTTATAGCCATTAGTAACGGCTATAATGGTTCAAATAAAACACATCAAGCATGATCCATGACCCATAATGAACATACCTACACACATTTTTAGAAAGATCGGCAAAGCACCGTCTAAAGATATTCCATAAAGCATAAAAACCATTATGGGCTGTTATAGCCATTAGTAACGGCTATAACGGTTCAAATAACACATCAGGCATGATCCATGACCCATAATGAACATGCCTACAAATTTTCAGGGTGATCGGCCTAGTACTTTCTAAGATATTCCATAAAGAAGGAAAATCGTTATGGGCCATATGGCCTTTAGTAACGGCTACAGCGGTAAAATAACACCTCAGGCATCATCCATGACCCATAATGTACATGCCTACAAATTTTCAGAGAGATCGGCCAAGCACTTTTTTTTAGATATTCCATAAAGAACGAAAACCATTATTGGTCATTATGGCCATTAGTAATGGCAATAATGGTAAAATAACACATCAGGCATCATCCATGACCCATAATGAACATACCTTCAAATTTTCAGAAAGATCGGCCCTGTAGTTTTGTCTGGAGCGAGTGGAATACATTTTGACCACGGACGGACGGACGGACGGACGGACACACACAGAGAGGGCATTTCTTTGTTCCCATTTTAAAGTACTCCCTGTTCTATAAGAACTGGGAGTACAAAAAAACGCATGAAACACGCAATGCAAACTGTGTTGGCTAGTAGTGTGTGTTTGTGTCTGTGTCTGGCAAACAGGCTTGACAAAATTTTGAGGACAGCAAACAGTGACCGTAAGTCTTAAACATGTATCACTGTAGGGAATCTCTCTCTGTTTTGCTGCGTGTGTGTGTGTGTGTGTGTGTGTGTGTGTGTGTTAGTGTGTTTGTGTGTGTGTTTTTTGCTATGTCTCTCTCTCTGTCTCTGTCTGTCAGTCTCTCACTATATGTGTGTGTGTTTCTCTCTCTCTCTGTTTTGCCCCCCTTTTTCGGTTTACTGTATGTATGTGTGTGTATGTGTGTGCTTGCGTGTGTTTTGCTTTTGTGTGTTTTTGCTCTCTCTCTCTCTCAATGTCTCTCTCTGTCTGTCTGTCTGTCTTTCACTATGCGCGTGTTTGTGTGTGTGTGTGTGTGTGTGTGTGTGTGTGTCTCTCTCTCTCTCTCTCTCTTTCTCTCTGTGCGTGCATGTGAGTGTGTTTTACGCTTGCTCACTCGCTCGCTCGCACTCTCGCTCTCTCTCTCTCGCCCCCCCCCCCCCCTCCCTCTCTCTCTCCTGAGCCTTGCTCCCCAGCAGATGAATAAGAAGCGGTACAAGTACTCAGAAGCCTAGTTTCTTCTAGTTGCCTAGATCTCTTTGCTTGGCCCATAAACTGAGAAAAGGTTATTCTATTTGCAATGGAAAGAAATGTGTTATCTTTGCCTGATTTTTTGTTTTTGTTTCTTCATTGTTTGCAAAACATGTCTACTGTCATCAATCAAGCATAAAATGGCTTGCTTTTTTCCCCCTTTAATTCATAAGCAGGATGTGAAGGGGAAGAAAGGAAAACTGTTGACATCATGGCCCGTATGCACGTCAAAACTGGTTAGCTTAAACGCGTTTAGAGCTTAAACGCGGTTAGCTATACGGGCCCTACCGCGTAAAAACCCTAACCGGATTTGGTATGCACGTCGCGCTAAACGGAAACGTATAGCTAAACGCCAAGTTATAGATTACAGGGAAAACCGGCTCGGCTGTGTGCTTTCGGTTTAATCCAACTACACGTGGACGTTTCTGAAATTTGCAGCATGACGGAGAAAGTCGGGAAAAGGGCCAGAAAAGCTAACTTCAGTGCTGAGGAAGTTAGAATTCTTCTTGAAGAGCTGCAAGTAGAACATGTGACCCTTTTCAGCAACCACAGCACCACCATAACCAGTGACATGAAGAAGGAGATATGGCAGAGAATAACATCCAAGGTGAACGCATGCGGCGTGGCAGTGCGAACTCTAACGGATTTGAAGGAGAAATGGAGAGCACTGAAAGCGTCGGTTCTAAACAAAAAGAGAGACGAGTTGAAAACGGGAGGAGGGCCAGCACCAGCGCCAGTGCCCTACGAAGAAGTGATATTGTCTATCATAGGGGACAAGTCAAACTTGTTCTCTGGAGTGACTGGTGAGTTACTGTTTTTTATTATTATCATTTCACATGACAATAGAATTACACTGACCTAAATGATGCAAATATGCATTTCACTGCTCCATTCTTTAAACTTTCACATTCTGATTTCACAAACGCTTGTCTTGTCATTATAGTCTAGCCGGAGCCAGAGCCGGCAAAGGAATAGTTTTCGAAAAAATGCGGGTTTCTTCTTCTTTTTAAGGAATAGTTTCTTCCTTTTAAGGAATAGTTTCTCTTTTTTTTAGGAATAGCCTGGGTTTGTTTTATTCATATTTTCATTTTTTTAACATTATTACAGAGAATGTTATGAAATGGCTCATTGCAGGGGAAGATGACAACAGCACTGCCGGCTTCGACACTTTCGGAGAACCAAGCAATGTGTCAGTGTTCCCAGACACCCTGCATTCGGGTCAGTATAAATCTCTCTTTCTCTCTCTCTCTCTCTCTCTCTCTCTCTCTCTCTCTCTCTCTCTCTCACACACACACACACACACACACACACACACACACACACACACACACACACACACACACACACACACACACACACACACACACACACACACACACACACACACACACTGACACACACACACACACACACACACACACACACACACACACACACACACACACTCAGTCACACACACACACACACACACACACACACACACACACACACACACACACACATGTGTACACCTCTGAAATCAATTTGAATGGATTTATTTCAATACAGATGCAGACCCAGGGTGCTCCCACTGGTCTGACAATACCAGACACAACCGTTCAACTCCTAGTCCAGCAGTGGCAGGTAAACAGAAATTTTCACACAGTTCATGAAAAACGTAAACAACTTGATATAAATGCAAGTAGATGTTTGTTTTAAGTATGCAAGGGTTAAATGGCACACTTCATTTGATTAGAGTGAAAATCTGATATCGTTGTTGGCTTAGAAGTTATTACATCTACAGCTCTAATTTGCTGCAGACAACCCAGTCAGTTTCATCCAAGCCGAGAGGGAGGATGGAGCGAGGATCTTGGTGCCATTCACAGCGGCAAGTCAGCATACCCCTGATCCGGTGCCTGTCACCCCTGTAACAACGAAAAAAAGCGTAAGATGCCGGAGAAGGCTGCAATGTTCAACACGGACAATTCTGAATTGGTTGATGAATGGCTGAAATGTCAGATGGAAGAGAGCAAGGTTAGGAAGCGGTATTATTACGAGCTGAAAACTCGGAAGATGCAGCTGGAACTTGAGAAGCTGGAGAAGGGACAGGATAATTAGTTTCTGAGATAGAAATTCTGGAAAGGTTCTCCAAACATGACATTCCCATCCTACTTTGGGAGCCTAGTGTATCTACTTCTAATCAAACAATATTTTTTTCATTGCAAATATTTTGATGCATTGTGAATGTTTCCTTTGTCTGGCTTTATGTTTCTTTTATTTATTTTTCTTTCATTTATTTTTGCTTGTTTTGTTTGTTATTTTTTAAGTAATGATCAAAGCATATGGCTCAATGTATTTGTGAAGGTTTCACCTTGTTTTTTGGTTGTTGTTGTTGTTCATGTATCTTTCATCTATTCAATCTTCTTTTTTGCGGTTTACCAAAGTGAATTATTTCCAGCCATGAGTGCATTGATCACATTTCTTCTTCTTCAGCCCATTGGTGGGATTGTTAAGAATCTAGTCACAGACTTACATGTTTTTGTTTTTGTTTTTAGTTTTTTCCCCTTGCATGGAAGGTCTCTTCTCTTAAAAAAAAGGTACAGAGTAGTTAATACTTCATTCATAGAAGCCAGTAATATCAATAAACTGATCTGACAATCACTTTTGTCTTATAGACAAATTATTATAATATGGAATAAATAAACAAAACAAATCAACTACACAGCCACATATTCAAGCAAACTGCAAAGGGTTTTTACACAATACCTACCCTTGTTCCTCCCCCCCCCCCCCCCCCCCCCCCCCCCCCCCCCGCATACGACAAACCCAACCCACACCCACACACGCCTCAGTATCTTATGTTAAAGACAGTCACACACCTCTCGTTACACTATACATGACATGTTAAGACCCTTTTCCATCCCAGTGACAAAGTTAACTTCTTATACTCAAAATCAAAAACTCTCTTTACAGGTCTTACATCAACTGAGACGTGTTCAATTAACACAGCACTAAGTCACAGTGAACTGGCTACCCAACTCCCATCCTGTATCATAATAGTAATACATCAGTCATACTAGAAGTAAGGAATTTTTGTTACATGCTGCGGTGCATTTTACAAATAAACTCATTTAACAATCATTTAACAATCAGTCTTATCTCACACACACACACACCTACACCCACCCACACCCACACACCCACCCACACACACACACACACACACACACACACGCGCGCGCGCGCACGCGCGCGCTCTGTACACCCATCATTCTATAATAAGCAAACTTGATTAAATACTCTAATTATAGTGAATCCAAGTCAACCATGAGCACAACTTCCATCATACAGGTAAGGATAGTACAATTTTACTATTAAGGTATGCCAAACTTTCTTAATATGCCAAACAATATGCAACTGCTGTCTTGGAAAAAAAAAAAAAAAAAAAAAAAAGGAGAGAGAGAACAAAAGGAAAATGTACATCAATGACCATTTATGAGTTAAAAAAAAAAACAACAAACACAATGGGAAGCATGGAACTGGAAGAAGGATAATATTTTTAACAGTGGATCTTTTAGGTTATATCTAAGTTCTCAACAAGTGCCTTGTAAGACACCCAGTTTCTTGTAAATTTGTCTAATGTTCCAGTAACTGCATGTCCGTATCTTTCAATTACATACCTTTGTTTCAAACTATTTTTGAAAAACACAGTATTGGTTTTGGATTTTGCAACTTACATTTGTATATATGTGAAATTTTGCAAGTAAAATTATTAAGTCTATCACTGGATGCAGTGGATCAGTTTTAAACTGAGGTTGCAACATGTTGGTGCTATAGCAGTTTCTAACTTCTTTTTGTTCAGAACAGAGTTTTAGCAATGATGCACTATTGGGATTAGTGTGTGTTTTGATCCTCTAGTCTATTCTGTAAATAAACTGACATTGTGTAATAATTGTGTTTGTTTGCATTTGGTAGTGAATGGGGCAGTGTGGGTGAGGTTGACAGTCTCAAATGTGTTGTGTTTGTGTAAATGTGAAGACTCACCTGTCAATCTAGAAGTTGTTGTTGATGAAGCGTTGTCTGGCTGATTTACCGGCAGCCACTCTGGCCCGCTCTGTCATCTGTCGCTGGACGGGGCGTTGTTGCTCAGCCTCGGAGTCTGAGTCGCTGCCGTCGTCATCACTGGAGCTGGAGTCACTGTCAGAATCCGAGGGGATGTCCAGCTTCAGCCGCCGTGCTCTGTTGTGCAGCATGACGCACACACAACAATCACCTTGCAGGCCTTGTGTGATGCCAGATGAAGACGCCGAAGGCAATGCCAGAGTCGCTTCAGCACACCGATGCTTCTTTCCACAGAAAATCGAGCAGATATGTGTCTGGCATTGTAGTTCCTCTCCGCACGTGTTGTGGTTTGCAAAGTGGCGTAAACAACCAGTCACGCTGCATGTATCCACTGTCGCCCAGCAGCAGGCCATCCACGGGTTTTCTGATATTGTTTTCGAACGCATCGAACACGGCACTTTCACGCAACACCCTCGCATCGTGCACGCTCCCTGGCCACTTGGCCACACAGTTGATGAAGACGAGGTCCGCGTCACAGATCACCTGATAACAGCCAAAATGAAGAAATCAATAATCAATTCATACTCACATTTTCTGTCTAAATGTCAAACACAAACACACACGCACACGCACACACACACACACACACACACACACACACACACACACACACGAGGCACACACACACACACACACACACACACACACGCGTGAGTGCGCGCACATACACACGCATGCACGCACGCACGCACGCGCGCGCACACACACACACACACACACACACACACACACACCACACACACACACACACACACACACACACACACACACACACACACACACACACAGGGTATGTTTGGGGAGGGGGGGGGGGGGGGGGGGGGGGCAAAAGAGTCCTACCTGAACATTGATAGAATGGTATCCTTTTCTGTTCACAAATTCATGTTCCTGCTGGTGTGGCCGCTGGATGCGCACCTGTGTTTCCATCGATGCACCCCACTGCGTTGGGGAATCCGTATGAGTGGTAGAGCGCTTGTTTGCTTCTGTTGGCACTGGCTTGATCCGGAAAGAATATATGTTGCCGGGCTTGTCGTCGGAACATAGCGTCAGTCACTCTACTCACAGTTCGGCTCACTGTCGACTGGTCCACGCCGACCAATTCACCACATACGTCTTGAAATGTTGACGTGGCCAAGTAGCGCAAAGTGACGAGCACTTGCTGCAGGGGAGTGAGGGTGAATCCACGATTCGCGAGTGTGATGTCTGCTGACACCTCACGTGTCAGTTCCAGGATGTGCTGCCGATGAAATCGGAACTTACGAAAAAGTTCAGTGTCGTCGTAGGTGTCGAAGGGATTAATACGATCCCGGAAAATCCGGTTTCTTCGTAGAAGACGCCGCTGTCGTGCCTGGAAAAACAAAAGAGCCGCCATATTTTACACGCGTTTAGGCCCGCTATCAGACCCCCAGAGGTGCGATAACTTTAAACGCGAAAATCCGTATAGGATAGGCTAACCAGATTGACGTGCATACCGATTTTTCCCACCTATCTGCCGTATTGGGGATAAACGCGGTTAGTCCACTAAACGGACCGACGTGCATACGGGCCCAGATCAATATAAAAACACATAAAGTAAAAACTCTGCATGATTTCTTATTTGGATATCATGTCTCACATTATGATACAAAACACATAAAGTAAAAACTCTGCATGATTTCTTATTTGGGATATCATGTCTCACATTATGAAGTCAATCTCTGCATCAACAGTTATCTGTTTGACCAGGCCCTGATTTATTATCCCATCATAACAACTGTAATCTAAAACCCAACTCTGCCTCAACCAAACTCCTCACGCAGTCTGTAAGGCTCAAATTGACCATTACAACTCTCTGGCCAGCCTCCTGTCTTAACCAATCAAAATTCTGTAAGGCTCAAATTGACCATTACAACTCTTTGGCCAGCCTCCTGTCTTAACCAATCAAAATTCAGCTTAATCAATGTGCCCAATGTCTAGGATGCATTCAATCTTTTCCCCATTTATCAGTGTGTTTCTTCTTCTTCCCATCTCTGTTTTTCTCTTTGTTTCTTTAATACTTACAACTCTCCTCATACTCTCTCATCTTCTCTGGAGGGATGTGAAGCTTGTCTATGTGCTGGCTAAGCACAGTGACCCATTTGTTCAGTGAGTGGGCAATGGACCAGGGGTGGGCCATGGAGGCACCAGCATCACCATAGTGTCTTCAAAGTTCTCCTCTGTCAGAGCATACTTCAGCAGTCCTGTGTGCAATTGGTCTCCATCTAACACCCAAACATTCAGCCGAGCTTGCTCTGAAAGCAAACACACTCAATTTCATTTACTTCAATGCAATCCAATTCACACTGTTTATAGCCCATCCACACAAAAGCCGCATCTAGGCTGTGATCTCATCAAAGTAAATTATTCCACAACAATATTTAAAAAAAGGAAGAAAGAAAACTAAAACCAACAATAAATGAGATCATTAAGAAGAAGAGCATCTGCTTCAAAATTTTTCTTCCAATCAATTTTAGACTGATGAAAAATGTTTAATCTCTTTTAGTAACTCAAAAATGACATCTGAACAGATCACTGAATAAATAATGTACAACTTTCCTACGTAAACAATTCTTGTACACATTGGTTGTTGCAGAGAAAATATCAGATCCTTACCAACACAATAGTCCACTTTCCTGCCATAACCTCAGTCAGGGCACAACACCAGTGGTTAATACTTTTGCAGAGATTTAGTCATCTGAACCTATAAAACACTGGTAATTACAAGTAAACATGAACCCAAGGTGAGAGGTTGAGGTGGGGAGGCAGCGCAGGGAAAGGAAGGAGGGGGACGGGCTCAGTGCATGCACATGTAAGCAAGTATGCATTTGTTGCAATCAGGATATTTGCAGGTAAGATAATGTTGCTTATAGCCCGCCGACCGCAAAACGCCGTATCAGGGCTGTCACCATGTTAAAATCAACTCAAGTCATTCATTCACACAATTCCTTAACATACATCATCTAAAAACTCATCCAAAAGTTTGTTAAAAAATCTTTCCACCGTAAAAATCTCAGATAAGATGAAAAATGTTAACCTCTTTCAAGAACTCAAAGATCGCATCAGGCGGAACATCTCTGAACAAGGTTTTCATGGAATCTGCTGTAAAATGTTTTGCGTCTCACATGGTGCAAGTCCCAACACACTCTAAAAGATATATTTAATTGTGAGTGGCAATGCACCATGGAGCTTCTTCACTCTTTTAAAAGTATGAATGGGTAAAATACGAATGGCCGGTGTGCAGCCGGCACAGAACTGTTTCTTCTTTATGACCACCAGGCGAAGAAGATGAGACGAACTCCTTTAGGTTTGGATGGATCTGAAAGAGTTTGTTATTCGTCTGTGTATTCCAATCCTCCCGCCAGAGGTCTCTGACATAATCGTTAATTTTGGGTTTTTCAGATCTGAGCAGGGGATAAATATGTTGACAGTTTCTCTGTTGTAGCATTCTTGGCTAAACGATCAACCATTTCATTCCCTCCGATGCCAACATGACCAGGAACCCAAGCCAGAATAATGTTGTAACCCTCCACTTTCAACTTGGTAGAAAGTTCAAAGAAGTGTAAAAGTTCTGGATGCTGAAGGTTGCGTCCAGCTATGGCCTCCAAAGCTGACAGTGAATCTGACAGAACCAGAAACTCCCTCTTTTTAGACTGTGAGATTTTCCTCAGAGCCAGAACCAGAGCTGTTAGTTCAGCAGAGTAAGCAGATGCATCTGAAGGGATATGTTCTAACAGTATTTGAGAAGGAGCACCAGGGCAATAGGCTGCACAGGCCACTCCATCTTCAGACTTGTCAGTGAAAATTTCTGATAGGATGGGAATTTCGAAAAGAAGTCAGCATACAATGCCTTGTATGCCAGAGAGCTGGTGACTCTTTTGCGAAAAGCTGCAAGGTCAAAACAAATTTTTGGTGTGGAAAAGGTCCATGGAGGCTCATCTGGAAACTTGGAAAAATCGGACACAACTCCTAGGTCTAGACCTGTATTCTGTGCATGAGGCTGCATACGAAGACCAAACGGCGGGATAGAGTTGGGGTTGTTTACGAATTTACTTTGGAACTGAGGGTCAAAGACACAGACATAGGCTGGGTTTTCCGGTTCCGAGAACAGTCTGATACAGTAATTCAAAGATAGTTTCAGCCTGCGGTTGGACAGTGAGGGTTCACCTGCCTCTGCATACAGGCTGTACACAGGGGTGGTGCGGAATGCTCCAAGACAGAGACGAAGCCCTTGATGGTGAATTGGGTCCAAGAGTTTTAGGTAAGATGGTCTTGCAGAGCCGTACACAGCACAACCATAGTCCAGTTTGGAACGGACCAAGGCTCTGTAGAGGTGCAGCAAAGTTTTCTTATCAGCGCCCCAGTCAGTGTGTGCGACGACCTGCAGAATATTCAGAGCTTTCTGGCAAGAGGTTTTGAGGTTTTTAATGTGGCTGAGGAAGTTGAGTTTTTGGTCAAAAATAGCTCCTTGGAATTTGGCCTCTTTGACAGCTGGAATGGGAGATTTCCGTATTCTGATTTCAGGATCTGGAAAAAAAACTGACGAAAATTATGGAAGTGAATGCACTGTGTCTTTGTAGGAGAGAAAGTGAAGCCATTTTCATCCGCCCATTGATGAATTTCATCCATACAAAGCTGGAGCCTGCGCTGGACACTCGGGTACAGGCTTCTAGTTGCGGAGACACAGCAAAATCATCCACAAACAATGAGCAGTCTGAACCCTGTGGAACTGACTTGACAACGTTGTTGATCTTATGCTAAAGAGGGCAGGAGACAGTATGCTCCCTTGTGGAACACCCAACTCCTGCTCATGAACATCAGAGAGAGTGGTGCCAACCCGGACCTGAAACTGTCGTTCTGCCAAAAAATTTTGAATGAAAAGTGGAAGATGACCCCGAAAAACCAAGATCATGGAGATCATGAAGTATCCCAGACCTCCAGGTGGTATTGTAGACTTTATCCAAGTCAAAGAATATAGCCACTGCATGTTGTTTATTAATAAAGGCATTCCGAAGCGTAGATTCTAGACGGGTCAAATGGTCCACTGTAGTTCAATGTTTGCGGAAGCCACACTATTCTTTCGCCAGAAGGCCGTCGGTTTCAAGTTTCCACATGAGTCAAGCATTGACCATTTCTTCCATCAGTTTGCAGATACAGCTGGTCAAAGCTATCGGACGGTAATTGGATGGGTTCAGAAGATCTTTTCCAGGTTTAGGTATAGGTATGGTAAGGGCTTTCCGCCAGGACGGTGAAAAACACCCTGTGGTCTAGATATTGTGAAGACTTTCAGAATGGTCTGGAGACAGCTTTCTGGGAGATGTTTCAAGAGCTCATAGCCGATTTCATCCAGGCCAGGAGCAGAATCGTTGCAGGTTTGCAGAGCTGATTTTAGTTCATCGATCGAAAATGGCACATTGTAGGCTTCAGTGTTGTCTGATGAGAAGTTACAAGAAGATTTTTCTTTCAGAACTTTGTTTTTCAGAAAAGCAGGCATTTATTTTTGCAGAGGAAGAGTTCTTTTCAATAGTTGAGGCCAGCACATTAGCTAGAGCTTGTTTTCTGTGATCACAGTTTCTGCAAGTTTCAGGTGACGGATAGAAGGATGTGTATTTTTTTTCCCTAATTTTCCTGATCACTTTCCATACTTTCTTCTTGGAGGTCTTTGAAGTCAACTTGGAGCAGAAGTCTCTCCAAGACTGACGTTTACACTTTTTGAAATGTAGCCAGATTTTGGTGGCCTGCGACAGATAACATGTTGAGCCTTCTGGCATTGATTGTGGATTTGTTGGCACTCAGCATCAAACCAGGGAGTTTTCAGCATCTGAGGTTTGGTGGTAGAAGCCGGAATGATATTCTTGGCACTGCTGATGATGATGTTTGTCAAGGTTTCAGCAGGGTCAGGACTTTGAAGAACCTGATCCTCCACTAATTCTTTTTGTATGTTCATAGCAAAAAGATCCCAGTTAGCTTTTCTAACGTTAAGACATTCTGGTAAGATGATGCGTTCTGATGATTTATGTCTCAAGACTACTGGAAAATGGTCACTTCCATGTAGATCATCATGAACACTCCAATCAAAGTCCAAGACCAGTGAAGGATCGCATACTGATAAATCGATGCAAGACAGTGTGCCATTTGACAAATGTAGATGCGTTGGAGAGCCATCATTCAGACAACACAGGTCAAGCTCAGAGAAGACATCCTCCAGAAGAAGACCTCGGGGAGAGGAGTCTGCACTGCCCCAAAGAGGAGAGTGGCCGTTCAGGTCCCCGAGAAGCAAGAAAGGTCGTGGGAGTTCTTCCATGAGGCTAACCAGCTCTTGTCAACTGATAGATGATGATGGAGGTATATACAGGGAACAAACTGTCACTGTTTTATGTAGGAGATTCTAGCAGCTAAAGCTTGAAGAGAAGATTTAAGGTTGACAGGGCTGAACAACAAAGATTTGTGGATGAGTAACGAGACCCCACCTGAAACTCCAAGAGCTGTAGGCTGAGCTGGTTTAGACAGTACATTAAAACCAGAAACAGAAAAGGACTTTTCTTAGTGCATCTGCGTTTCCTGAAGAGCTACTACAGCTGGCTTTAAATCTTGGCAAAGAAATTGCAGCTCCTCAAAACTGGAATGGAGACCTCAGATATTCCAATGGAAGATTGTTGAGTCCATCATAAAAGAGATATGGTGAAGGAAAATAAATCTTGTAACTGTTCACCAGCAAGTTCCTTTCATTCAATGTTAACATCTTCTAGATCCAAGAGAACTGCAAATCTGTTGGTGTTTCCGCTTTTTTTTTCTCTCGATCTGATAAAATATTTGGTGCTTTCTTTTTAGGCGTCGATTTTGCCTTTTCTCTAGAACTGCCAGCTCCCTTGCTGACAGCTATAGGGTGCCCTTTGGAGGATTTTGAGGGGGTGGTCTTGTCCTGAACTTCAACAACTTCCACTTTCTGCCGCCCTGAAGGGCCTGTATGTCTTTTGCCCTCTGACGGTCTGGGGCGGGAGTGGGCTTTGAAGACTGAGTCATATCTGAAGGCAATGACTGCTGGGGTTCGTCGCATGCAGTTGTTCTGCCTGAGGCTACAGACTTTGTTTCTGGCTCTCTCTTGGCAAATGAGGATTCGACCGTCTGCTTGCCGATGCTGACTGTTGTTGGCTTCCTTACAGCAGCTGCAAACAAGAGAGTCCAGCAGTTGGTTGACTCTTCATAGCAACCTTCTCGCCTCAAAAACACATGATTCTCTGTTCAGTTTTAATTCTTTGAATTTCCTTTCCTTCAACCAGTTTGGGCAGGTCTTTGATGATGATGGGTGCTTGCTTCCACAGTTGGCACAGAGTGGCGGATTGTCACACACACCCTGGTGGACTGGCTGGCAGCAGGTACCACACACTTCTTCTTCCGTACATCTATCCCTCACATGGCCAAACCTCTGGCACTTGAAACAGCGCAGAGGGGATGGGATGCAAAGCGACACTGAGACTCTCATGTAGCCCACCGTGATCGACTCCTGCAGAGAAGTAGAGCAGAAGGTCAAGAAGAGGGTGTCTGTTGGAACTCTGTCATTGCCTTTGCGCACAAAAATACACGATGAACGTGGGTCACTCCTTGCAATGCCAGTCCAACTTGATTTCTGCCTCCGCCTCCGACACTCCTCTCATATCTCTGCACCGGATTACTCCCTTCGAAGAGTTGAGAGATTTGTGCGGAGATACCCTGATCGGTCGATCAACCAACATCGTCGACTTCAATAGCATTTCTGAGTGCAGCTTGGAAGAGCACTCAACCAGAAGTGACCCGTTCCTTAATCTTTTGACACTCTTGGGCTTGCCGCTGAGGCCATTGATTCCTTTCGCAATCGCAAAAGGACTCAGGCCAGACAGAGGTCTATCTTCATCCGCTCCCTCAACAATCAGCCAGCTGGGCCAGAAGCCTGAAAGGTTTCTTGTCTGATGTTCTGAATCCATGTCCATATCCATTTCTGAATCCTGCCTGTGTATTTTTTTTACGTTTTTGGTGCCATATTGTATTCATTAAAATTCATCTCTCTCGATTCCCACCCGCCGCCACCAAGTCCCAACAAGGGGGATGCCCATTTTATACGGAATTTCAGTATATCAGGGCACCAGGATTTCAAAAGAGATATACACAGGCCTGAAAACGTCCCTGCCACAGAAGCTCCCAAAACCCGTTTGACCCGAGCCACCGCCTTCTAGCCTGAGCTAGGGCATGCACACGACCATCCGCTTGATCGAAGAGGGCCACTTTGACCACCTATCTAGAGGAAGTCCAGGCCAAAAAGGTGTGTTGACTTGATGCACCGCAGTCACATCAGCGGTCTCAACCTCCAGGATCCTATTTTTCCTCATCACAGGACGCACCCCACGGCAAACACAGTGGGCCTCAAGAAGACCACAGAGAAAAGAAGAGTTTTTGGGAAAGAAGACTTGATGGGGAGATGAAGATAGAAAACAGCCAAATAAGAAGGTAGAAGATAAAAGGAAAAAGGTGGTTACTATTAGTCAGGATCCTCACCCTTTGCCTATCTGACATGGGAGCCTACCAGGGGCATCAACTCCTTACCACGTTATGCTTAGGCCAGACAGCAACTGGACTTTTCAGGCCTAGAAGCATTTAAAAAACTAGCCTGTCTTCAAGTACTGATGCCCCCGCCAGCAAAGCCTAAGGGATCAAGGGACCGCGCAAGCCCTCCGACCACAACAAGGTTGCAACCCCCGGAGAGACATTCGCAAGTATCTGTAGAAATCATCCAAAACATTTATGGAAGAATTCTGTTCAAAAGACATTTGACAGAACAGTTTTACCAACATACTTATACATACTCATCTTCTGACTCATGGACTATCTTACTTTTGGTTTCATAGATGATGACTCCACGCCAAAATTAAAACAGTTTTCAAGACCCTTTTATAGTATTTTATGATCAGCAAATAGGAAATTTTCCTTCTAAAATTACGTTTAACCCTTCAAGCCGGCGTCGCATTTCTGCAATCACGTGGCTCACTGCCGATGTTGCCAAAACGTGACCAACTAGGGTTACCTAACTCCTGATATTCTCATTCTCCAATCTGATGAGACAGAAAGCCAGCAATAAACATCATAGCTAGGGGATTCCCTGACCTGTGCTCACAGCCATTTGCTTCGTCTGAGCACTGTTCAGTTTAAGTGGATTTTTTTTTATTGATTTATACTGACTGTTTTTCCATTCACTATGATATCATCACCAAGCACTTCAGGTGCTCAGCCTCTCTCCGTACATTTACCACAGATTAGATGCTGGAAATATCAAACAGACGGTCAGTTGATCCTGATTCAGGTGAAGAACACCCAGATTGTGACCAGGAAGCATTATGGGATAGGAGAGAGCTTGACCAAATCGAGAGACTGACTCTGTTCGAAGTGTGCCAAGTGGAGAATAGTCAGTGGTAGCAGGCAGCCTGGCGTGTGCAGGCGTGGTGTTGGCTCTTGGCCAACTAGCAGTGACTGACTGACAGTGTGTGTGTGTGTGTGTGTGTGTGTGATGAAGACCATGCTCTAATTTCATGAGGCCTCGGTGAAAAGACGACCAAATGCACGTCAGGCTTCGCATATGCAGCTTTGATTATTTCTCTCAGCCATCAAGAGACTGATGAGCTTCTAATGTCCTCCTTATAGCTTTCCTTGTAAGAGAGAAACAGGTGGTGCTGCTTCGAAATAGAATACTTCGTCCGCTTTCTGCACACTCGCAGGTGTGCGCACCAGACAGAAGGTGTGGTCTTCAACATCTGGGGTGAGGATACAGGCCTAGTGAGAGAAGGAGAACCTGGTGACTGGTTTTTGGCTAAGAATTTGGAGAGGAACCGAAGAGACATCAAGCCATCCCGTTCAAAGGTTACCTCTTCGGGAAGGCCACTAAGAGCATGGACTTCCCTGCAGCGCCTTCCCGAAGCCACAGAAACAAGAAAGGCTGTCTTGAAGAAGAGAAACTTCAGAGAACACTCCCTGATGGGCTCATAAGGAAGGAGCCTCAGGGAGGAGAGGATTAGAAAGAGATCCCACACCAGGGTACGGCAGGGGGTTCAAGACTCTTGTAGAGCGGCTCCCCTGATGAGATCCTGCAGGAGGGGGTCATCTGCAAAGCAAGGACCACCTAACTGGCAGATGGTGGTGCCAACAGCAGCCATGTGACCCCTCAAGGAGGAGGCTGCAAGCTTTTTCTCAGACCAGAGAAAGGCGAGGTAGTTTGCTAACTCAAAGCGAGACGGGGAGTGGGCGACACCGCATGGGAGGAGCACCAAGAAAGCCAGCCATGGCAGCAGTGGACACTGTAAACCCCCTATGTGCCTGGCCTGTGAGCTTGTTCCACTCAGTAGCCAGGTGTGAAGGTTTAGCATGTCTGGTTTGCAGAGCGGAATGCCTGGCTGTGGCTGGAGCAGGGATCTTGTTGTCAGGGCAGCTTTATCAGAGGCTCATGGGACAGGTGCAGCAGATCTGGAAACCACACTTGGGCAGGCCAGTGGGCGGCCGCGAGGATCAGCATGGCCAAGTCTTCTCTCACTTTCTGTAAAACTTTTCCCAGGATGGGAAATGGACACATAGCCTATCAGGCCCAACCACATGATGGATACAACTCCACCACCAGAGCCTCCTGATCCAGAACCGGAGATACATATAGCTGGAGGTGGTGGCTGAACCTGGTGAACAGGTCTACTTGTCGTCTGAACCACCCAGACCACATTAGTGCTAGGACCGAATGGACCAGAGTCCAGTCCGAAGGAAGGATCATGTGCAATCTGCTGAGGGAGTCCGCAAAAAAATGTGTTGATCTTCTCAGGAACGTGCTCGGCTAAGATCCGGATAGACTGATCCTCACACCAGAGAGTTGTTCCGCCCTTGACATAACATGCCACCGTTGTGTTGTCTGTGTTGAGGAGAACGTGTTTCCCTGTCAGAAAGAAAAGAAACTCCCTGAGGGCTTGAAAAAACGCCTCCAACTCCAGAAGGTTGATATGCCAGGAATTCACCTCCTTTGGCCATCGCCTGGCCGCCGTCAGAGAACCCACATGGGCACCCCACCCAGAGTTGGACGCGTCCATGAACAGGTACTCCTGAGGAGGGGGAAGCTTGATGAAGACTCCCTGGGATAGCCAGGATGGTGAGTGCCATTGGATCACTGAGGTTTGGAACCGATGGCCTAGAGGAAACAGAAGGTCCCAAGACTGTGACGTTTGGGATCAACGCTTCTGAAACCAGCATTGGAACTGGCGTTTTTGGAGCTGACCAAGAGGTACAAAGGGGGACCAACTACTCCATCAATCCCTGAAGGGAGACCAACTTTCCCGCTGGTGCCTGATCCAGAGACAGGAAGTGGGCTAAGAGAACCCAGAGGTTTACTAGATGCTCGGGGTTGGAGATGCCAACTACCTGGTTCTGTAAAAAGACATGCTCATGAACTGGAATAGCTGTGACACAGGGTGAGATCTGACTTCTCCTCATTGCGAACAAACCCCAAGTCTTGACAGAGGTCTAGAACCTGGAGAGCTTGTTGGGAGCACAGAGTGCTGGAGGAGACCAGGAGAAGCCAATCGTCAAGACAGGCCTTGAGGCGGATTCCCCTCTCCTGAACGTGCATGCAAAATTCCCGGGCCACCATAGTGAACACCCACGGGGCTGGGGCCAGACCAAAGGAAGGGCCCTGAACTGGATGACCTGGTCCCTCCAAACCAACCGGAGATACTTCCTGTCCCTTGGGTGTATCTGGAGGTGGAAGTATGCATCCTTCAGGTCAATGGATACTGCCCAGATGCATGGCATCGTGGATTGATATGGGGGTTTCCATCCAAATGGAGGTCACAGAGGAACCTGTTCAAGGGCAAGAGGTCCAGAACGGTCTCCAACCTCCAGAACCTTTAGGGACCATAAACATTTGGCCATAAAATTCCAGAGAGAAATGGGAACTGACCTCCAGGTCTAAGATCTGAGAGATCCTGGGACCCCGAGGAGGAGCGAAAGAAGGAGGAAGGGAGTGAGGAGGGCCTCTCCTGAACTCCATGGAAGGCGAAACCCCGACCTGATTACCCAGGGCCCACTGGCTTGCAGGAAGCCGTTCCGAGGCACTGAATCTCCTTGACAGACTGCCCACAGGGTTGCCTGTGGGGATGATGGCCCCTGGTTGGGGGTTAGTCACTGGGAGTGAGCCGGCTGCAAAGGCGTAGGTATTTGGCTCGGAGGTTGGGTACCTGATTGGCCTTTGGTGAGTTGTGTAGCCCTAGAGACCCTTTGTGTCCGAAGGATATGCGGCACTGGCCCGTGGAGTGGGGTGAGAGGGACCCGAGTGAAGGGCAAGGTCCCTCTCAATTTCGGTCTGGCTCTTGATGGTCGCCTGTACATGGTTCCCAAAGAGAGAGCCAGTCTTAATCGACAAGACTCTGACAGAAGCTCGGGAGGAGTAAGAACGTGCAACCGAAGATGCCAGGAGCACAGCATCCTGCCTCACCAGAAACTGAGTGTAGATGCAGCCCCGCAAAAGCACCCACTGAATATTGAGCCCTTCCACCATAAACTGAATAAAGGCTACAATGGCAGATGGGTCAGCGGACTGGTGGCAAGCGAAGGGCTAAGAGTCTTGCTCCTTCAGGGCGGATACCTGACCTCCCAAGGAGTCCATCACAGAAACTGCCTCCAGCCCCTTCCAAGCAATCTCCTCCCAATCTGCGAGGCAGCGCTCTGAGAGAGCGACCTGCCGGTGCTGAGACCAAGACCTCCCCTGCAAAAGGAGCAGGTCCTCTTGGGAAGGGGAGAGGTGGGAGTCTGGGACAGAGTCATGGGCCGTAAAGGCCTTACGTGCAAATGGGATTTCTGCGGCTTCAGAAACTTCCCATACACCAAGGCCCCCGGAAAATCAGGCACAGAACCAGGAACCAGAATGTTCTGTGCCCCGTGCCCCTAACAGCTTTGTGCTCTCCTCACAGTCACCTACCATGCCTAACTCCTTTAAGAGAGAGGTGGGAGGGCAGAGAGAGGTAGTGCACCCTAGGCATGTTCGGATGCTGACAGACAGGGAGCCCAGGCATCTTGAGAGGAGGACACGGCTCCAGGCATGTACAAAGCCAGGAGGGCCACAGAGTCACTGAAGGAGAAGGAAGAGGGTACCCGGTCCTCTCATCCTCTGACTCTGAGTCTGCCTGCTCAGAACTGCAGGCAAAGGAGGCGACCGACCTCGATGTGGACGAATGTGGGGGTAAACCTGACGGTCCTGGGTGGTCTGACCCCGCTGGAACCCCTGGGGTTGGCTGGGGGAGGTGGCCAGAACAGCTCAGTTGGTAGAGCACCGGACTCGTAATCCAAGGGTTGCGGGTTCGAATATCTCCGCCCGGCCGTTTCGGTACAGGGGGATTTTTCCCTCAGAGTTAACTTTACTTCTGACTCCATTTCCCATACAGTCCTTCAAATGAGACTATAAACCGAGGTTTCATGTGTGAACGCACGCATATCTTGCACACACGTAAAATCCCATCACCAACTTTCGGAAGAGAAGGCCAGTTTGGTCATTGGTTTGGATGACACGTTACACATAGTATGCACCTTCCATGAAGATGGAGTATGGCTGCCTTAATGGCAGGATAAAAAAGTCATACACACAAAACTCTACTTCCTTTGTTGGGTGGATAGGGTTAATACTTGTCTGTCCATGTAGGGAGTGTCCGCAGGAGTATCAACCTGCATACACTGAAGAAGAAGAAGAAGAAGAAGAAGGTCAGGGGATGGGGGGGGGGGGGGGGGGGGCAGTGAAGGAGAGGCTTCGCTGCTGGAGCGGCAGGCATAAAGCCGGGCCACCAGGGAAACCCCGGGGCAAGGGGCTAATGAAGTCCCATGGCAGAGAGACACTGTCACTGAGCCATGTGAGGGGTCCATGGCGCCCAAGGTTGAGGGTTCTGTACACACACACACACACACACACACACAAACACACACACACACACACACACACACACACACACACACAGGCATGCCTACTTAAGTTTCTTTTTTTTTTTTTCTGTCCCAACCTCTGTGCCACCCTCAGAGGCAGTGTACCATGCCACTCATTCCAACATCCCGTTCACAGCCACAGCCCAGTTGGCCCTGCCGTAGCCCCGGCACCAACAATCTACAGGGAGCAGTCAATGTCAAGTTAAGAGGCGACCCACCAGAGGAGAGACTGCACTGCTGCCGAGTCACTTCAGTAGTGTTCAGTGGCGCCTGTTCTGATCTAACATACGCAGGACACCACCTACTAAGCCCCCTACTGACGACAATAATTGCTTAGTCGTGGAGCCGGCTTGAGTGAGCTCTCCCTCTGGAGGGCGCCACCATGTCCCGCCCAACAACAGCCCCCATGGACTCGCCGATACCAGTGACCCCAACAGAACCAAACCAAGCCACAGACATGGAGAGGACATCGAAACTGAGGTCACCATGAGAGCAGGACATGAAGGGCCACAGAATTTGAGACATTTTTTTTTTTATGCTGATCAATGAGAATGAGGATGATTAAGATGATGCTACGGGACTTCCATTTCGGTCTGAGACTACATGACAGGGCTGTACTCTACGTTTCCTTTCATAATATATCCCAGTGTCAACCAGGCCGAGAGATACAGGCACCTGCAGTGTTGGTCAGGAAATTCGAGCAACACTCTCAGAAACACATCCACTAAGTGGATGAAACTCAACTGTGTGGTCCCAGTCTTCCCAACTGAGTCCGCAGCAAACTCAACTCTGGGTAGGAGCTGGTCGGGGGCAGAAAAAACCCACATGACTTCTGATGGGATTCGAACCCACGACCTCCCAGCCAGGAGGCCGCGACGCTAACCACTCTGCCACAGCGACTGGTAACTTTCTTTATAAAAAAAATATACACCCGTGTTTGTCTCAACAGCCATGCATATAAGTGGGTAATACAAGAATATCCTTTACTGTGATCACAATTATTGTGCATGTCATTTTTTCTTTTCTATAACCACACTTACCACATTCCATATCACTTAACCTGACAGTGACACCATTAGAACAAAATCCATGCATGTTTGATTAAAAATTAAAAAAATGGGGGGGGGGGGGGTGGGTGTTAAAATATTAATTCAAATCCAATCAAGAAATCCAGTCCGCTCTGATTGCAGTCCGGTGCTCCTGAAATATCAATGTAGTGCATTCTGTCTAAAGACTGCTGTCAAAACCATGATCGGCATAGTTCAGCTCCTTTCAACAAAACGAACTAGTGACAACATGCGGTTCCCAGCTTGTTCACTTTCCTAAAATAGGTAAAAAAAATAGCTGATCAAAATTGCTCACTTTGTGGTCTTTTCATTTCACCCCCATCTCCTACAGTTCAAAACTACGCCCTCCTCAAAGGTCTCACCCTATCTACAATTCATGACTCACTTGACACTGCATTTGCTAGCAAACGATGAAATCTATGCATTATACAAAAGGAGAAAAATTGGCAAACAAATCACATGACCTACATATTTGCCTGCCACTGAACTGTTCTGATTAATGTTTGCAGATGCGCTGCAATATACCATCACAGCCATGGGCAGCATTGCCTTCAACATGAATAATGGAAACCTGGACTTAAAAAACTGAAAATGGTGCAAGACAAGTCAGAGTGATCAAGTGTTCCAGAACTTCTTTTTCAACAGACTTTATTTTTCCCAGTCAGGTGATTTTCTCAAAAATCCTCGGATCAATCCAAGGAGAGTTCTCCAGCCTGAGGTTCTTTTAGACTCAGTGCCCCACATGGAGCCTACCTCTGGTCATGGAATATCTGGCTTCCAGTGACTGTAAGCCTCTCACCCAGTTTTCTTTTCGAGAACCTCAAACTGAAGATTTACTTTTTTAGTCATCAGGCTTCTGCCTCCTGGGTTAGTGAGGTTCATGCTTTCTCCTGGTCCCTGAGTGGCGCGATGACAGCTCAGTCACACTCTCCATTTGCCCTTCTTTCTAGCCAAAACTGCAAAGCTGAAGAGCTGCCTCTAACCGTAACCTTGCCTTCACTGGTCCCTTCATTGCCCAATCCAACATCCCGACATTTTAAGGTGGGGAAGGTTCACTGTTCTTTTCGAGCGCTGAAGGAGTATCATCAGAGGAATAAGTCAGGCTCCTGTAGCACCCTTCTATGGCATGACAGGCTGGGTGTCCCTGTTAGGCCCCACATAATAAGCTCCTGGTTTAGGCTGGTTATTTGCCAGACTTGCATCTGTGGCTTGAAACTGCTTCTCCCTATAGCACAGATCAGGATACTCCACAACAAGTTGCACCCTCTTGCTGAATATCACTGTCACTTATATCTGTCAGGCAACGGGCTGGAGGTTACAAACTACTTTTGGAAGATTTTATTTGCTTGACCTGACCAATTATATGGAGGCACTTGCTTGTCTTGGGGGTCTGGTGGTAGCTCACAAAGCTACATACCTACAGTGTATCAGTCATTGGTTAACAAGAGTTTGTGTAAATAACCTGCCATTTCTTGATTATGTGATTTTTTTTTACCCCACATTTGGGCATTACTATTAATGCACCAAAGCGTTTGCGTTTCAATGTTTTGAGGTTTATTTGTTTTTTTCTCTTAACTCTGGGAATGCCATGTTTGCTTAATATGGCTCCTTGCTGGATGTTATGCCTTTGAGTGAGGACAGGGACTACACTTTAAGACTCAAGCCTGTTTAAAGACCTTTAAAGGTCATCTGGGCCTCTGGTGCCAAGCTCTTGGTTGGCGATCTGCACAGATACATCTCATCTGAGCCAATGCAGAGGACAGTTTCTCAGGTGAGCCTGATCCAGCCATCCTTTTCAATATTCAGGCATTTGTTTGGACAGGTAAAATGAAGAAAAGGAATCTTATTACAAAAAGTAGTTTTATGAAATACTTACCAATCCAGATACTAGGGCATCCTCCTGCCTCCCTGCTTGGTCGAAAAAGGTGTGAAAACAGAACTAGCTGTGAGCTCAATAAGAGCAATCACTCTGGCAGACTTGGAGGAAAAAAAGGGCGAGATTAGGTCCCCACTCTCCTTTTTTTTTTTTTTGTAAAACCCTGATGTATGGTGATGCTCCACACCAAGTGGGGGTATGACATTTGTTTGGAATGGTATTTCATAAAACTACTTTTTGTTGTAAAATTGATGTTTTCTGAAAGACTGTGCAATGGGACTATCAGCTGGAGTCAGTCCCAGTTTTAATCACGGAACTGCACAGGAAACGTTTAATTTCACTTACCATCTCTATACTCATCACGAACATCAATGTAATAGTACTCCAGCCCTGCTCCTTTCTTGGGGTCTTCCACACCCTGAAGCTTAGCTATAAGAGTTGTTTTTCCACTTTCGTTGTCCCCTGCAATCAGATCACCTAACCGTTTTAAACAGTCATAATTCAGTGGTGAAAAACTGCAAACCACCGATTCTCATCCTAACCGACAAGAGTACTGTTTTGAAGCTCTATAAAACCAATTCAACTATAATGGTGACCATTTCAAAAAGTTTTGAATTACCATCTTCGACAAAAAAAAAATCTGGAAAATAATCCCCATCCCACATAGAACACCATCTCCTGCCATTGTTTACAAGCATTTTTTTAATATCTAACTGCAAAGTTTAACTGTGCAAAATCATAACAAGCACATTATAAAAATCATAGCTTCTTATTTTAATTCAATCATTATAGCCCACACAGGGCCTTTTCAAAATTGTCAAACACACGTGGGTAAAATGGTTTCATCCTGGCAAAAAAACTCACAACAAAGACATGTCATACAATCTGATGGCATAGAGCCAAAATGGTACATTTTCAGATATCTGGGAGGTGGGTGGGGAAGAAATGTAAATGTATACTTTAAAAATCTCCTGTGTGTCAATTTCTTTTTTTTTTTTTATTATTATAGAAAAAGTTCAGTGATGTTTGGTTTTTAACATTAATAATAGTCCACATTTTGGTGCTAAAACTGTATGTCTGCACTTTTACTGCCTCATTTTCTTACCAAAACCCTATAATTAAGACGTACTGTTATGGCACAAAACTGCTCTCAGTTTTCAGGAAGTTACGTTAGAGTAGAAAAGAAATGTTTTAGCCCAAATTGTCCAAAACTAAAATATGAGAAAGTACTGCAAAAAAAAAAAAATGTACAGAGAAGAGATGCATGCCTCTTGGATGATAAAAATAGATCATATCTGCAATTTTTTTTTTCTTCACCAAAGTGAGTTATTTTTACAATTACATTTCATCCTGAAGAAACCAATTCCTCTTTTGGCTAAAAAATCAAACATATGCAAGATGTGCTAATCCAACACATTTGTTGAGGCACAGGATGGTGGTAAAAGTGGTACAATTTGTTTTGGTGAAAGCATGCAATGGGAACAAACAATACAGACATTTCTGTGGGTCATGGGCTGGATATCAGAATAAATTAATGTTCGAATGTGTGTATGTGTATGTGTGCATGTTTGTGTGTGTGTGAGAGAGAGTGTGTGTGTGTGAGTGTGTGTGTGTGTGTGTGTGTGTGTGTGTGTGTGTGTGTGTGTGTGAGTGTGCGCACGCGCATACATGCATGCACACACACATGCACATGCATGCACATGTGTGTGGGTCACGTGGAGATGACCACTAGTCACCAGTTCCTTTGGGCATCAAAAGCATAAAGGACTTCCAAATGCCATTCGATCCCTGTTTATCAAGCTTAGCCCGCCATATGAAACATGATCTAACTTTGATGGTATTTTCAAACGCTGCTCACTCCCCTTTGAAGAGGGTGGTGGGGGAGGGATGAAGGAGGTGCAGATGTGGTGGGAGATAAGGATGGATCTGGTGGGATGGTGGGGTGGTGTGGGGAGGTAGAAGCAAGGGTAGTACTACATTTTCGAAGCCCCCCAAATGGAGCATGAGTTAATGTTGGGATGATTTCAAAGATGACTGACTCACCTTTGGGTTGGTATGTGGAGCTGTGGGTGTGGTGGGGAATAAGAATGGCTGGTGTGCAAGGGGAAAGGAGAGGTGGGGGGGGGAAGAACATAGTAGGCTCACTGTTGCCCATACAATGTTGTGTGCTATGTGTATGCTGGGAACCAGTGTGTGTGTGTGTGTGTGTGTGTGTGTGTGTGTGTGTGTGTGTGTGAGAGAGAGAGAGAGAGAGAGAGAGAGAGAGAAAGAGAGAGGGAGGGAGAGAGAGAGATTGTGTGTGTGTGTGTGTGTGTGTGTGTGTGTGTGTGTGTGTGTGTGTGTGTGTGTGTGCGATTGTGTGCATTGTGTGCCTCTAACACTCCACCTCCTATCCCACACCAGCTCCCTCCCCCCTTCTTTCCCACCCCCATCCCCCTACAGTCCTGCCATTCAATCTCCCCTTCTTGTAAAACTTCCCCAAGCTCCAATTTTCAATACCTGTCCCCCCTTCCTTCTCTATATTTTCTTCCTGCCCCTTCTCTCTCTCTCTCTCTCTCTCTCTCTCTCTCTCTCTCTCTCTCTCTCTCTCTCTCTCACATCCCCCTCCCCTCCCTCATCCATCCCTCACTTAAATATAATATTCTGGTCATTGTCCCCATCCTGCTTCATGTGTGTATGTATGTGCCTATATGCACGCTTGTGTGTTTGCATGTTAATGCAGCAGGTTACTAGTGTTACTCACTCTCAGTTTCTTTCACTTCATTCAAGTGCAACAGACATCTTGTCAAAATTTTTGTTTTGCTTTATTTTGTTTTTCTCTTTTTCTCCAAACATGGAACCTCTCTCTCTCTCTCTCTCTCTCTCTCTCTCTCTCTCTCTCTCTCTCTCTCTCTCTCTCTCTCTCTCTCTCTCTGCATGTACATGAATACATAAGTTCATAATATAATAACAATATAAATAACTGATGGAATAATGGAACATATTAGTAAATGAAAGAATAAATAAAATTACTAGTGAAATGAATAAAGAAACAAAGATCTACATTGAGTGAAAAAAAAAAAGAAAAAGAATTACCAAATAAAATTCAGTACTGAATAAATGTATAAATTAATTCAAAAAAGAGTAGAAGAAATTAACTATAAAGAACTTCGTGCCTATAATATGGAAAGAATAATACTTGTGTTGAAAAGGCATATTTTCTGCACACACACACACACACACACACACACACACACACACACACACACACACACACATTACCTACATACACATATACATACACACACACAGAGTCTCATTCGATGACACTTTGTTGGGTGTGCATGCTTTTGTGTGTGTGTGTGTGTGTGTGTGTGTGTGTGTGTGTGTGTGTGTGTCTGTCTGTCTGTCTGTCTGTCTGTCTGTCTGTCTGTCTGTCTGTCTATGTGTCTATGTGTATACAAGTTTGAATCCAAATATGCATCCATCAGAGAAACGGAAAACATTTTAAATCTACATGTTCTGTTTTTACCATTTTCAAATATACATACAATTTATTAAATTTGATACCAACAGTTTTTTTTCTCAAATGGTATGATTTAGACCTGAAAAAAATACACTGCCTTATGGAGCTGTCACTGTCAAAACTGAATATCTGTAAGGAGTATTAGTTTTGCTCATAATGGACAGGACCTGAATATGCAACAAACTGGAACATACTGTTTGTTTTTTACTGTTTAAAATTTCTCTATCAACTTCATGTGAAATTGGTACATCTTTAAAATCAAACAGAAACTCTTTAGTCTTTACAATCAACAGCTCAGCATGTTACTATAAAGTAAATCACACTGAAAAGGCATCCGAATTGAGAAATTGGTTTGCATTTTGTATTGTAAAATACAATTAAAATGAGACTGTTTCTAAACTTCAATTTCTTTTCAAGCTTAATAAAGTAAAATCATTTTCCACATGTATGAATTTTTGCTTTAAACCATCAAATTATTTAATCATGGTAGCTAATCTACTGACATCATAACAGTGATTAAGACAGGCTGTGCTGAGAGCGCCAGCCATCCATCTTTATTCACTGTTCTCACATTTTGTTAAATGTTTAAAGTAAGAAGAAAAAAAAAAGAGTACAGCAGATCTTCACAGGATCAGTTTCTGCACTTCCCTGTTCAGCCTGCCACATCACAAAAAAATGATATGCTGCAACAGCAATTCTTTCAGACTCCCTTTCTAAACTTGGAAATGTTACTGACACATTAAATTATCTCAAGAGATAACAAATACTTCATTAGCAGAATTTGAAAATCCCCCTACCCTCCAAAAATATAGAAATGTTACATCGGTTATCACAATTAAATCACACAATTCACACAATTTCATTATTAAGATAATGTAAAGAATAAAGACAGCAGAAGATCACACAGACATTAACCTTTTCACAATAAATTATAAACATTTAAAAAAAAAAAAAAAAAAAAAAAACAGAGATGTTTTTTAAAATCATGTCTAATGCAGTTGGGGGGAAAGTCTGTCTCTACTTCTCAGTGTTCATATGACCCTAACAAATAAAATGTCTGCCTCCAAACTGTTAGAACCTTTGGGAATAAGAAATACAACAAAGTCATGGAAACTTTTTTAAAATCCAGTGTGACACTGATAAAATGACTACATGCAGCATTTAATGCTTTCAAACTCTCTCGAAGTCATTGAATAACAAAGATGGTCTTGATACCATGGAAATGAAATGTCCAGGTTTTTGCAGTCAGGGTAGAACTGAAAAGATAACTTCTTTTCACAATCTTACATCTTTTTTACAGTTAATTACAGGGCATGTTTCAATGAACAGATGAATGCACATGCACAGAGTACTAAACTACATCCAGGTCCTCACGTTTAGCACTTTATGAAAATGGTTTAGTTTTGGTAAAGGCTGTGCAAATGTGGAGACAGACCCGACAGTTTTTTTCTTCTCGAAAAATTTCTCTAGAACAAGTCTGGAGACATACCTACTTGTCTATTGTTTGAACTTGAATATAAACTTTATTTTCAATTCAAAGACTGTTGTTCTAGGTTATTGTACTGAGGTATGTTGGAAATTACCTATTGAATGGCCCAGTACTAATCGGATTCAATTCAGAGACAGAGCAAATGGCAAACTGCCTCAATTAACAATTTTCTTACTTCTTGTAATGTTTGTTGCCAAACTTTAAAATGCCTTAGATCAAGTGACATTCTGTTGAAATTCTTTTCTTTTCACTAAAATGTCCATACAGCTTAAATTCCTTCAATAATTTACATTCAGATTTAGGCTTGTGTGCTATATGGAAATGGCTTGTTGACCAAACAATCATCACCATATCCCCATACAAATGACGTATTAATTACATTTTGAAGAAATATTAAGTATTCTGTTGTCGCTGGATGTTTTTTTTCCCACTCAGAATATACTTGTAAACACATAATGTTTAAAACAAACTCAAAACTGACATCAGCTGGCACGACTGTTGCCCCATTAATCGAAAATTAAATCTGACCCAAGTACAGTCAAACCTGTCATACTCTGAAGATTATGTCAGCAAGTAAACACTGCAGAATCAACAGCCAATACTCACTCAGTGTGAAAATACTGTCATTTCTAAGTCACCAAACTAAGTTCAGAAAGAAAAAAAAAAAAAACTGGCATACCAATAGTTGAGACAGGAAAAAAAATGTAAGTTTCCACAACAGACACAAGAACAGCTCACAAAGCAGATGAATAGTTGGTAACAATAACCTGAAGGAGGACAAGTATACAAAAAAAATCAAAGAGACTTCTGAAAAAAATAATAAACAAGCATAAACTACTGTCTCTTCCTGTTTTTCTGTTTCATTTTCTGTTATTCAATAACTTTTTGGCATCAACTATTACCATTATTCAACAATAAAACAAGTTCCTTTTTTATGATGGACACTTTGTTTTGCGCAGTAATAAACACCTCGGAGACTTCAGACAAAATGAAATATACAATGATGAACACTGTGTCTTGCTTACCTAAAACAAGAAGAGACCTTGTCGTTGAAAGCTTTGACGCAGAGCTGGATTGTACTTCACCCAATATACTGGCCCTTTAACAAAAATCATTAAACATAAAATCCATTAAAAATTCTCTATCACAATCCCTCTCTTCTCTCTCTGGGCGAGTGATACATGAATTGTCATAATATTCTTGTTCTAAAACATACTTTTGAATGAGTAACAATTCACTGTGGGTTGTGCTTTTATCATCAAAATAAACAGTTAAACACTAAGAACATGACTTGTTCTTGACATTTTCTGATTTTTCTCTTGAGCTACAGTTATTAACATCTACACTAAAACTTTCTTTAGACCACGAGTACTTCTGAAATAAATATTAAACACATACGCACATGCGCACACATACAAAATCAAACAATACACCCCAGTTTGCAACAATCAGAAAGAAAATCATGACTCCACCCCATCCGCAAAATGAAATGCATGACCAGCCGAAAATTTGATCGCAACCAACAGTCTTAACAATGAAATATCTAGGTTGATATGAAATACAAACATAAAAATAAAATAAGTTGATATAAATATAATTATGATGATTAAAACCGTCACTAAAGACTGTGCGATCACAAATGACCTTATTTGACCTATATTATTTTTTTTTTATTTTCATCGAATGATGGGGCAATTAAAAACCTTGTTAACACATGTCCCTATATCCCGAATCCTGAATAACTAGTGTTTACCGTTTTGATTATTGGTTATTTTCATGCGGCTGCGATCGGAAAGTATTGTTATGGTCATGCTAGTCATTCTCCTACTGACTAGATCTGATCATAGGCCTATAGCAGCAATCGGTGAATGAATCATTTAGGCCTAACTGCTAGACTGATCATCATCCCATGCTCTCAATCTGAATCCAATCATAGTCACACAGCTTTTTTTTTTTTTTTTTTTTTTTCTTTTTTTTTTTTTTTTTTTCCCCATTTTTCGGCGTTCTGGACAACATCTTTACCAGTATGTGACTGACAACTCACTTCTCTATTGATTTAAAGAGGTAATCTACTAAGAAAGCAACGAAAATGAGCCCATTTCTCTCACCATAGATTTTGTGCGCGTCTTCTTTTTGTTTTCGTCTGCAGCCGGGATGCCCCACTCCGTCTGCTCTACCGACAGGCGCCATATTGCTTCCAAAACTCTTATTCATTTTCGTTTGTACATGCGCAGACTGTTCAGGAAATCTGACACATTGAGGCCTAGGCCTACTTTCAATTTCTTCTTCATTCAAAACAAAACTAGCCTAGCGCATCCACAACTTCATCAAACAATGAAAACTTATGCGACTTCAGAAGAAAAACGCCTGAACTGTTATTGTTGTTTATTATTATTATCATTAGTAGTAGTAGTAGTAGTAGTAGCAGCAGCAGCAGCAGCAGCATCATTACTATTACTGACACTACAACCATGCTGTTCGACTATCCATATACCCCTCTTATTTCTCTTTTTTTTTCCGAACGTACAGCCACTATCGCTCTACATTTCAATCACTCCTAACGCAGCATCAACCATACCGAAGTCCTTATTGTACTACCCAGTTCTTATAGAACAGGGAGTACTTCAGAACGGGAACGAAAAAATGCTGTCTGTGTGTCTGTCCGTCCGTCTGTGGTCAAAATGTATTCAACTCGCTCCATACAAAACTACTGGGCTGATCTTTCCGAAAATTTGTAGGTATTACGGCTGAAACGGTCTGTAACGGTTTTTTCTTCTTTATCGAATATCTCAGAAAGTACGAGTCCAATCTTTGTGAAAATTAGTAGGTATGTTCATTATGGGTCACGGATAATTCTCGATGTTTTAGTTTACCCCCCCGTTATAGCCGTTACTAACAGCTGTAACAGCCTGTAACAGTTTTTCTTCTTATTGGAATATCTCAGAAAGTACTTGGCTGATCTTTCTGAAAATTTGTAGGTATGTTTATTATGGGACTCAAATAATGCCCTACATTTTAGATTACCATTATAGCCGTTACTAACGCTGTAACGGCCTATAACGGTTTTTCTTCTGCATGGAAATATCGCAGAAAGTACCCAGCCGATGTTTGTGAAATTTAGCAGGTATGTTCATTATGGGTCATAAATAATGCCCGATGTTTAAGTTTACCGTTATAGCCGTTACTAACGGCTGTAACGGCCTGTACGGTTTTTCTTCTTTATGGAATATCACAGAAAGTACTTGGCTGATCTTTGTGAAATTTAGCAGGTATGTTCATTATGGGTCATGAATAATGCCCGATGTTTTTAGTTTACCGTTATAGCCGTTACTAACGGCTGTAACAGCCTGTAACGGTTTTTCTTCTTCATGGAATATTGCAGAAGTACTACCCGATCTTTTTGTGAAAATTTGCAGGTATATTCATTATGGGTCACAAATAATGCCCGATGTTTGAGTTTACCGTTACAGCGTTACTAACGGCTGTAACGGGCTGTAACGGGTTTTCTTCTTTATGGAGTATCTCAGAAAGTACTTGGCCGATCTTTGTGAAAATTAGCAGGTATGTTCATGATGGGTCGGTGTTTTAGTTCACCCCGTTCTATCCGTTAGTAACGGATGTAACGGGCTGTAACGGTTTTTTCTTCTTTATGGAATATCTCAGAAAGTACCCAGCCGATCTTTCTAAAAAAAAAAAATTGTAGGTATGTTCATTATGGATCACAAATAATGACCGATGTTTTAGTTTACCGTTATAGCCGTTACTAACGGCTGTAACGGCCTGTAACGGTTTTTCTTCTTCATGGAATATCGCGGAAGGTACCTGGCCGATCTTTGTGAAAATTAGCAGACATGTTCACTATGGGCGACGGATGATGTCCGATGTTTTAGTTTACCGTTATAGCCATTACAAAGGCTATAACTGCCCATAACGGTTTTTTGTTCTTTATGGAATATCTCAGAAAGTACTTGGCCGATCTTTCTGAAAATATGTAGGCATGTTCATTATGGGCGACGGATGATGCCCGACGTTTTAGTTTACCGTTGTAGCCGTTACTAACAGCTATAACGGTCCATAACGGGGTTTCTTTTTTTTTGGAATGTCTCAGAAAGTACTTGGCCGATCCTTCTGAGAAATTGTAGGTATGGTGATAATGGGTCACTGATGATGCCCGATGTTTTTAGTTTACCGTTATAGCCGTTACTAACGGCTGTAACGGCCTGTAACGGTTTTTTCTTTCTTCATGGAATATCACAGAAGGTACCTGGCCGATCTTTGTGGAAATTAGCAGGCATGTTCACTATGGGCGACGGATGATGTCCGATGTTTTAGTTTACCGCTATAGCCGTTACTAACGGCTATAACGATCCATAACGGTTTTTTTCTTTATAGAATATCTCACAAAGTACGTGGCCGATCTTTCTGAAAATTTGTAGGCATGTTCATTATGGGTGATGGATGTTGCCCGATGTTTAAGTTTACCGTTATAGCCGTTACTAACGACCCATAATGCTTTTCTTCTTTATGGAAAATCTCAGAAAATTCTTGGCCGATCTTTCTGAAATTTTGTAAGTATGTTCATAATAGGTCACCGATATTCACCAGAATAGCCATTACTAACGGTTACACCAGCCCAACGGGTTTTTTCCTCTTTATGGAATATCTATGTATATTCAGGATAAACTGGGAGTACGTTTATATGCTTTGCATCTTCTCTCTCTCTCTCTCTCTCTCTCTCTCTCTCTCTCTCTCTCTCTCTCTCTCTCTCACACACACACACACACACACACACACACACACACACACACACACACACGCACACACACACACACACACACACACACACACAGGGAGTACTTCACAATGGAACGAAGAAATGCTCTGTGTGTGTGTGTGTGTGTGT
>JADBJO010000369.1:147500-154177 GCA_016801955.1 Conus betulinus | reverse complement strand
TGCAAAGGATCAGATGTCTAGGTGTGTATAGCAACAAGCTTAAACACACTAAAACTCACATACGTCACGGTCACAGCACGGTACTAATTGTGGCGGACGGATGTCATTCATGATTCAGTGGAGGGGGAGGAGGGGAGGGGAGGGGGGGGGGGCAGCAATCAGCTTAATTGATTTTGACATTAACGAAGCACTGTGTTACTTTAACATATGTATAAGGGAAGCTGGGGAATGCATGAAAAAACAAGTAAGATGTATGAAAAGTGACAGACCTAAAGACTGGTTTGATGCAGAGTGCAGAGCCTGTAAATCACATGTTCGTGGATTGCTGAATAAATCTCTGCGTTCGCATGACGCTGTAGATCGTCACGAGTATTGCAAGGCAAGACGACGTGAATACAAGCATTTACAAAAGAGAAAGAGGAAACAGTTTAATGAAAATTTAATGTCAGAATTATTATCATCTGTAAATAGTCAAAAACAGTTTTGGGACACTGTGAAAAAGATTTCTTTAAAAACAAAATCAGCCTCCAAATAGCATCAGTATAGATATTTGGTTCGACCATTTCAAAAACACTACTGACAAACAATACAAGTGTTGATGATATATTACGATGTGAACATAATGAAGAAATTGAAATGTATTTTAATCGCCCAATTTCCAAAGAAGAAGTTTTGTATGCCATGAGGAAAATTAAACACCATAAAGCTGCTGGACCGGATGGTATTATTGGAGAGTTCTTGAAGTACTGCAGTACATCTGATCCTATTTTGCACTTTTTAGTAACATTTTTCAATTCTCTATTTGATAAAGGAATTTATCCTGAGAATTGGTCAGAATCCATTATTATACCCCTGTACAAGAAAGGAAATGCAAACAATCCCAATAACTACCGAGGCATTTCTCTCTGTGATGCTTCTATAAGTTGTATAGCACTATCATTAACCGTAGGTTACAGGAATGGGTAGAGGAAAATAATCTTACGGGAGAATACCAAGCTGGATTTAAACGTAATATTCTACTGTTGATCATATGTTTACCCTGATGGCGTTTATTCAAAAGCAATTCTCTTTCAATCGTAAACTATATGTTGCTTTCATTGATTTTGAAAAAGCTTTCGATTCTATTAACAGAAACATTTTATGGCCTATTTTGTTAAAAAATGGTATTCGTGGTAAATTATTTAAATGTATAGTAAGTATGTATAACTGTGTAAAATCTAGAGTAAGAAGTGGAGGGAAATTGACAGATTATATTATGTGTACTAGTGGTGTTAAACAAGGTGACGTATGCAGTCCTATTCTTTTTTTTCTTTGTTTATTAACGAATTAACATCTGAAGTTATAAATAATGGTAGACATGGAGCCCAATTTACGGAGGACCTTTTAGAACTGTTTATACTTCTTCTAGCAGACGATGTTGTTTTGTTATCTGAAACAGTTATTGGTTTACAAACACAGTTGAATAATTTAGGGCGCGCTGCTGCTTCTCTACAACTGAAAGTAAATATGCAGAAGAGTAATATAATTGTATTCAGAAAGGGGTGGGTATTTGGGAGCAAGAGAACATTGGAATTATAAACGGAATAACTATGCCAGTCGTAAATGTATACAAATATTTAGGAATCTATTTTTCAACTCGATTAAGTTTTAACTTTGCTTGTAAAGATCTTGCGAGTAAAGCAAAGCACGCTGCTTTGTGTATAATGAGGAAACTATCAAGTTTGGGAAATCAGTCATTCGAAGTGTTTGTGAAATTATTTGACTCCCAAATCCAACCCATTGTTCAATACGGTGCTGAAATTTGGGGTTTGGATAAAGCTGCAGCCGATTGTGAGAAAGTCCATTTATTTGCCCTGAAGAGGTTTCTTGGTGTTTCAATACAAACTTCCAATGATTTGGTTTATGGGGAAACTAACAGATACCCAATATACTTGAATTCCACAGTTAGATGTATTAGGTACTGGTTAAAAACTGATACAAATGATGATTGCAGATTACCGAAGAAAGCTTACAACATGCTACGTAACCTAGATGCCAGGGGAAAAATAAACTGGGCCACGAAAATGAGAATTAGATTACATGAACTGGGTTTTGGGTATGCCTGGTTAAATCAAGGAGTAGGAGATGAACCGACCTTTATTCGAACGCTCCGTGCCAGGCTGGTTGATAGCAGATGGCAAGAATGGAATTCTCACATGAATGATAGTACTAGATTTGATTTGTATAGACAATATAACTCCTTACACTGTATTCCGACTTACTTGTCAATGAAAATGGACAGACATCTGAAATTTATAGTGACAAGGTTTAGATTTGGAATATCGGATATCTTAGTTCATCATTTTCGTTACAGGCAACACTCCAGCTCTGATCTTACCCTGTCCATTATGTAAAAAACGCGTGTGAAAATGAAGTTCATTTTGTATTGCAGTGTACTGCCTTGAGTGATCTTAGAAATGAATTCATTCCTCCTAGTTATTATCGACAACCATCCTTGTTTAGACTCATCTTACTCATGTCTTGCACTAAAGAAAATGTTGTAAAAAAGCTCGCATTGTACTTATATAAAGCTTCTCTAAACGCCGGAGCTTAGCATGTTCTTGACTAAGTACTGTTCTTCATTCCCAATTTTCTTGATGTGTTTATGGTATCACTTTTTGTACATGTTTAATCCACCCCTTCAGCAACAGCAGCAACAGCAGCAGCAGCAGCAGCAGCAGCAGCAGCACCACAACAACAACACACAACAACAACAACAACAGCAACAACAACACAACAACAACAACAACAAATGTCGTCCTTCTCTGATGAAATAGCAGACCAACACAAGCCCACAAAACCAACCTAGATAGTCATGACTGCGCATTATAATTCAGCAGGTCTTGTGGGTGTGTGTGTATGTATGTGCGTAGTGTGTATGTATGGCCATATCAGTGACACGTTGGTCGGCCTATACACAGCACACTGTTTAGTAACCGCCACTACGTATCTGACGTTGCTGTCACGCGCTCCAAAGTTTATGATAATGGAGGTGTGCCAGCCTGCGTCACTCTCCGCATGGGCCGTGTGCGACAGCTGGGACCAGGCCAACTATTCAGTTCACTGCCTGAATGGAAAAAAAAAAAAAAAAAAAAGAAAGAAAGAAAAGGAAAAGAAAAAGAAAAGAAATTCCAGAGCAAGTACTTTGAGTGAATGTCAACAATGAATGAATGAAAGAATGGAAGAAAAAAAAAAAAAGAAAAAAAGAAAAGAAAATTCCAGAGCAAGTACTTTGAGTGAATGTCAACAATGAATGAAGGAATGAATAGAAGAAAAAAAAAAAAGAAGACAGAAAAGAAAAGAAAATTCCAGAAATTCCAGAGCAAGTACTTTGAGTGAATGTCAACAATGAATGAATGAAAGAATGGAAGAAAAAAAAAAAAAAAAAAAAAGAAAAGAAGAAGAAAAAGAAAAAAATTCCAGAGCAAGTACGTTGAGTGACTGTCAACAATGAATGAAGGAAGGAATACAAGAAAAAAAAAAAAAGAAAGACAGAAGAGAAAAGAAAATTCCAGAAATTCCAGAGCAAGTACTTTGAGTGAATGTCAACAATGAATGAATGAAAGAATGGAAAGAAAGAAAAAAAAAAAGAAAGAAAAAAAGAAAAGAAAAGAAAAGAAAAATTCCAGAGCAAGTACTTTGAGTGAATGTCAACAATGAATGAAGGAATGAATAGAAGAAAAAAAAAAAAGAAAGACAGAAAAGAAAAGAAAATTCCAGAAATTCCGGAGCAAGTACTTTGAGTGAATGTCAACAATGAATGAATGAATGAATGAATGAATGAATGAATGAATGAAGATACGCAGGATGAAAACGAGGAAGGATGAACAGAGACTGTTGTTACGGGATGGAGAACGAGTGAGTGAACGGGTGAGAGGAGAGTTTCAAGAAGGAATGTATGAATAAATCACTTACAAAAGCCCTTAGACTTATAACGAACTAATTCATGTATTGCGAATGAATTAAAAGACCACAAAAGCCCTTAGACTTTTAATGAAATGGTTTATGTGTTACGTATCAATTAAAGACTACAAAAGCCCTTAGACTTTTAACGAAATGATTTATGCCTTACGGATCAATTAAAGACTACAAAAGCCCTGAGATAATAACGAAATAGTTCGTGTGTGACGACGAAGTAAAAAACAAAATTAACTCCCCCCACCCCACCCCATGACAGTCAAGTAATCGTGGGTCACTAAATAAAATCGAAGGGAAAGGCTGGTGCTGATTTCTCGTTGAATGATCCGAAACTGAGGAAATCTGACTCTCCCCTGGCGACAAGGGATTCACAGTTCAATTCTTGATGACTATTGCAGTTGCCCCCAAAACGTATCCTTCTCAAACACTTTCACTTTCAAAATTTGACTTTGCGTTCCTCTCGCCCTCACATTCTCTCAGTTATTTGTAGATTGTTTCATCGAAAAAAAAAAAGTGTGGTGGTGGTGGTTGGGGGGGGGGGGGGGGGAGGGGGTAGGGATAAACTAAAAGGAAGCAAGTTTGCACACACACACACACACACACACACACACACACACACACGCGCGCGCGCGCGCGCGCGCGCGCGCGCGCGAACGGATTTCAACATCAAATTTTACACATTGTGTCCCATAATTATCATTTTAAATATAAAGAATAACTGCCTTAAGGGCACTGAAAAGCTAACCCTGACCTTTAACTTCTCTTTCACCTCCCAAAGACAACAAAGTACAGGCAAACAATAAAAACCGAAATTCGTAAACAATGTATTTTGTCAGCTACGCACTGCATTTAACAGCGAGCAATGTAAGTACATCCGAACGTCTAAGTTTCAAAGCGATTCATCACCGTTCACATGTACCCCTAATCAATGATGGACACTTCCATTATGCAGTACTCGGTCACACACCACACACACACACACACACACACACAATGCAGTACTCGCACGTCACACACACACACACACACACACACACACACACCACACACACACGCACGCACGCCACACCACGCACACACACACACACACACACACACACACGCACGCACACACACACACACAACACACACACACACACACACACACACACTATATGTTCGTGGACTGGCAGGGTTTGGAGTGGGTCCACACACACACACACACACACACACACACACACACACAATGCGCGCGTGCACGTACGTAAAAGTGAGTATGATTGAAAGAGTGTGCGAATGTGTGTGTGTGTGTGTGTGTGTGTGTGTGTGTGTGTGTGTGAGTGTGTGTAGAGTGGTGGTGGTGGGTAGACGACAGTAAAGTGCACACTTAAAGGCCTCACACTTAAAGGCCTCACGTTACAGTGAGTCAGTCTAGAGGCAGCAGACAGGCGAAACATTCCTGTAACACTGCACCGCTGTAGGCAGTCAGGTAGCACGGAAATCGCTCATCTCACGTGGGGCTTTCTTCGTACGTGACTTTGCCTTGCATACAAACTGAAAACAATGGGAATATAACACTGGTGTGGACAACAGCTCACACCACAAAGCCATCAAGAGAGAGAGAGAGAGAGAGAGAGAGAGAGAGAGAGAGATCGCCTGCGAATATCATGTGTGTGTGTGTGTGTGTGTGTGTGTGTGTGTGCTCGCGCGCGCGCGTGTATGTGTGTGTGTGTGTGTGTGTGTGTGTGTGTGTGTGTGTGTGTGTGTGTGCGTGCGCGCGTGCAACAGAGAGAGAGAGAGAGAGAGAGAGAGAGAGAGAGAACACGCGCTTTACAATTGTGTTAGAGACGTGGTATCTGGAGTGATCTTCGAGCTGAAAATCCAGGCCTAAACAGGCACAAGTTCACAGTATCAGTGATTCATCAAAATCATTTACGACTTGGACTGAACCCCCAACTGAGCAAGAACTGCATGACAATGAGACTGCCAAGATATCTTACAAGGGGCCCAAAAGAAAAATCACCCCGCCGCTCCCATACGAAAGACGAAGCAAAACCTGACATGTTTGAGCGATAATCACGCTCTGCTTTTAACGTGACACGCACTGGGCGGGCGCCTGACTCAACCGCTACGAAGCAGCCTTCTATGTATATATACAACCATTAGTCACGAGTCTTCAAACTATCAGTTTTCATACACAATGTCCGGTCAGGAGATAGTATGAATGTGTACTTAATCCTGACGGAAAATTCCAGGCTAGTCTAAGATTTTCTTTCTTTTCTTTCTTCTTCTCTTCTTCTCTCTGTGTGTGTGTGTGTGTGTGCCGGAACAAAATAACCCACACAGGGCCCCAACGCTTGCTCGCGGACTGGGATGATGCAATGCGGGAAAAAGCGTGTTCAGTTTGCACCGACCCCACACTAGTTTGTTTTAGCGTTTGCACAAGTCTGTTCTGCGTTGACCATTGAACCGTTCTTGTTCCTAACCGCCGGAAGACGTTAGAGATGGGAGATTGACTGGTTTTTGTGGTGATCGAGATGTTTGAGGGAAGGCGAAGGCGATGGGGAAGAGGTATATAATTTTCGGGAGGTTCAGTGGAAGTGGTTGGGGAAGGTTCGGAAGGTGACCTCTGCGTGTGCTGCCTCGGTACTGTTTGGGTACAAGGGCCAACCTGGGGCCCTGGCAGGGAGGAAAACACGTCAATGTCTCTCTCTCTCTCTCTCTCTCTCTCTCTCTCTCTC
>JADBJO010000369.1:137500-140000 GCA_016801955.1 Conus betulinus | reverse complement strand
GACTCATGCTAAAAATAGGGGTTATGAAAGCAGATATAATGACCAACGGCCAGACTAGCCTTCTCTTCCGAAGTGGTGATGAGATTTGACGTGTGTGTGTGTGTGTGCAAGATGTTATGCGTGCGTTCACACACGGATCCTCGGTTTATAGTCTTATTCGAAGGACTGTATGGGAAATGGAATCAAAACCAATGTTTACTCCGAGGGGGGGAAAAAACCCTGTATCGAAACGTCCCGGCGTAGATTCGAACCCGCGACCCTAGGATCACCAAGATTACGAGTCCGGAGCTCTACCACTGAGTTATTCCGGGCCCCCGCTGGCAATAGTGATTGTGGTCACAGTGAATGTGACTTTCTGCGGATGAAAGAGCCCCCCCCCCCCCCCCCCCCCCCCCCCCCCCACACACACACACACACACAGTCCGACAAAAATGCAGATCCTGAGAAGGTTCGAACTGCCGGGCCACCGGGTAGCTCATCACTTCGAGAAGCAAGAACCTACCGCCAGCCACCGTTTCTACATAGAGCTCGACGTTTGTTTCCTGAAGATATCAGATCAGCCTACATGTTTTGATCCAAAGGAAAATGAAACACGCAGGAAAAAAAAAAAAAACCAACCTAAGGATTTTGATTTCCCCTTTTCTTTAAAACAGAACAACATTTTAATGAGATATTTCCTCATGCATTGAAATGGTCACTCTTTGTGAACAAGACCAGGACTGGACGTAATGCAAAAGAGAGAAAAAAAAATATATATGCACATACCTTCATCGGCATAGAACGAAAAAAAACAAAAAAACAAAAAAAACGTTGCAAACTCCCACATTTCATAGTCAACCACAGTCTCTATCAACCAGCTCCTCCCCCTCCCCCCTCCCCATCTCCCATATACACTTGGAAGGACACGATGTTGACATTGTATGCATACCATGCATAGTTGATGCATACCATTGTACCACAACAGCCGGGACAGGCCAGAACAATCTATCGCCAAGCTGTTTTACTCAAATCAAAACAGTTTCCTTTTTTTCTTCTTCTGCATTGGGTAATGAACAACCTTGAACTGGATTGAAAGATCTAGTTACACATTTGCATAAGGATGATCATAATGATGTGATGACTGTCGGTGCTTAGTAAAAAAAAACACACACACACAAGTGTACCTACCACAAAGGGGTTTGAATGATGTGCATGAAATAAATGAGACACAGTGCAACAAGAGGACACTTATCGGCGGCTCGCCTTCTCCCTAATAAAGAACAAAAAACACACACACACACACGCACACACACACACACACACACACAGAGAGAGAGAGAGAGAGAGAGAGAGAGAGAGAGAGAGAGAGAGGGGGGGGGCTTTTCATTCTCTGCTGCCGATATTTGGATTTTATTATTGTTGTTGTTGTTGTTGTTGATGTTGTATTGTTGTGTTGTGTGTGTTGTGTTATGTTGTTATTGTTGTTGTTGACAAAACCGACACATGTCGCACAATCGAAGAAGAAAACGACACCAAACCAGATTCAGTGTCCCGAACTCTCTTCCACCCCCCCCCCCCCCCCCGCCCCCCCCCTCTCCTCACCTCACCCCCCACCTATTCCTCTCCACCCTTCCCCCCCCCCCCCCCCCTCTTCTCCCTCATTCCATTCCCCAGTAATCATGCACAATTCCGTGATCCGGAAGTGGCGACGGTTGGTCGTGTTTCCCACTGTGTGTGTGAGTTTCAGTCTGACCCAATGCAACTGACTCACAACACCAAGAGGCAGCGACTACGGCTTCGCGCATTGCCCTATTGTTCTGTCGTCAACTTCCTGCATTCCCAGAAAAGAGCGGGGGGGGGGGGGGGGGGGGGGGGGGGGGGGGGGAGGAAGGGGGGGGGGCGGCTTTGTGAAAGGAGTCCTCCCTCATCCGGGTTTTGTGAATGCAGGAAAGAGTCTGGGGTCACAGCGAAAGTCAAGCGATTACATATAGGCCAGCTCCAATTGTGACAATAGGTGAATATTGCCTTGCTTTTAAGGGGGCGGGGGGGGGGGGGGGGGGTTGGACGAAGGAGGGGAAGAAGGGGTGGGGGTGGGGGGTGGGGGGGAAAAGAAAAGGAAAACAAAAGAGAGGATTTTGTTCCGGAATTTCGTGTCAGTAGATGAGCTCAATGCATTTCTCATGAATGATAGCATGGCTTGTTGACTGACAGATACAGTTCCTACGCCATTGGTAGGGAAAAAGGGTTTTTTAAGAGTGATAGGTTTAGTAAAAAAAAAAAAAAAAAAAAAATGGAGGAGGATGCAGATTGTGCTTGCAGATAACAAGGACAGATCATTGCAGCTTGCTCAGAGGCTGGCACAAGAGTGGCCCAAGGGCTGGACGGTGCCATGAGCATTCTTGGTGAAGGTTATTCCGCTTACTTAGTACTGCCAGGAGTGCGCAGTACATGGCGTTTTAGGCTTGATCTGTAACTCTGGACTCGGCCTGAAAATAGACTGGAAACCCGGGGGGTTTTGGAA
>JADBJO010000369.1:120000-122500 GCA_016801955.1 Conus betulinus | reverse complement strand
GGACATCACAGGCTGTGTGTTTAAAAAAAAAACAAACAAAAAAAAAACAGCCAGCCAAGAAAGGAGCAAGTACAGCAGTAGGTCTACACTGAGTAGATTATCTGTGATACTGTGGTCATCGCCTTCAGCAGTCGTTCACAACAGATGACAGACAAACCAGGGTTCTCTGTTTAGCGGCCACTCAGCACACGGCAATGTAGAGTGGGGAGTGGGGGGTGCCCTATAGAAAAACAACCTACGGAAAAAAAACACTTTGACGGACTTGGGGGTGGGGGTGGGGGGTGGGGAGCACCCTGAACAGAGAAATGTGTGTTATGATGATGATGATGATGATGATGATGATGATGATGACGAGGACGACGACGACGACGATAATGATGATGACGACGACGACGACGACGATGATGATGATAATGACGATGATGATGATGTTGTTAATGATGATGATGGTGATGGTGATGATAATGAACACACACACACACACACACACACACACACACACACACACACACACACACACACACACACACACACACACACACACATTACATCACATCATAGCACACACACACACTATATATATATATATATATATAAACACACACACACACACACACACACACACACACACACACACACACACAACATAGACTCACACACACACACACACACACACACACACACACACACACACACACACACACACACACACAGCACACACACACATACCACACCACACACACACACACACTATATATATATATATATATATATATATATATATATATATGTATATATATTACACAACACTGCTATATCACATTGAAACAGAAAGCAGATAAGGTCGAGTTCTGTTTGTTTTGTAACGTGTCTAATGTATCGTGTTTAATGACATTGCAAATTTCTTTCTTTTTTGGATGTCGAGTCGTTGACAAACTTTAAAAAAAAAGATCTCTAGTTGCAAAGTGAAACGACTGCAGGCGGAAATCTAAACAAATCTTAAATAAATGTCAGCGAACCGCCCAGAGAAACATGGACAAACGAGTCACAAGACAACACACAACGCGTTTCAACCTCTTAGGTCTTCCTCAGGTGAAACAAAGACGGACAAAAATAACGAAAATGCACTTAGCTTTGATCGCTTCAGATTGCTTCTGAGTTTAGCGCAAGGAAGGCGTTAAAAAAAGGGTTCATTTCAGTGTAAAATGTCGAAGCAATTCTTTAACATTTGATTTGGAATGTTATGTTGTTCTTCAGAAATGGAGCCTTGCGTAGGTGTTTTGTTTGTTTAAAGATTGTCCATATTCGTGTATAATACTGAGAATAGAATACATATTGCGACATCTTAGCCTTTGTTTCTTCAGTGTATGTCGTTATTTCAGCGTCAGTATCCGTTTTGCATGTAAAGATTATCGTTATTGTAAAAAAAAAAAATTTCATATTTGTCTTTTGGGTTGTTCGTTAGTCTGTAAACAGATTTACCGATATTTACCGCTGAACCGATATTCATTAAAAACCAGATTTTGTCAATGGCCAGTTTGGGCTCAGTTTGAACAGATTGTTCGTTTTGTTCGTTTTCATTGTCCTGAATGTCGTTTATCTTGCCTGAAGAAGAGCAAAAGAGGTCACGTGTTCGTTGTTCGTTCTTATTGTCCTGAATGTTGTTTATCTTGCCTGAGGAAGACCAAAGAGGTCAAAACGTGTTGTGTTTTGTCTTGTAATTTGTTTGTCTGTTTTGTCCGGCAGAATCATAATAATTTTTATTTCATTTTTTTTTTTTTTCAGTTTCCGCCTACAGTCACCTCACCTTGAGCCCCAGTCTGGGTGTCCAGATCAACGGTGAGCGGAGGAGGAAGAGATTCATTGCAATGTGTATCAGGATCAAAGGAGAATCCAGGTTCCGTTCAGCCAGAACAGGGGTCTGCGTTCTCCTGTGTGTCCTGTCCTTTCTGGTTGTGCTATGTGATGTGATGCTCTGATGATGATGATGATGATGATGGATGATGATGATGATGATGATGATGATGATGATGATGATGATGACACGGAATTCTCATTAGAGTTTTGATGATGTTTGTATTTGTGCTCAATTCTTTCGTTCAACGAGGGTTTGGCCTGCTTCTGAAGTTTCTGTCTTTCCCTCTGTCTCTCTCTCTCTGTATCTCTCTCTCTCTCTCTCTCTCTCTCTCTCTCGGACTCTCTCTTTCTCTCTGTCTCTCCGTGTCTCTCTGTATCTGTTTCTTCCTCTCTGTGTCTCTGTCCCCCCTCTCTCTCTCTCTCTCTCTCTCTTTCTCCCTCTCTCTCTGACTCATTGTTTCTCTCTCTCTGTCTCCGCTCTCTCTCTCTCTCTTTCTCTGTCTGTGCCTGGCTGTCTGTCTGTCTGGCAGTCTCCTCTTACTCCCTGTCTGTCTTTTGTCTGTCTCTCTTCAAACCCCTTCACCAGCCCCCCCCCCCCCCCCCCCCCCCCATCCCCCCTCCCCTTGTTTCTCTCATGTTGTCT
>JADBJO010000369.1:112500-115000 GCA_016801955.1 Conus betulinus | reverse complement strand
TTGACCCAAAGGTTCGAGACCAGCAGGCGGGCTTCCGGCGAAACAGATCCTGTGCCGACCAGATCGCCAGCCTCAGGATCATCATCGAGCAGTCCTTGGAGTGGAACTCGCCCCTTTACATCAACTCATCGACTATGAAAAGGCCTTTGACAGTGTAGATTGAAACACACTATGGAAGCTACTGAGGCACTATGGAATACCAGAGAAGATAATCTCTCTCATACGATGCACAAATCAGGACATGAACTGCAGGGTGGCTCATGCAGGCCAGTTGTCAGACGGTTTTGAGGTGAAGAAGACAGGAGTGCGCCAGGGATGTCTGTTGTCACTTTTCCTCTTCCTCCTGGTCATCGACTGGATCATGAAGACCACAACAACAGGCGGGAACAACGGGATACATTGGATACTCTGGACGCAGCTAGATGACCTTGACTTTGCTGCGACGACCTGGCACTCCTCTCCCACAGTCACAGACAGATGCAGGACAAGACCACCCGCCCTGCCTTGAGACAACATCAGCAGGAACAGGGCTCAGGATAAACAAGAAGAAGACCGAGCGAGCTGATGAAGCAGCCCAGTCACAGTTGGAGGCAAGCCCATCAGGGAAGTAGATTCCTTTGTCTACTTGGGAAACATAGTTGACAAGCAGGGAGACACCGACCGTTACATCAGCCAGGATGGGCAAGGCGCGAGCAGCATTCATCATGCTAAAGAACATCTGGGCCTCAGGAGACATCAGAAGGAAGACAAATTGCGTATCTTCAATTCCAAAGTGAAGTCAGTTCTGCTCTACGGTTGCGAGACTTGGAGAATGACCAAGACAATACATAAACAAGTTCAAACCTTCATCAACACCTGTCTGAGGCGCATCTTTAAAATCAGATGGCCAGAGAAAATCAGCATGAAGATCTTTGGAAGTAAGCGGGACAGGAACCATTTACCAAACAGATTCTGCGGAGGAAGTGGGGCTGGATAGGATACATCTTCAGGAAGCCAGCATCCAGCATCACACGCCAAGCTCTGACATGGAACCCGCAGGGGAAAAGGAAGAGAGGCCGACCTCGCAACAGCTAGAGACGAGACACAGAGGCAGAGATGAAAAGGCAGGGGACCAACTGGACAGGCATTCAGCGAGCAGCCCAGAACCCCAGTTCAATGGCGGAGTGTTGGCGATGGCCTATGCTCACCCTTGAGCTATGGGCCTAAGTAAGTAAGTAATATACAAACCAGGTGGTTCCAAACGGACAGATTAAATCTGGGCCTATTTGGGCTCTGCAAGCTGGCGCAAAGAGACGGTCACAGGTGAGTGCAAAGGTCTGAAAGTTGATGTCAACTAACGGGAAGGTTATGTATTTGAAGATTTTGACTTCATCAGTGTGAAAGTTCCCCCCGACAAGGGAAATAATTGATGGGGAGTTGTTCATTTGATCAATAATTATCAGTTTAACAGTAAACGCTGGCTCAAATTTATGGTAGGCCTTCAAAACGCTTACATGGAGTACAGAGTGTTTCAGTACAAAAATCCTACTGTGGCGTGTGACCACTGCTGCCTGGGACCATTCCTCTCTACTTTCAGGTCACGTGGAAGGCAGTCCGAGCAGTACTCTCCCTTTGGCTGGCCTCAGTTTTGAGTGGCAAGGTCAGTCAGGGTCGTGCCCAGTTCAAGGACGGTCAGGAGGGTCTGTGAGAGGAGACTTGATATGCGTCTCTGAGGATCTGGGGTCAAAGGGAGAGGTTACAAGTATCTTTGTTTTATGTTTTTTAATGGTCATATCTGGACAAACGTTAATTTTCCTGGGATCAGAATCCAGATTGTTGTACTTGCGCACGAGAGAGAGAGAGAGAGAGAGAGAGAGAGAGAGAGAGAGAGAGAGAGAGAGAGAGAGAGAGGTCTCTGTATGTGTGTCTGCGCTCTCTCTCTCCTCTCTCTCTCTCTTCTCTCTCTCTTTTCTCTTTTCTGTGTGTGTGTGTGTGTGTGTGTGTGTGTGTGTGTGTGTGTGTGTGTGTGTGTGAGCGCGTGTGTGTTTAAGCGCGTGTGAAAAACAACGACAACAACAACAAACTTGTATTCACTATATTTCCAAGTCCAAATTCATCCACGAAACATAAAGGGTAAACAAGAAGGATAACTCTGGCTCCTATGGTGAGACCACTCCACCTTCTTACTCCAAACGAATGCTGCATGCATAGAATACGCTGCAATCGTTTGAGGTGTCGGCCATATCACAACTGGCAGCGGCACTTCACCTTCTTGTTCGTTACCTAGCGTGTTCCACTCTCTGCCTCGTTTGAGAAGTCCGTTAGTCAAGAAATCCATCCAGTTAAACAGGATGAGCGGACTGAGGGTCGTCGGCAAACCAACCAATGTTTTGACCCAGTGTTATTTTCTTCTTTCGTTCGTCCTCAGGGATATACAGTCGACGGTGTATCGCGTTCATCTTCATGTTCTTTTTGTTTATAGAATTCAGATTTGATAAAGAATGGGTGGGTTGGATGCTTC
>JADBJO010000369.1:90000-107500 GCA_016801955.1 Conus betulinus | reverse complement strand
AATTCAAGTAATGGCAGAGATCGAGCAACTTAAATGACACCGGTGAATTCAAGTAATGGCAGAGATCGAGCAACTTAAATGACACCGGTGAATTCAAGTAATGGCAGAGATCGAGAAACCTCAATGACACTGATGAATTCAAGTAATGGCAGAGATCGAGAAACCTCAATGACACTGGTGAATGCAAGTAATGGCAGAGATCGAGAAACTTTAATGACACTGAAGAATTCAAGTAATGGCAGAGATCGAGAAACCACAATGACACTGAAGAATTCAAGTAATGACAGAGATCGAGAAACCTCAATGACACTGGTGAATGCAAGTAATGGCAGAGATCGAGAAACTTAATGACACTGATGAATTCACGTAATGGCAGAGATCGAGCAACTTGAATGACACTGAAGAATTCAAGTAATGGCAGAGATCGAGAAACCTCAATGACACTGAAGAATTCAAGTAATGACAGAGATCGAGCAACTTCAATGACACCGATGAATTCAAGTAATAGCAGGGTGACTTTGCAAACAGACATTAACAAACATTTTTTTTGATTGAGCAGTGGAGAGGGAAAAAACAAAATGAGAATCTGAGTCCTCCTGTCATAATTACAATATTCTATTTTTGTCCCCTTCTCTTTATCTATTCGTTTTTAATTCCGGGTAATCCTCTTTCAGGTGGATGTTGACGCACTATCCATTCATATTTGTAAGACCTTTCTGTACAGCAGAACGGCGATCAAGTCAGTCAGGGATGAACGGATGGAGTGACGTTATCTCACGTGACTGTGACGGTTAGCCAGTGGTCAGGGCAAAAAAAAAAAAAAAAAAAAAAAAAAGGTTTTCTTTTTGCTCCAGCTCCCGCGACTGCCCCAGTGACCGTGACTTGACCAAGTAGAGACCAGCCCGGAATGTTAGGAATGATGTTCATGGAGACTATTAGCCTCAGGCTACGCTACGCTCGACTGAGAGAGAGAGAGAGAGAGAGAGAGAGAGAGAGGGGGGGGAGAGACGGGAGAGAGAGAGAGAGAGAGAGAGTGTGCGTGTGTGTGTGTGTGTGTGTGTGTGTGTGTGTGTGTGTGTGTGTGAGAGAGAGAGAGAGAGAGAGAGAGAGAGAGAGAGAGAGAGAGAATATATGTGTACATTGTACCGTGTCAGCACAGTACGGGTATGTAGGGGTAGTGTGGTGGGGGTGGAGTGTGTGAGCGTGAGTGAGTATGCGCGCGCATGGAGGAAGGGACAGGGACTTGGGAGGTGGGGAAGGGGCATGGGAGGGGGGGGGGGGGGGATGGTTTTGAGTGACCAACGGTGCGTAGACACGGAGACGGCTGCGGGGCTGGTAAAGGTGAGGTAATGTTCCTTACAGCCCAGCCGACCGCAAAGGGCCATATCAGGGCTGGACCTAAGAGCAAGCTAAAAAAAAAAAAAATTACGGTCCATGATTTTACATGCATGACTGTCTCTGCCTGTTTGTCCTTCCTAAATGTAGGTCAGGCGTGCAAGTCTATTTTCATTCACTGGCCAAGGAAGCTAGTCATTTTTACAGCTTACTCATTGCTCTCTCCGCTGTCTGGGTTTTCGTTTGTCTCGCCAGAAGAAGGCCTTCAGGGTTGAAAACGCCTAGTTAGTCATTGATTTGTTCGACCCATGTGTTTGGCGATCTAATGACACTGCTTGTGTGTTTGGCGATCTAATGACACTGCTTGTATTCCTTAGTTTGGGGCTTCGTGTCCACTTATCTTGTTTCGAAAAGAAACAAAAAAAAAAAAAAAAAACTCCCAGGGCAAGAACAGTGAATGGAGAACACAGAGAAAGGACTTCATCTTTCCGCTCAGTTTTATGACATATGGAGTGTGTAAGTATGGGTACGGTCATCGACTCTCTCTCTCTCTCTCTCTCTCTCTCTCTCTCTCTCTCTCTCTCTCTTACGTGCTAAGTGTGTAATTTTTCAGAAGAATGTTGCCATAAATCAGGACAGATTTGAAGTTTTAAAACTGAATTATGACGATAATTCAGTGAAATTACTTATCTTGCAGAGGCATTGAAAATACGAGCAGAGGTTATCATCAACTAGAATTTACGACGTTCAAATGAAAAAAAAAAAAAAAAAAAATGAATGCTGCAGGAAGTAGTAAAATATTTTAGTCATGGTATTTACATATTCACTTCTATGAATAATATTAAACTGGATGGTCCAGATACTGACCTACTCTGCTTGTATTTCAAGCTTTCCAGTGATTGATGTTTATTTTATGTTTGTTACTTTCGTTTTTGATATGACTATTTTGTGCTGTACCCCTCATGCCACTAAGGCTATACAGCTACTGACATTAAACATGTTCAGTTTTCTCTCTCTCTCTCTCTCTCTCTCTCTCTCTCTCTCTCTCTCTATATATATATATATATATATATATATATATGTAGTGTGTGTGTGTGTGTGTGTGTGTGTGTGTGTGTGTGTGTGTGGCAGCAAACCATACCTGTTTCGCCCTGGTGTAGAACTTGTCAGGCCCGCTGTCCTGTTCTCGTTGTCTCGTGCACGAGACGTGTCCCGACAGAAGCGAAGATACGAAGAAAAAAAAAAAAAAAGAAAGAAAAGGAATGAAGAAAGAAAGAAGGAATAAAGAAAAACAGAAACGCAGAAAAAAAAAGAAAGAAAGGAAGAGTGGAAGAAAGTGTGAAGTAAAGAAAGTCAGAAGAGAGGACAGAAGACGTGAAAGGAAGAAAAGAAAGGAATAAATGACAGAACCAGTGCCATAAAATAGGAAAGTAACAGAAAGAATGACACAAACACGTGGGAAAGAAACGCATGATAGAAAAGGAGAACGAGATTGTAAGAGATGCAGAAAGTAAAAGGGAAAGGGAACATGGATAAAAGAAAAAGATCACACACACACACACACACACACACACACACACACACACACACACACACACAGAGAGAGAGAGAGAGAGAGAGAGAGAGAGATGTGTGTCACAATTCGGTGCAGTAAACTGTTGCAAACATGTAGAATAAACCTTCCTTCCTTCTTTTTGATATTTCTTTGTTTTCTCTTTGCTTCCATCCGTCTTTTTTCTTTCCTACCTTCTTCGTTCCTTTCTTCCTTCTCTCTGTTTTGATCTGCATCTTTTATTCCTTCCCTTTTTTTTTCGCCTATCCTTTTCTCTTTATATCCATGTTTCCTTCCTTACTCCTTTCTTTCTCTCACTCCTTCCGTCCTTCTTTCTTTCCTTCACTCCTTTCTTCATCATTTTTCTTACTTTCCTTCTGTTTTGCTCCTTTCCCTCTTTTATTGTTTTTTTTTTTTCCTCTTTCCCTTTGTCTGTCTGTCTGTCTGTCTGTCTGTCTGTCTCTCTCTCTCTCTCTCTCTCTCTCTCTCTCTCTCTCTCTCTCTCTCTCTCTCCCGTCGCGGGAGAGCTAAAGAACGGCGTGCCCATAGGAGCATTCGTGAGAGAACAATCGAAAATCTCTTAATCGGTTAAGCAATTAGGCTTCATTAATTACTTAACCTCTTTGGTGTGCATGTTTCTCTTCGTCTCCATGCAAACTGTCGGATGGCCTGCAACGGAGGAGGGGGGGGGGGGGGGGGGAGAAGAGGAAGAGAGAGAGAGAGAGAGAGAGAGAGAGAGAGAGAGAGAGAGAGAGAGAGAGAGAGAGAGAGAGAGAGACAGACAGACAGAGAGAGACAGACGGACAGACAGACAGACAAAGAAAGAAAGAGAGAGAGAGAGAGAGAGAGAGATAGACAGACAGACAGACAGACAGACAGAGACAGAGACAGAGAGAGTTGAACAGTGAATTTGTCAGGGAAGATTCCCGACTAAAAATAACATTGAAGAAGCAGTGCGCATTGGACGCTCTGCACTTGAGCTGATTCAGCACGGATACTTCAGTACTGCCCTTGCCGCGTACCACACGGAGCTAACAGACGATGGGAAAAGGTCTGACGTTCAACGAAAGAGTCAACAATGAACGGGTCATTATCAGCACAGCCCTACATCACTAGAGCCAAAATGTGTGTGTATCAGATCGTCCGGAAAGCAGTAAAATTGCAGTCACCGTATGGATGTTTGTATGGTTACCCCCTCCCCCCCCCTCCCGTACTCGCCTCCTCCCCACCTTGCCTCCCCCTTACTCTCCTCCCCTTCCAGTGTAAATGGAAAAAAGAGAAGGTGCTAGTGCCTTGGCGTCTCTTCAGTACAGATGCCCAGTCACAGCTGACTGGCACGTCCACCAAGCCTTGCCCCAAGTGTTCCATACTTGCTGTGGTCGCCGTCCAAATTCTGTAAGTCCCGCAGTCATTGTCTAAATTCTGCAAGTCTCAATGTCACATTCGTGAGTCGCCTTCTAAATTCTTAAAAGGTTCCAAAATCGCCGTCCAAACTCTTAAAAATCTCAAAGTCGCCTTCTAAATTCAGGAAGGTCCTATGTCAACAATGCCCAATTTGCAGACTCTGTCTACAAGTCCCACAATATTCTCAAAATCCAGATATTGGCGTCGAAGTTCCGCAAGTCGGAACGTTGACATCCCAAATTCCGACAGTCCCAAAGTTGCTGTCCAGATTCTGAAAGTAATAAACTCACCGACCAAATTCTGAAAATCACCAAATCGCCGCCTACGGGCCTACGGTGCGTGAAGAACATGACTCGGCTCACACTGCTCTCGTAAAACAGAGACCTTTTGGACTTTTGATGCAGTTCTGCAGTTTGTTTACCTCCCGCATGGCCCAGATCTCTTTCTTCCCTGGCAAATTCTTCCAGTTTCCTCATGTCCAGAAGCGCTCTATAAAAACACCACCTAGAACCCCAACACAGCTGACGGAGAGTGCACAAGGGCAGTTAAGGATGTTGACGACTATACCTTGGCACAGTGTTGGAGAGGTTGCTTTGAGAGGATGTCAAAATGTGAAATACCCAGGGAAGAAGAAACAACAAACATTCACTAGTATATTTAGATGAATGACAGGGTGTTTTCATCTACGAAATGTACGAAAATCTGAGGACTAACTGACTGATATGTAATCATTTCCCTACAACATCTGTACAATTCTAAGAACGTTCAGAGCTCCATCTGTGTTGTGTTTAATTTGTTGAAAAAACAAAAACAAAAACAAAAACAAACAAACAAACCAAAAAAAAAGCAACAAAAAACAAAAAAAAACGGAGGTGTGATTTTAGATTGGATTTGAAAGACGAGTGCTGTACTGCACCGAATTGCAGAAGACAATGAAATGAAAGTAAACAGTCAAGCGAGCAATAAAAACAAAAAAAAACGTAAAAGCTGTCCACAATTTGATTTTTTTTTTATTTGGAGGAAGGGATTCAAGGTTAGCGAGCGTCAGCGAATATTTGAAGCTGGCGTTTTAGGACATGTATAATGACGTTAGACAAGTACGACGACATGGAATTACCGAATTATATCCATCCGCATAGCTCTGTGTACCAAGGTAACGCTAGAGATTTTATATGTGACAGAATGCCATCACAAATAGTAAAAAAGGAAATCAATGAAATTTGGAAGTATGAATTTGCGGATAGCTTGCGGATACCTCTGAATCTGTCACAGCCATCCGGGCAGTCACGAGCACAGGATGTGACGAAGGTTCACACAAGATTTGGGAAGCACCGGCTGTAAAAGGATCGGGGTGCGGCACACGTGTGGTGATCCGTGTTTGCCTTTTTCGCAAAATGGGTTCTTACAAAAACGTATACTCTTTAGCGAGAGGAGTATGTCATTTTTAGCGCTCGTCACGGTATTTATGGCTCATTTAATAGGGAAAAAAAATTCTCACGTTTTTTCAGGCTTTTTTTTTTCTCTCTCTCAAGTATTTGCCAGTCACAAGGCACTGAAATTTGTCTATAATCACAGCAGTGCCGCTAAACACTTTTATGCACGGCCGCTACTAGGCATTGAAAAGTATATATGGAACTATCGAAAAACATCCGTATCCACGTTCAACCACTAGGCACTAAAAGGCATAGCCATATTATAGAAATACAGTAAACATTTGTATCCTCAAAACGTTCGTCTGTTCCACAAAACATGGTCTCTGTTTCTGCTGGAATGCCCATACATAACACAGGGGAGGGGGAGGGGAGGGGGGGGGGGCAAAGAGGATACAAATCAAGGATAGGCCGATGAAAAGGCATGAGACTGAAGAGAACACACACACACACGCACACTCACACACCTGTTCGGAGTGACAACCATGGTTACCGAAGCAAATTAAACGTAACTAACTGAGTTTAATTAAGGTAACGATGGATAGCCGGGTTCGGTGTCTAACGGATAGGAAGTGTTTTTTCGGGCGCTTTGTGTTTCCATCTAAAAAAACTGGAGCATCTTCTACCAAAAGATGGTAGAGATGTTTGGCGGGGTGTATATCACTGGAATCTGGTGTGTGGGTATCGGAGACCAAGCACCTGGTCAGTTATAAACTGCGGAATACTTGTGATAGGGCAGGGGTCATGCAGTGTGGACGGGGCAGACATTAGGTTATCAGGTACCACCCCACTACCTGTCATATCCTGTCTGAGACAGTGTGGGTGGACCCAAGGGGAAGTTATGACGCCTTTAATGGCGACACCAAGTGCAGCGTGGTCTCCTTCTGAAACTGATGTTTTGTTTGACTTTTTAAAGGGCGAAGAAGTCACGCAGTTAAAGATTTTTCTCTCTCTTTTTCTTTTCTTCTTTAGTTTTTTTTTTTATTGTTCTTTAAAAGGGGAATAATTTCTTGTGTCTCTGTTGTAGATTTGCCTCCCTTAATGACTGTCTTAACTAGTCTTTCCCAAAAACCTGTGGATGGAAACAGACAAGCGGCTGTTTTTAATCTTCACTGCAAGAGACCGTCACTCACGCAGAAGTAGGGGGTTTATTCGTGGTCTTCGTGCTGCTCTGAGTCTCAAAATGTTTTCGAACATTACGTGTGTCCCACTCTTTTTTAAGCAACAAGCGCACGATTATAGCTTCGGTGCTTTTGACACTTGGTCCATGAAAAAAGAAAGACAGACAGAAAGAAAGACAATCAGAAAGAAACAAAAATACATACGCACAATCACAAAAAGTGGCCGACGTTGTTATTTTCTCTTCAAAAGTTATAGCATTTCGCATTGACAATATTCAGTTTGATAGAGAGAAATCATATACTTATGTGACGAACGATTACTCATTTTATTTCCTCTTTGCAGGCGGACTCATGAGGATGCATGTGTTATGAAAATCTACTAAATCTGACTTACTTTACTGTTTGGTCTGTATGCCTCTTGACTACATCTGTTCTATGTGAATAGGGACCATAGGAAGTTTTTAGCTTGGAGTTAAGTGCCTTTCCTTATTTTGCTACGAAACCAGTCAGAGGGTATCAATTTACTGTTCATTAACAACCCTACCAGGTGTATGCATCTGTCCCAAATCCCCCCCCCCCCCCCCCCCCCCCCCCCCCCCCAAACCCCCCTTGGGGCCCCAGAAATAGGTCTTAAACTTCTCACGTACTGGTGCACGTGCTCGTTGCACTGTCTTGTTTACTGACCTTCGCTTTGACCCCTTGTATTCTCTCTCTCTCTCTCTCTCGTGTGTGTGTATGTGTGTGTGTGTGTGTGTGTGCGTGCGTGCGTGCGTGCGTGCGTGCGTGTGTGTGTGTGTGTGTGTGTGTGTGTGTGTGTGTGTGTGTGTGGTGAGAGAGAGAGAGAGAGAGAGAGAGCACTGGAAAGATAAATTACTCTCTCTCTCTCTCTCTCTGTAGCTTTGTGATGCTGGCAGTGGTGTGTGTGTCAAATCAAGTAGCACCTGCACACAAGACATCACGCGCTCCCACTTTGACCTCCTCCCCCACCCCCTCCCTCCCCCACCCCCATTCTGTTTGACGTCATATCGCCGAAAAGGGCAAACTGGCCTCTTGTCGGTAAGACGTGAAAACTGCGTTGTTGTGGGTGCTGAGGAATGCGACTAGTTAGTCGACTGTTCGATCCCTAATTATGTTGTGGGTTATGAGATGGCGTTTCCTATATGAATTTGGGCCCAACATTTTTTGAATGACGTGTCTTATCCTTGGAGAGTGAATATCTCAGCCATCACTCGTGTTTGCAACGAATGGAGAGAGACGTACACTTCATCTGATAAAGGGCCAATGTATATCATGAAAAAAAATCGCATTTTTTGTTTTGCAATGTAAAAAAAAATCCCCCACAAGAAAGAAAAACAACAGATAAATCAATAAAGAATAACAACAAAGACATTTGTGAATCAGACAGACAGAGGCAAAGACAAACAAACAAAAAGCAGTCAGAAGAACCCCCACCCCACCCATCCAAGCCAACCTCAACATCTGATATAAATAAAATGACCCCCATTTGATGCCCTCGTGTAAACAGACCAACGGCCACAAAACGGCTGTCACTTTTTGACCCTGGTCCAACGAACAGAGTGACCCAGGCGGTCAACACAGGCCCAGACTGATGACCCTGTTTACAAACCGGAACTGGGAATCGGACCCAGGGTTTGCGTAACGGTCAGTGGGTGGGCCTCAGGATTGTTGTTGCCCGGCCGCCCTCTAAAGTGCTGTGAGTTTTTATCACTGTCCGGTCCGGCCGGACCTGCGTTTGACCAGCTGCTGTCAACAACACCAGCCTCAACAACGTTCGTGTGGGACAGACAAGCGAAAATAGTGCAATCTGTGTTGGATTCAGTGGTGGGAGTGGTGATGGCGGTAATGATGAGAATAACACGTAAGGAGACACTGGCAGTAGCAATAACTAACTGCGCGACACGACGACGGAGATGATGGTGTTGATGATGATGATGAGAACGATGATGATGATGATGATGATGATGATGATGATGACGACGACGACGACGACGACAACGATGATGATGATGATGATGATGATGATGATGATGATGATACGACGCTATCATTGCTATTACTGCTGCTGCTTCTCCACCGGTTCCCTTGCCCTTCCTTTTCTGCTGTTACCACTACTGCTGCTGTTGCTGCTGCAACTACTTCTGCTGCTACTCCTCCTCCTACTATTAATGCTGCTGCTGCTGCTGCGGTTACTACTACTGCTACTTCTACTACTACTACTGCTACTTCTACTATTACTACTACTGCTGCAACTGCTACTTCTACTATTACTACTACTACCACTGCTACTGCTACTCCTAGCACCATCACGTCCTGCTGTTGCTTGTCCTATTCCTTCCCGATCATGTCACCATAATAACGATGGCGGCCATTGACCACAGTAACGGCCATGGCGGTGATCATGAATGCAGAAGTGACGCCGAAAATGACTCCCAAGAGTCGCACGAACGTGCGGCTAGACATGAATAACTCAAAACACAGTACCCAATGAACAAAGCACGTGCGCTTCGCTTTTGATGGTGAACCAGTTAAAGAAAAGACATCGTCCCGAACTCATGGCTTCAGTGGTACCCCGTTCAGCCCTCGGCCTTGACAGACCATTTCGCAGTCCTGCTCTGAAGATACGCTGCGCTGAAACGACTGAAAAGCGATTCATTTTTTCGTGCACACGATCGAAGTGATCCTGTGGTTTAGTGGTTAGAGCGTTTGCCTGTGGTGCTGACGGTGGCCAGCTCGAACCATTCTCGGGTGGGAGATGTTTTTTCCAGTTTGGAAACCTTTCTCTGAGCTGTTCACCCTGCACTAAGGTCTCAACGGGCAGCTGGATCGGGTCAAGGAAGGTGAAAACGAGGGACGGCACTCCACCTTTCATGATGACGTGCCAACGACATGGCGAGTCTCTTGCAGGTCACTACCCTTGCGGCCAAAGGGCTGTAAGACTTAAACATTTAACACACGGTCTCTCCCCACCTCCCATACCTCCAATCCTATTCCTCCCCATCCCCCACTTCACTTCCCTCCATCCAGCCCTTTTCAAACAGTCAAATGTCCTTTTAAACGTAGAACTTTTCTTTCAACAATCCCTCTGCCCAACCCCATCACAGAAAATTGCTCCTTGTTCCCTCCTTCGATGCCATATAACATTTTTTCTTTTTCGTTTCTGTTTTTGCGTACTCCCCCAAACTCTTGGACAGGACATGATCTTTCTCTAAAGAAGCAGAGCGACTGTCCTCTGTTCACACGGCCTGGTTACGTCATGACCCCGAAAGTGACCCCGAACTCTCGCCAAACTGGGCGGTGTCTAAAGAGCAGGTCAACGTGTTTACGACCACCAGCACTGTTGTCCGGCATGGCCGGGTTATTTTCAGGCGCTGACCGGACGCCGGAAGAGCGTCAGAAGTAGCCTAGGAGTTCATTTACCCGCTGATTACTGTTAGAAGTCCCGCTGTGGCTGGAATCTTGCCTGAAGGTGATTAGTGGAACGGTGTTACCATCAGCAAAATGTACCTCCCTTCCCCGCCTTCCTTCCTTCCTTTTGGATATCTGCCTAGGGTCTTTTATTCATTTATTTCAGTGATCTGGGTATGTTTCGCTCTCTAGATAGGTGGGTTATGCATCGGCAACGACATATCTCACCGTCTGATGGTAGCTGAGGACATCATTCAGATTGGACAAATCTACTATACCAATGTCAGAGGGAACCATCTTGGTGTGTTATTGTAGTCTCGGACACGTTTTCAGAGGAACCATCTTGCTATATCCATTTAGCAGAGGACACATTTTCATGGAGGACAACTTTGCTGTATTAACGTAGTTGAAGACACAAATTTAGAAGAACCATCTTGCTATGTTACCGTAGTTAAAGACACAATTCCAGAGGGAATTATCATGCTATATTAATGTAGTTGATGATACATTTTTTCCTAGGAAACTATCTTGCTACATTTGTGAATTTGAGGACACTTTTTCCTGAGAGAACCATCTTGCTACATTTATGTAGTTGAGGACATATTTTCAGGGGGAACTACCTTGCTGCATTGATATGTAGTTGAGGACACATTTTCAGAGGGATCCACCATCCTACATTGATGTCGCTGAGGACGCATTTGAGGGGAGATAGACACCCGCCAAGCACCCCTGTCCCTCCTCCATACTACTCCCCCCCCTGCCCCCCCCCCCCCCCCCCCCCCGTCGTCCATACGCGTTCTAATATGCTGCAATAAACAGACATCAAGGATTACAGTTGTTCATTGCATCCCTAGGGCCTGTTACATCATGGTTGTGATGTGTGATGATATCTGGGAATGGCAGAAAGACACAAGCCAACAAAACTTGACAAAATCGTTTGGTTGTATGTAGAAACCAGCTACACAGGCAGCAACACACAGAACAACACAAAAAAAAATCCGTTGTGCATAAATTCACGTGAGGGTGCATCCCGGCAACTCACCACCGTCTGATTTCCCGCGCTCGTGTGACAGGAAGCGTACGTCCATGATTGACAGGCGGGTCACCGGAAGGTTGTAAACAGAGGGACAGTCGGCACGTACAACCCGACAGGTGCGACCTAATTGTAGGTGACCGATAGAGAAAGGTGATCATCAACTGGAATGAACTATTGCTACTATAGGGATGCTGTGTTACATCTTCCTGAACAGAGTCGGATTGAGGCACGCTACCACTTTAGTATTATAAAGAGTACTTCTGTTGCGCTTATCCTCGGCTAGTAATCAAGCTTTAGCCGTGTTGTTATATGAAGTTAGACATAGTCTCCCAACAAAAGAAAAATGCACTATTAACCCGTAGCTTTCGACAGCCATCCGGCCATCTTCTTCAGCGATGCTGTTGTTGACTGCGTCGACTTAGGTGCTTTACAATCTTCGTGTACACAACGAGCTGCCTACCTGGGTAGAACCAACTAGGGAGGTGCCTGCCAGCGCTCATTCAGTCGTTCACCTGTCATTCAGTCAATACTATTCACTCAAGTGTCATCCATCATTCTTTCCATTTTTCACGTAGGGTGCATGCTGTGTGTAGCGTGTCATCCATACCAACGGCCAAACTGGCCTTCTGTTGAGAAAATTGGTGATGGGATTGTACGAGTGTACAAGATGTTATGCGTGCGTTCACATACAGAACCTCAGTTTATAGTCTCATTCGAAAACCTGTTCGGGAAATGGAGTCTGAACCAACGTTAACTCCGAAGGGAAAATCCCTCTTACTGAAGCGGCCTGGCGGAGATTCGAATCCACAACCCCAAGATTGCAAGTCCATCGTTCTACCAACTGAGCCATTTCCTTTCTTTTATTCCCCTCCCCCCCCCCCTCTCTGCCCCACACGAATATTCACAATGGAACTTTTGTTCTCTACCAAAACAACAACACTAACTACTTAAGGCAAAAAAAATTGCATTTTACCAGAATCTGTTTGCACTTGCAAACAAACAAATCACATTGACGGTAATCATAAGATAGGATCCACAATGACAATATAACGGAGGGAAGGGGTAGGGAACAACACTATAGATCATTGGACCTAGTGAATAAAACGCGCCATGCGAGACCTTTTAGGTACGCTCTTTAAATAGGGACATTGTTGAACACCTCACTCTGCCTAGTACGTGATAGAGAGAGACTCGTGAGTCGTGACTTTTAATGTGAGGCCATCAGCCTATTCACATGAGTATGAGTAAGAAGCAATAAGAAATAAATCAATTTTATATAATTAGAACAGAAAATTTACCATGACTGCAACAAAACGTTCTTCCATGACAGTATGTACATGCAGAATTCTATCTTAATTATACATAAATGCTTCTTGGTACGTTCTTCTTCTTATGAACGTAATGTAAGTATAATATAATTACATATTTATTATTTTAAAAACTCATGATATGAATGCTGTTGATACTAGCATGCAAAACACATGTTTTCTATTTCATTTCCCTCATCGTATTATCGTTTACATATACAGTGAAGACCTTTCTACACCTGCGTCGTATAATTCTCCGGAAAGCCGTACTATTTAAGCATCTTTTGTGTGTACTTCGTTTACGCATGCGCAAAATTAGCATATCGCCCTCCACAGTGCATAAGTAAACCCCGAATCTTGGGTCTATATAACAATAGCTGCCATGCTAACCTTTGACACTCAGTGTGTGTTCTTTCTGTGGTCGTGTACACACACACACATACCACACACACACACATACCCCCCCCCCCACACACACACACACACACACACTGTCGGATAGGAACAGCAAAGACAACGGAGATTGGGGGGGGGGGGGGGGGGGGGGGGCAAAAAGGAAAATTTAAACGTGGAAACAAACAAACAAAAAAAAATGAAACTACTACCTCCCCCCCCCCGAAAAAAAATCTAATACCACGACCAGCACATCATCAATTTCTGATGAATTCCTTCGTTAAGATGACAGCTTCTGGACGCATTTAGTTACAGACGTAGATGTCATAGAAAGATGTTTGTTATCTGTGCGATCAAACACTATAGTTCCTACCGCTTACATTCAACAATACCAAGTCTGGTCTGGTTGATGTTAATCTCTGCGTCGTATCATGGGAAGTTGTTCTTGTTTCTCAGCAGTTTATTGAAGCTGAAAAGGACGTTTGGTGTACTTTTTTTTTTTTTTTTTTTTTGACTGCGTATTAGGAACGACTGACTAACTGACTGACTGACTGGCTGAGTAAATGACCGACCGAGTGACTGACTTTAAACCAAAATATGTGCAAACAATGTGTTTTGAGTCTATTGTTTTAGCGTGCACGTAGAGCTTGGAATGCCGTCTGTAGCGACCCGTATCGCCATGCAAGTCATAAAGTGCCGGTCTCTCTGTGTCAGTCCGGTCACTTGATCTATCTTGACATCAACATTACGCCCCCCCAGAGAGGTACATTTCTAATCCCCCTGTGCCCCCCCCCCCCCCCCCCCCCCCCCCCCCCCGTCCCCCTCTCCCCCTCCCACCTTTCTTAACCCTGTACCAACGCCGCTGGCATCTATATATTATCTCTGCCCCCCCACCTTCCTTCACACACACGCGCGCGCGATCGCACGCGCGCATACACAGACACATACACGCACGCTCACGTACGTACGCACGCACACACACACACACACACACACACACACACACACACACACACACACACACACACATACACACACACACACGCACGCACGCGCGCGCGCGCGCGCACACACACACTCACACATACACACACACACACTTGCGCGCGCGCGCACACACACACACACGCTCGCGCGCGCGTGCCCCTAATACGCACATGCACACACGCGCGCGCACACCCACACAGACACATATACCCTACACCACAACACTGAATATTCCTTGTCTCTCCTAATCTCCGTTCCCACAGCCCATCACACACACATGAACACGCGCGCATGCGCGCGCGCGCGCGCGCACACACACACACACACACGCGCGCGCACACACACACACATCCTAAGAAATTTGTCAATACTCTGATGCTGTATAAAATCGGTCAGATGGAAAGGAACTAACTGTATTAGTTGGGACAGAGGCTTCGCAGGGTTTTAGCTGGGTTCGTGTCTTTAAAGGTCAGTCACAAAAGCCAGACATCTCTGTGTTGGTTCCCTTTCTAGATCATGTATCTGCACATTTCTTCATAATAATATGTTTGGGTTTTTTTTTTTTTTTTTTTCTCAGTTGTTTTCTCTTTCACTACAATCATATTATTGTATATCATGCAAATTTCTACAGCTATTTTTTGTTCTAGTCATCTTTATCCAGTGGATTAATAACAGAGGCTTCTGAAGTGTCAACATCTGGAATGTTACGTTATGAGTAAGTGGTACATTTCGCAGCTCTCTGATGGCGTGTCTTCTACGTCCTTTGGTCAGATTACCTTTATTGTAGGTCCATCCAGTGGATGGATAAAGTGTCAGGTACAAGCTTCTATAAAAGATTCCAGAGCAGAATCCCTCACAGGGACTCTTGGCTGCAGGTTTGTACGAAGGCCTTTGAACAAATTCTTCGTCTCCATTATGGTTTGTACCACACTTCAGCAGATGAAATCTATGCCATCTGAAATCGTCAGATCAAATCATGTGCTTTTAGCCTTTCCCACCACCACAAATAATAATAATAATAATAATAATAATAATAATGTAACTTATATAGCGCATCTCTTGTTATTACACAATCAATGCGCTTACATCCACCATTTGCACTTATTCATACAATATTCACGCACACAGCAAAAAAGAAAATGCACAATGGCAAACGCACCTACATGCATAAACTGCCTCACCGGACTAGTTATGGAGGAATTTTAGGAGAGACCTAGTCATCTACAGAAAAGAATAGGCTTTTTTGAAGAGGTAAGTTTTGAGCTGAAATTTAAAAGAAGAAAGAGTAGGCTGATTACGAAGGTCTTCAGGGAGGGAGTTCCAAATAGAAGGTGTTCTAAAACTGAAGGCTCTTTCGCCAACAGATTTCAGAGAACGCTTAGGGATTTTCAAAAGTTTTTGTGAGAAGAGCGAAGGGTACGAGAGCTTTGGTAGGTGCAGAGAGAAGAAGAGAGAGATAGTGAGGAAGAGATTAATTGAAGTGGCGGGAAGCAAGAACTGCCAGTTTAAATTGCCACCGATACTGTATGGGAAGCCAGTGCAGTTCGATCAGCATGGGAGTGATGTGCTCACACCTCCTCCTCTTCAAAAACAAGTCGTGCAGCGCTATTTTGGACTCTCTGCAGCCGGGCAATCTGTTCTGCGAGAAGCCCAGCATAAACAGAGTTGCAGTAGTCCAATCTTGACATCACCGTGGCACAGACTAGCCTGACAGCTACTTCCCTGGATATAAAAACGTCGGATGGAAGCAATACGTCTCAGCTCTAAAAAGGATGAGCGACAGACTACAGATATTTGATTCTGCATGGGTCAGACACTGATCAATGGTAACACCAAGGTATTTGACAGAGTGATTGAAAGGCAATTCAGTGCCATCAACAACCATTGACTCTGAGTGAGTTTGAGGCAGGAGGAGGTTCCAACGGGCATGACTTCAGTCTTTTCACAATTTAATTTAAGCTTATTACTTGTCATCCATTCCTGCACACTGCTGATACACCGAGACACCCCAGCTTGAACAGAAACAAACTCATCAGGTGTGCCACTCTTAGAAAGCTCTGTGTCATCAGCATACTTGTGAAAATCACGATCATGGTCCGAGATAACATCCGACAAGGGCTGTGAGTACAATGTAAACAACACTGGGCCCAATACTGACCCCTGTGGTACTCCATATAAAAGAGGTGACAAAGTAGACCTTACACCACCCACAACCACCGCCTGCGACCTATCTCTGATGTATGATTCGAACCACTGGAGAACTATTCCATCAACACCAAACGTGACCCTAAGCCTTTCAAGTAAAGTAGTGTGTTCTAGCGTATCAAAGGCAGCACTCAGATCAAGCAAGGCTACGAGAGAAACAAGTTTTCCTGTCGGATTTGCACAGTAAACAGTCGAGTACGCTCAGTGCAGCAGTCTCAGTGCTATGATTCTTCCTATAAGCAGACTGACAGGCCTCAAGAAGACCATGGTCTGAAAGATGAGTCTGAAGCTGCTTCAGCACAACTCTTTCAAGGATTTTTGAGAGGAATGGGAGGTTGGACACCGGTCTATAGTTCTTTAACTTATTAAGGTCTAGTCCTGGCTTTTTCAAGAGAGGGGTAACGATTGCCTGCTTAAACTGTGGAGGCACTATGCCTGACGAGAGAGATTTGTTTACAATGTTTGTAATCACGGGAATCAAACGAGAGGCACACCGTTTAAGGAGGGAAGCAGGGATGGTGTAAGGACACAACTTTTGCTGAGGATTCACTTATGAGATTGCCGATCAGTTTTTCATCCACAGGATTAAAAGTACAAAAAGGTGGTCCACAATATTTATCGTAAACAATTGGTCGGGAAGGATTTGCATCAAGATTGTCACGGATGTTTTGATTTTATCAACAAAGAATTCGCTAAATTGTTGAGAGATTTGAGAAGAAGGAATGTTCGTGGGCAAACTTAATTTCTTTTGTTTGCCAAGTAGTTTACTTGAAAGAGAAAACAACTGCTTTGATGAAAAACAAGATTCAATTTTTCACGGTAGTATGACTCTCTGGCATCCTGGAGGCAGTCCCCTGCCTCACACCTGTTCGCTGCAAAGATCTGGCGGTGGATGGTCAAACGGCTCTTTCTCCAGCGTCTCTCGCTGCGCCGGCGTTGACGTCGAGCAGCTCTCACGTCCTCAGAGAGCCGAGGAGCTGAGGGGACGGTCAGTAACACACCTAGTCACTGCAGGCGCGCGTGTCGGTCCAGGATCTCCTGAAGGCCATCGTTAAGCACTTCAACTAATTGTGCGACATCTGCATTGCTTTGCTGTTTATGCGTGCCCTGAGCAAAACTCTTGACCTCTTGGTCAAAAACAGCCAAACACAATGCTTTCATGTTCCTTGACGTAACAAGTCTTTTCCGAGGAGGGGGTCTGGAGATCTTCAAACTACACACAACAACATAATGGTCTGAAAGACCAGCATAGTCACGAACTTCATCCACAGAGAGAACGCTGTCTTCAATGTTTCCCGACCACC
>JADBJO010000369.1:72500-82500 GCA_016801955.1 Conus betulinus | reverse complement strand
CCAAAATCTTAAAAAAAACCCCAGCGAAGAACACTTTGTCTATAATTAATTTGATTCAATGTTTATATGTCGTTTATAGCCCAGTCAACCTCGGGGGGGGGGCATATCAGGGATGCCCCTTTATCAAAGTCAATCCTTAACGTAGCTGTTCAAAAACAGCGTTAGCAAACCAGGATTTTTTAAAACTCGCACAACTGAAAAAAAGATCGGTCGTCCATAAAACCTTACTTCAGACGATAAACCATGTATCTCTTCCAGAAACTCGAAAATAACATCTGGCGGATTATTTCTGAATGAAGTTTTCATTAAGTATGATGTAAAATGTTAATGTCTGAAATCATGCAAATCCTAGTGCTCCACAAGAACCTGTTTCATAGTGAGTGGTACATCACCTGGAATACACTATAGAGCTTCGTCGCCTTTTTGAAAGATACAGTGGGTGTGAAAGGAACGGGCTGTATGTAATCGGCACAAAACTGTTTCTTCGTTACACCCAACAGAGGCTTACAGTCAACAAGTCTTTGGTTTAGATGGGTGTTAAAAAGTTTGTTATCCATCTGTGAGTTCCAGACCTCTTGGCAGGTGTTTCTGACACAAGTCTGAACTATAGGAAAGGAATCTGCTCAACTGCGTAGTTGTGATATATTCTTGGCGAGTTGAATAGATCAGTCATCTCACTTGCTCGAAAGCCGACTCTAAAAGTAAAATTTGAGTCAAAATAATCAATATGTAATGAACGATGTAAGAAACAAAACAAACAGGACTGAGACACCACAAGTCCTTTATAAATGCAGGTTGCATATAAATATATTGTTAACACATTATTTTTGTTAGCTTCATCACTGTTGATTTGTTTATTTGTTCGTAGGTCCATCAGCAAGATTACGAGAAAAAAAATCTAATGGACAACATAATTGTGTAAACGAGTGTTGACTGTAAAGCGCTTAGAGCTGGGTCTCTAGCCGAGAATAGGCGCTATATAAGTATTCATTATTATTATTATTATTATTACATAATATGAAACTTGGCAAGAAGGTGAAACGTGGTCGCAGGACAAACTCTGTAAAATTGCTTCCGTACCGGATTAAGGCAGAAAACCTAGACATTTTTTAGACATGTTCTGCCAGTATTCAAAAAAAATATCTTCGTAAATTCTCCACAAATTCTGCATTGATGCTAATGGAAAGAAGTTTGAGTAGGTGGCTTGCTATCTACGAAGTTGTACGATTTGGAGAGAGGGGATCCGGACAATAACCCAGACCCAGTGAGCAAAAAACTAACATGAGTAACCCCAGTTTCTAGTCATTGCATCAAAAATGCCACTGGAGACACGTGATCGTCATGAGAACGTTCTGAATCACGAACCTCTAAAGATAGACGGACGAGTTTCCTGCTTCACCGGAAACACCACTTTCGGCTGGTACACCAACAACATGATGTTGTGGACGTTGAAAGGTGAAAACAAACTGACACGAGAAAATCACAGCCTCCATATTGCGGTGGTAAGCTGACTCCTGGACAGGAAGGTGGCGGGTTCAACTCTCATCAGAAGAATTTCCATTTAGGATTTCTTTTAGACTTGACTGGTTCCTTGATATAGTTGAACGTGTTATGGTCGTGATAGACTCCGGTGGGAAGACCAGAACCACACGATCCAATTTCATCCGCTGGATGGATGCTTTTCAAGAGTGTAGCTCAAATTTCCTGACCATCACTGCAGATGTCTGTGTCTTTCAGGCTTGACTGATTCCGTGATAAATGAGGGAAAGAGAGCATAGAGTACAACCCTGTCACGTGGTCTGAGACTAAAATGGAAATCCCTGGTATCATCTTCATGCTCCTCGCGAATTATCATACAAACAGATGGGAGGGGGGGGGAGGGGGGGGGGGGGGGGGGGGGGGGGGGAGGGGAAGTCTCAGCTTCTGTGGCCTTATATGCCTTGCTCTCGCGGCGAATTCACTTCCCCTTTCCGCGCCACGTCCGTTCACGTGATGAATGCGTATCAAAGTATCTAATCGCCGGCATGGGCACAAATTCACGGGGACTGTCGTTTGACGGACGTGGTGGCTGGCCCCCCGGAGAAGACTATTCACTCACGCTGGCTCCGGGATCAAGCGGATGTCGTCGTCATCAGGGCATAACAGGCGGCGTTGCGCGTTTGTTGCGCCAGGACATGCACCACTCAGTACTACCCAGTGATTCGGTAGCAGGGCAGTGTCTCCTCCGGCAGGATACCACACCGAGGAGGGGGGGGTGGGGGGGGGGGGGGGGGGGGGGGGGGGGGGGAGGGGGGGGGCTAGGGGTCGGCTTGTCCTGATGTTCTGCAGCTGGGCGAAAAGTGAAAAGAGATCTTTCTCTGTGCCTCTCTCTCTCTGTCTCTGTCTCTCTCTCGTTCTCACTGTCTTTGTCTCTCTCTCTCTCTCTCTGTGTCTGTCAATGAGTCACCTCACTAACAAGACCTTCACTAGACTTCTTCGCCTATGTCAGCAGCGTGCAGAAAAGCCCAGGTGCCTGCCAATGGTTGTCCTGTCCAATCTGCAATGCCGTCAGTCCATCGTTGTTCCTATCTTCCTTTCCTGGCTCCCTTCCTCCACAGTTCCCTGGAGGACTAGTTCTCTCTCTCTCTCTCTCTCTCTCTCTCTCTCTCTCTCTCTCTCTCTCTCTCTCTCTCTGTCTGTCTGTCTGTCTCTATTCTTTTTCTTCTTCTTCTTTTTTATTATTTTGAACTGATGTCAGTGTATTCGTTATGGCCTGATGTGGTGCTTCACGGCTTATCACAGTTGTTCTTGTTGGTATGGTGATCATGTCTTTAGCATCTTGCGATAAACACTTCCATTTCCACGGCTTGATTCTTCTTCCCAGATCAGGTGCGAGGGGCAGACACGGTCCACGACACTGGCCTGCAGACAGAAATACGGAAGATGCCAGTGCACGCAGCTGCCTGATGGCTTTGTGTTTCATGGAGATGTTATCCTTCCATACAAGTTGCAGTGTTGATTTTTTTTTTTTTTTTTTTGTTTCTCAAGCCTCCAGATATTTTCCTTTTCTTTTCTCCTTCTTTCTCTTTTTACAGTGGGTCCTCCATCCTACTATTTTCCTCCACCTCTTTCTTTTTCTTCTTCTTTTTTTTTTATGTCTTTTTCCCTCATCCTGATTCACGCTCACCATGCAATGTCCGTGTGTGTTTTCCAACGGATGGACATTTGCTTGCTAAAGTTAATGTTCCGTCGTTTGGTACATGGCGTCTAGGTTTCTTCATATAGGCCTAAGCAGTGTTGATGCTGTCCAACACGTTTTATGGATGTGCAATTACGTTCAAACCTTTTGGAAGAGGTTGAAAATTTATTTAACGAAAAAAATGCCGAAACTCGTTTACCATTAAAATCACACGCGATATTGTTATCTTTGGAGTCGACAAACACATGCAAACGAAGACAATGTTTGACTTTATTATTATGGTTGCTAAGTCTTACATTTACAAGTGTAAGATCGAAAGACGTAGGCCAAATGCTTGTTTTTCAGAGCCAGCTGAGCTGCAGATTCAAAATCGAACTCTATAATGGTAAAGTCAACAATGATCAAAACAGGTTTTTCATGCTGTTGGTACAATTACATGCCGATGATTGTTTACACAAATACTTTAAAAAATCGACAATAACGACAAAATATCAATCTAATACGCATCTCCGTAATCCCAGTCTCCATTTCTCAAGTTTTTTTTTCTTAAAAAATTCTCATAATATTTGAATTGACATGTTTTTGAATGTGCATTTGAAGCAACATACTCTTCTATGCATTGATATACTATCCGTATGCTCTTGCTATACTGCAGAAAATGTATATGTCAAATGTGTATGATATGTATATATTTGAGAATTAAAAAAAAAAAAAAGCAGTGTTGATGCTGTCTTTACCGCCCTTTGAAAGGATTTCAGGTTTAGGATCCCACCACATTTCTGATGATGGATCGAAGTCGATGAATGTTGAACAGTTACTAGCACCTGTCCCCGGCTAGTTATATCGCTGGTAATGGTGGATTTGTGGACAGCAGTCAAGTCGGTCACCTTCAAGCCAGATCTTGCCCATGTTTCACTGTCTTCAAACAAGCCTGTCCACGTCCTAGTCACCTTCTGGCGGGCCATCAATGTCTTTGGCGAAGCCAAGGTCGGTTCTTCCTCCTGTGCCGACATGATCTTCGAGTGTATCGGTAAAAAAAACATTTCAGGAACATGTGGTTAAGTGTAAGGGGGGGGGGGGGGGGGGGGAGTGGTGGTGTGGTGGTGGTGGGCGGTGGTGGTGGTGGTGGTGGTGGTGGTGGTGGTGTGTGTGTGTGTGTGTGTGTGTGTGTGTGTGTGTGTGTGTGTGTGCGCGCGTGCGCGCGTGTGTGTGTGTGCGTGTGTGTGTGTAGTAATCAATCCTATTCACCGATTTTGCTTTTGTAGGTTGGGGTTACTTTTCGTGATTCCCTCCTCTAAAAGTGACACAAGATGACTGTAATCACTTCTGTACACAGAAGGAAAGAACGAGTGAAGGATGGGAGAAAGAAAGGAAGGGAGGGATGGAGAGAAGGAAGAGAGGGAGAAAGGGATAGGCAAGGAAGACGGGCTTCCCCATGCCGACTCGCTATTCATCGCTCCCTGCAGACTGCCGGTGCCGGCAACAGGACAGTCAGGCCTGAATGCAGCTGTGTCACAGGAGGCCGGAATGAACTGCGTGCAAATAAATGAAGGACAGAAGAGAAAGAAAGAAGGGGCCGGGATGGAGGGTGGAGGCACAGACAAAGGAGACGAAAACAACCTGACGTAAGCATCTCTGTGCGTCACGGGGGGGGGTACTGTTTTCCGAGCCGCTCCATGAAGAACGACTACAGCAGCTGTTGTTGGAATGTCCCAGAACAGAAACTGGGTCTCCAGAAGAAAAAAAAAAAGAGGGGGCTAAAAGAGGACGCAAAGGTTTCTATGGAGAGACACCCAGGGACTGAAAATAGAAGTAGTTACTTCTTTTTTTATTGTCAGTTGTGGTTCAAAGTCTGCTGATGTAAAGTAACGTGGGAGGGGGACTAAAACACAACATGATATGTATCGCTACTGCGCTTTAAGGTCATTACTGTTCAAGTGCTGCCTTAAGTTCGGTTTTAACATCTGTGTACGTGTGTGTGTGTGTGTGTGTGTGTGTGTGTGTGTGTGCTACGGAGAGAGAGAGAGAGAGAGAGAGAGAGAGAGAGAGAGAGAGAGAGAGAGAGAGATTTGTTCAACAAAAAAGCTTTGGCCGTTTTGAAGATGTGTATGCTCCCATCCGAAAAGCTTAATTATTCTAATTGTTCAATGTCCTCTGATGATGGCAAACACTATTTTGTTTTATCTAACACGCTTTAATTAATAAAACCTTACCTTTGTAAAGAGGTGCAGCATTTGTGAAAGTCAGTAATCAATTTTTGAAAACTTTTGAAGTTAAAGAAAAATTAAAGCAATATGTAAACTTCTAATGTGTTCTAAAAACGGACATCAGAGAAGAAAAAAAAAAGAATATCATATTCTTTGTATTCGTACCTCAAATTACTTTCAATATTCTACATCCACATGGATAAGCTGTAACATCTGATATCCCAAGATGAAGACTGCTAAAGAAGATTCTAGAGTCTGTCAACATTGATAAACAAACAGGGTGCATACAATGAAAGTGGTGACCAAACGTACAACACATTTGAAATCTCTCACTGTTTCGCAAACGGTCATTCCAGTCTTGCCACATGTAATTAGTCAAACGTTGTTTAAAAAAGTTGTGAAAAATGTTTTCCTTCAACACAAGGTTCCAGCAAACAAAACCAAACCAAGACTGAAAGAGACACCGTCTGATATTTGTCTGTGACTTACGTTGATTTTCCCGGGTATGCAGTTCACAGAAGAGGATATATGCCTTTCTTTGTAAGTTAGTTCTGTTTCTATTTGTTTATCAATTCATTTATTTTATTTGTTGCTTTCAGCTATGAACTAGAGACAGACAGACAGACAGACAGACAGAGACACACACACACACACCACACAACACACACACCCACACACACACAGGAGAGAGAGAGAGAGAGAGAGAGAGAGAGAGAGAGAGAGAGAGAGAGAGATGAGATGGATTCGCAATGCTGAAAATAGGTCGGGTTAAACTGTTTCTCCGGCCTTCTCTTACCAACTGCACCAAAACATAATGCAAGAGGTACAGACAACAAATTTGTTGACTGCCCCTTTGGCCAGTCTGTCTGCCTGCCTGTCCGACTTCTTGTCTATGTCTCTGACTCTGTTGTTGTTTTCGTTGTTTTTCAGTTGCTTTTTATTCTGTTTGTCTTTCCGTTCGAACACGCCTCCGCTGAACCTCTCTCCGTTTCACTCTCCCCCCCATCCCCCCCCATCCTCCCACCTCTCTCTCCTCTCCTCCTCTCTCTCTCTCTCTCTCTCTCTTGTGGGTTTTGTATGGTCTTGCCTAGAATGTTGATTAGCGGTAAACAGGAACGAAACAAACCAACAAAGCTCAACTGTTGACAGGGCCTTCTCACACGATCATCAATTAGTAGTAAGTGTTAATGATACGTTGAAGAATTTTGTAGTGGTGGAAAACAAGGGGGAGGGAGAGGAGGGGAGGGGGGGGGGGGAAGTAAGTTGGAATAAAACATGCTCACAAGATCCTACCTTTGACAGTATCTTTTGGCTTCAAAGTGAGGTCACTGCAAGGAGGAACGTGAAAAAAGGATTCTAAGAACACTGGTTAGGCGTCCGCCAAAACAAGGAACCTACAAATGACAAGACCAAAACACGAACGCGTTTGAACTCTTGTAGGTCGCCATCAGGCGAGAACACAAACATTGAAGGCGATGAAAACGAAAGCACGGGCAATCCCTTATTTCTTCGTATCTCGGCGCCACCTGGGCAATTGAATGAGGCCTGGTAAAGGCGGACCTTTGACCAAGATAAACGGGTAGAGGGACTCTCAGTACGGCGTGTGTTTGAAAATAACAGAGGGCAGGGGCACAGTAAACACAAACCCACACATCGTACACGAGTAGGGTAAGTGGGCTACCTACACGAAAATACCGAGATGTTGGGTCTAGGAGGGGGGTTTATATTTTACCCGACCATCTTGTCACAAAACATAGGAAAACAAAACACTCTGTCGATGCGTAGCAGTACTTTCTGCTCCCCCTTAGAAAGAAAATAGTCTATACTAGAGTGAAACTTTGTTTCAAGGACGACAGGCACAGCCTTTTTAAACTTGAATGAAACCTGTCACTGGCCGAAGTCAAGCAGGCTTGTTGCNGGAGAGAATTGGAATTCGCAATGCTGAAATAGTCCGGTTTAAACTGTTTCTCCGCCTTCTTAACCAACTTGCACCACAACATAATGCAAGAGGTACAGAAACAATTTGTTTGACTGCCCCTTGGCCAGTCTTGCCTGGCCTGCCTGTCCCCGACTTCTTTTCTATGTCTCTGACTCTCTCTGCCTCTCTGTCTCTCTCTCTCTGGAGCGTACCTGCATGCATATGCACATGCGTAGGCACTCCGTACATTCATGTGCAGTGAGCGGTAAACAGGAACGAAACAAACCAACAAAGCTCAACTGTTGACAGGGCCTTCTCACAAGATCATCAATTAGTAGTAAGTGGGAATGATACGTTGAAGAATTTTGTAGTGGTGGAAAACAAGGGGGAGGGGAGGAGGGGGGGGGGGGGGGGGAAGTAAGTTGGAATAAAACATGCTCACAAAGTCCTACCTTTGACAGGATCTTTTGGCTTCAAAGTGAGGTCACTGCAAGGAGGAACGTGAAAAAAGGATTCTAAGAACAATTGTTAGTGCGTCCGCCCAAAACAAGGACATACAAATGACAAGACAAAACACGACGCGTTCTGACCTCTTAGGTCTCCATCAGGCGAGATACACAACATTGAAGACGATGAAAACGAAGAACGGGCAATCCCTTATCTTCTCGTATTCGGCGCAAAATGGGCATTGAATGAGCCTTGAAAGGACCTTTGACCAAGATACACGGGTCAGAGACTCTTCTAAGAGTGTGGTTGAAAATAAAATGAGGCAGGGAACAGTAAACAATAAACAATAAACAAGTAGGGTAAGTCTTGCTCCCATAAGAAAACGAGATGTTTGGGTCATAGGAGGGTGGTTTATTTACAAACCATATTTGTCAAAAAAAAAAAAAAAAACACTCTTCGAAGGGTAAGTCTTGCTCCCATAAGAAAACCTAACATAGAGTAACTTTGTTCAAGACTGGCACAGCCTTTTAAACTTGAATAAAGTCAGTCGAATACAGGCTTGTTTTTTCCCCCCACTATTAGATTGTTCGTCTTTGTATGCGTCTGACGTAATTCAAATTTAAAAGGCTGTGCCAGTATTGAATAAAAGTTACTTTACGTTAGGTTTTCTTATTGGAGCAAGACTTACCCTTCGAAGAGTGTTTTTTTTTTTTCGGACAAATATGGTTTGTAAATAAACACCCTCCGATGACCCAAACACTTCGTTTTTGTCCCACCCTTGTGTTCCAGAATCCCACATCTAACCAGCTTTTCTCTCAGTTTTATTTCTTCATAAAGATTCAGGACTCTGTGCTTGTTGATATTCTCTTCTGACTGACAATGTCACAATTTTTTGTTGTTGTTGTTCAGGTGTCAGGTATCCCATAATCCTCACCAGTGTGAACTGTAATGTGAGAGTCAATATGGCTGACTCTCTCGCGTGTCAGCCAGTTGAGAAGGAAGAGAAAGAAGAGGAGGGGAAAAAATGAACTAAAAGAAATATTTGTTTCTGATTGTTGCTAAACAGGATGAACAAGAGAGAATGCAGACAATGTGGAGCTACTCCGTGCGCATGTGAACGAGAAAGTGAACAATGTAAACAATGTGGAAATGCCACCAATGTGTAGAAATGATTGTGAAACCCGCATTCTTTCCCAGGGACTCCAGAAAGCCCAGTGTCCACTGGCGTAAAGTCCACGTCAGAATGTTGCACTGAACGGAAAAAGGAAGAGAGCCCTCACTGAAGACAACAATCTGAGAACAGCATGACCTAAAAGAGACAGTGCTTGTGGGTTGAATATCATTTATACCTCTTGATTGATGTAACTGGATTTGATTAATACTTTATGTATGTCAGTACCGTGATTTTGATTTCTTCATTAGCATAGCGTTTAAGCTATCGAAAGGAGAAAGCTCTGTTACTTTTGTTCGTCGACAAAAAGAGACATTGTTTGGATGTTGAACCCCATCAAGTTTTTGTGTAAGTAATGTGTGATTTTGATTTCTTAATTGGCCTAAGGTTTAAGCTATCGAAAGGAGGAAACCCTGTTATGTTTGTTCATCGGTAAGGGATTGAATGCTTGGTTTATATGAGGTTGTGACGATAACGTGAGTTATCGTTAACTTTCCCTGCGCAGTGCCAAAGCAAAAAAACGGAAGTGGAAGTAAGGTAGACAGACAGAAAGACAACACACACACACACACACACACACACACACACACACACACACACACACACACACACACACACACACACTCACTCACACACACTGTGGGAAAAGACGTGAAGGAAATGCTCCCAGACTCCGCGTTTCCTCATGATGACTGAACCCACCCATCCTTTCACCCTTGACTCTCAGGCTGTCAAGCCGTGCTCTTTCTCGCTCAGCCGGCCGCGAAGGCCCTATCACGGCTGGAAGACTTACACTTCAGACTTAATTAAGACATTTACTTACTTCAATGAACAAGAATCTGTTTCCGGGTCGAAAGGTAGACTCTTTGTCTTTCTGTGTGTCCCTGTCTACATGTGTCATTATTTGTGTGTGTCCCTGTGTCCGTGTTTCTACGTGTCCCTGTCTACACGTGTCATCATTTGTGTGTGTCTCCATCTCCGTGTGTCCGCGTGTTTAGACTTCCCTTTTTTGCACGTGTTGTCATTATTTGTGTGTGTCTCTCCATCTCTGCGTGTCCGTGTTTCTACGTGTCCCTGTC
>JADBJO010000369.1:42500-47500 GCA_016801955.1 Conus betulinus | reverse complement strand
TCGACTAAACTGCCAGATGAATGTCATGTCTCGTATCAAAGGGATCATATTCATGCTTAAATGCTGATCGCTTTGAAAAAGAAAAAGTACAGCACAGAGAGAGAGAGAGAGAGAGAGAGAGAGAGAGAGAGAGAGAGAGAGAGAGAGACAGAGACAGACAGACAGAGAGACAGAGAACAGACGAAGACAGACAGACAGACAGTGACGATGAGACAGACAGAGAGAGAGAGAGAGAGAGAGAGAGAGAGAGAGAGAGAGAGAGAGAGAGAGACACACACACACACACACAGACACGCACGCACACACACACACACACACACACACACACACACACACACACACACACACACACGGAGAGAGCATTAGAGAGAGACAGAGAGTGAGTATTAGCGAGAGACAGAGAGAGAGTGGGTATTAGAGAGAGACAGAGAGAGAGAGAGAGAAGTACTGAGACAGTAGAATCAACGCAACATAAGATCCAGACTTGAACCCACGACCCCTGGAGACCTGATGACTAAGGCCACGCCCCCCCTCCCCCCCCCCCCCCCCCCCCCCCCACACACCCACACACACACACGACCACCTGACCTGCCGTCGCCTGTCTGACTCAGCAGCAATTTAAAACTCTGCTGCACAATAAACTGCAGATCGAAGCCACCAGGACGAAGCTGACAAGGATTTCATCAACAGCCGCCAGCAGGTTTTTGCACCGGCGGTGTTCTTATCCGCTCTGCGCACAGTTTGTGTGCCCCCCTAGTTGAAAATTATGGCCCGCAGAAACAAGCAACAGACAGAAGAACAAAGCCCCAAAGAGGACAACAATTAAAACTAATAAACGAGAAAGGAAAAAAAAACCACACAAACAAACAAACAAACAAGGTACAACAAATATGACAATGTGTTGGCAAACCAAGACAGCAAAGCACTGAATTTCATGGTTCATCATCCAAACGATGAATCAAGCTAGAAAGATACAACAGGTCTTCCCTCTCTCTATCTTTAAACACACACACACACACACACACACACACACATATATATATATATATATATATATATATATATATATATATATATATATATATATATATATAAGCTCATCAACAAAATGCACAACAGAAGATACACGAGCAGATAAAGAAGGATATTATGAACATACGTGAACAACAATATATATATATATATATATATGGCTATATCTATCTGTATACATATACTGAGTATAGCTAAACGTAATAGTCTCTCTCCGGAACAAAACTAAACACACACCCCCCCCCTTCCCCGCCAAAAAAAAAAAAAAAAATTCTTCAAAGATGTTTGTCTGGGCCCTGCGTACCTTGGATCAGAACAGGCTACCTCTGAACACACCCCAAAGTGACGATTTTGTGAGTCGCGTCATTATGACACAACACCCACTCATCGCACGGGAGGAAAACAGGACGAACGCCATCCCAGGCCAGACATCCTAGCAGACGCCGAAAGGACCACAAAGTCCTGGAGATATGAGGAGAAAGAGTCAGCTTTACTGAAACATTTCGCTGAACAAAGCGATCCGGGAAATGTGGAGGAAAGGGGAGAAGTATTTGTCCATGTTAGAGATCAACATCTTGCTCCACACTGGCACTGCTGCTGATGATAATTATACAGCACCTGAACTGGATGAAACAATAGCTGAAAGCACGAAAGATAGTGTTCCAGGTCCAGACAAAGTACGGTATCCAGATATCAAACAGCTCTCAGGAAGACAGAAACCCATCTCTTCAGTGTCTACCGGGGACAGTTTCAATGAAGGCTTTGTCACGGAGGGCTGGACACACAGTTGCCTGAAAGCTTTAGGAAGACCGGGAAAAGATCACCATAGGCTGAGTGGAGGCCGCACACACACTCACCATGCAAAAATAACCGTAGGAAAGCTCATGGAACGAATCTCTCTCTCTCTCTCTCTCTCTCTCTCTCTCTCTCTCTCTCTCTCACACACACACACACACACACACCGGCCCATGCCCATCCACCCATGCACACACATATAAACACACACACACACACACACACACACGTGTACTGTCATCACACACACACACACACACACACACACACACAAAGGTCTGACCAAAACGTTGGGCTAAGGCGTAGGTCAGACATCTGCCAACTCGTGGCCATGAGGTTATCTTTTTAAAATTCTCCAATCTGAATCATTATATCAATCAGCTTTAAATCATGCGCAGGGTGGTCTGGAAACTTTGCAGATGGTGACGTAGCATCTACGAAACAGTCCGCGCGCAGTGATACCTCAGTGACGAAACTGAAACTGAAATGGCCCGGCAGTACAGCGGTGTGCAGTGAGGTGATTTGCACCGAGATGATCAAATACTACACACACGTGTTGCCAGTGACACTGTAGACTGCAATGACATGTAGCCTAGGTGACTCAGTACATGTGTTACCATTGCCATTGTACATTGTGCTTTGATACACGTGTTACCACTGTCATTGCATACTGTGATTGTAATTGTGCCCAGATGAGAACCAGATGCATGTATAACCATTGTCATGTGTATATTGGGATAGTACGTGCGCAGTTGACTAAATATCGTATGGTAGTACCATTACCGTTGTCGTTGTGAATTGCGAGGTAAACTGCACTGATGCCACATGTATACTGGATGCGTGCATGCCATAGCAACTGCAAATTAAATGCCAAATGTGTAGAACTGACTACAAATGAGATGCAGCTGTTTTCATGATCCTTTTTTTTTTATTGCCAGACAATTATCTGACGACTGCAAACTTAACACTTGCGTGAGTTGACTTCTGTTACATACCCTCTCTCTGTCTTTGTCAGTCAGTTTTTGTGTATGTTGTATTTGTCTGTCTGTCTGGTCTGTCCGTCTGTCTCTCTTCCTCCTCCCTCCTAACTCCACCTCTCTCTCTCTCTCTCTCTCTCTCCTCTCTCTCTCGCTCGCTCGCTCGTTCCTGCAGTGCAGACATCCTTACTGCGTGCAGTTATGAAACTACAGTCGCCTTAACTGACAATTGACATATGAACCTCAGAAAAGCAACACGCACGCAAACACAGACAGACAGACAGACAGACAGACAGACAGACAAACGGGCGACAGATGACAGACAGACAGACCAGTTTCTTTCTGAGAGTGACTCTCTTGAGGTCAGCCGGACCAAAAAGCACGTGAACATGTCTGTGCACATATCATCATCATCATCATCATCATCATCGTCATCATCATCGTCGTCGTCATCATCATCAACAACAGCAACAACAATAATAGTAGTAATAATAATAACAATAATAGTAATGAGAAGAAGAAGAAGAAGAAGGAAGAGAAGAAAAGGAGGGGGAAGAGAAGGAGGGGGAGGAGGAGACATTTGATACAGCGCACTAAACCATCACATAAGATCAAGCACACCACACGCATGTGCATACAAACACTACACGATCTTACAAACGTTAACAAAGTAACCGCCTGGTGCAGTCTGTTCTACGCCTGACGTTGAACTTGACATGTGTGTCTAATTTGGCTCTGTTTCTGCAGACATCACGCATCACCTCAAAGGTCCATTATAGTGTGTTAGCCAATCCTGTCACACTCTGTTTTCGTAGTGCCTGCTGTTCCTGCTCGTATAAATCGCTTGCATCCATTGACGCTGCTTGTAAATGGTAGCTCCGTGGCACTGTGTGGAATATTGCATTTGTCATCAAATCGAACGTGATATACATTCACACACGCACCGAGCGTACTGAAGCAGTATCTTTTGAACAGGTCTGGTCACACACATGGACATGACTCATTTGTGAGCATTGGGGGTTTTGAATTACTCGGGAAGTATTCGAACTCTGCACAATATGAGAAGGAAAAGCCCCGTCTGGCAGCCCAGACACCGAGCAGGTGCTTGTCGCCTTTATATCAGACATATCTCCAGCAGGTGAAATGAGCTGTGGATGGATGATTCGCAATCGCCAGGAATTTACACACACACACACACACACACACACACACACACACACACACACACACACACACACACACTCTCTCTCTCTCTCTCTCTCATTCTTTCTCTCGGCAACTTTGTGTGGCCTAGTGCATCTTTCTATCTGTGTGTGTGTGTGTGTGTGTGTGTGTGTGTGTGTGTGTGTGTGTGTGTGTGTGTGTGTGTGTGTGTGTGTGTGTGTGTGTGTGTGTGTGTGTGTGTGTGTGTGTGTGTGTGTGTGTGTGTGTGTGTGTGTGTGTGTGTGTGTGTGTGTGTGTGTGTGTGTGTGTGTGTGTGTGTGTGTGTGTGTGTGTGTGTGTGTGTGTGAGCGCGCGCACGCGCGCGCGCGGTGTGTGTATGTGTTTGTGTGTGTAAGCCTGTATGCGTGCGTGTTTGGCTGTCTGTCGGGCTCTCTTTCCTTCTCACTATCTGGCTGGCTGTCTGTTACTGTCGGTCTTTCTGAAACGACAACAAAAACCACTTGAACACCTACCTTGTTTCTAATTTAGCTTTTTTTTTTTATTGCTGCAGAAGCCACCTCATCTTCCATACAAGCAGAATGACGTTCGGTTTTAACAGCTAGAGGGAGCAGGCTACACCAAGGGTGGTTACACAGTTGCCGGTTTGGAGGGATGGTGGATTTATTTTCATTTTTACCGGGCGACACACTGAGCTGGGAGGGGGGGGACAAAAACTGCATTACCACCTTCAGCGCCGCGCACATGGCCAGAAAGAGAGCTTAAAAACGCTGTGATTGGCGATCGAAGACCACGGCTATCACGTGCTTCGCGGATCTATGACTCACTGACGGCTGATCTCTTGTCTGTGTTAGTACCTTTCATGTAAAGACAGTGCAACATGTGTGTGTGTAATCTCAAATAAGGAATTCCTCTCGTCTGTGTATTTTCAAAACAAGTGTTTAAACTTTTTAATACTGACTGTGAATCAACACAAAACAGGATATTAAATATTGAGACTGGCAAGGAAATTAAATAATTTAATGCCATCAGGAC
>JADBJO010000369.1:15000-17500 GCA_016801955.1 Conus betulinus | reverse complement strand
ATTATTATTATTGTTGTTATTATTATTATTATTATTATTATCATTATTATTATTATCATCAATATTATCATATTATCATTATCATCATTATCCTCCTCCTCCTCGTCATTGTTATTACTATTATCATTATTATGGTTATTGTTCTTTTCGTTGCTGCTATTGTTGTTGTTGTTGTTATTATTATTATTATCATTATCATTATTATCATCATTGTTATCATTCTTGTTATTGTCATTATTATTGTTTGTATTCTTACCCTCTCTCTCTCTCTCTCCCTCCCCGTTCCCTCTCCTACGTGGATTATAATTAAAGGAGTTTGCATAGTTGGTTTAAAAAAAAAACGCATGAATAAAGTAGAGATCAGAAGAAACACAGACAGAAAACAACGTTGATGCAAGAAGAAGAAGAAGAAGAAGAAGAAGAAGAAGAAGAAGAAGAAGAAGAAGAAGAAGGAGGTGAAGAAGAAGAAGAAAAAACGAAGAAGAAGAAAGAATGGAAGGAAGAAAGAAGGACGAAGAAATGAGAACAAAGCAAGAAAATAAGAAAGAATGAATAAAAGAAACGAAGATGTAGAAGAACAAAACGATGATGATGATAATGATGATGATGATGATGATATGATGAGGAGGAGGAGGAGGAGGAGGAGGAGGAGGAGGAGGAGGAGGAGGAGGAGGAGGGAGGAGGAAGAAGGAGGAGGAGAAGAAGGAGGAGGAGGAGAAGAAGAAGAAGAAGAAGAAGAAGAGAAGAAGAAGAAGAAGAAGAAGAAGAAGAAGAAGAAAGAAGTCAAATCAACAGAATCTTAAGCGCGATGGTAAAGCATAAACAGCAAGTGATCGAAAGGAACAACAGTGCACAGCAAAAAATAATGCAAACAAACAACAGTAAACAGCAGAGAATGGAAGTCAATAACAATCATAGACAGCAAATGAGAGAAGGCAGCCTTTGCTCGCACGAGGAAACAGTTACACACTCCTCACTCCAAACGGCAGGGACGTTTTTCTGTGTGCCACTTGTCTGCATCCGTGCTGGTGAATGGGTACCTTTGCACAGCATTAATGTGGGTTAGGCGCATGTTTTACCATGCCAGTAAAAAAGCTATCTCGTTTGTGAGTCAAATGAAGTAAACTGTTTGGTTCGGGGGAAAAAACGGTAGGGACTTGCTTATATGGATTATACACTACACTTTCAATGGGTCATTGTGATTAGTTAACCTGGATTATACCTATTTCGTCATACACAGCCGACCTACATTTCACTGAGGTCATTGTTATCCCAGTTAACCTACATTTTCACCTTCAGTTTCGTCATTATTATCACAGCCGACCTACATTTTCACTTTCAGGAGCTGAATTATTATCACAGCTGACCTACATTTTCACTTTCAGTTGTCTTCGTGATTATTTCAGCAGACCTTAATACATTTTCACTTTCAGTTGTGTCAATACTGTCACAGCCGACACATATTTTTACTTTCAGTTGTGTTCATTATTATTTCAGTTGTGTCAATTGACCTACCTTTTTTACTTTCAATTGTGTCATTATTATACCAATTGACCCTTTTCACCTTTTGCACTTTCAGACCTACCTTTGTCATTTTGTCATTATCCTAATTGACCTACTTTTTCACTTTCAGTTGTGCCATTATTATCCCAATTGACCCACCATTTCACTTTCAGTTGTGTCATTATCATCCCAATTGACCTACCTTTTCACTTTCAATTTTGTCATTATTATCCCAATTGACCTACCTTTTCACTTTCAGTTGTGTCATTATTATCCCAATTGACCTACCTTTTCACTTTCAGTTGTGTCATTATCATGCCAGCTGACCTACATTTCACTTTCACTTTCAGTGTGTCATGATTATCCTAATTGACCTACCTTTTCACTTTCAGTTGTGTCATGATTATCCCAATCGACCTACCTTTTCACTTTCAGTTGTGTCATATTATCCCAATCGACCTACCTTTTCACTTTCAGTTGTGGGCTGTGAACCCTGGCAACTGAAGACCACCCCCCGGAGAAGAAACTCGACGCCTTTGATACTAAGTGCCTACGTAAGATCTTGGGCATCAAATGGTCAGACTTTATACCAAATGAAGACGTCAGGGAGAGGTCCAACAGCTCCCACGTGTCAACCATCGTCTGCAGACGGCGCCTCCACTGGCTGGGTCATGTCTTAAGATTACCCTCTTCAAGACCTGCAAACCAGGCCATTAAATGGACCCCAGCAGGCCAGAAAAAAAAAAGGACGACCCAGGATGAGCTGGCGACAGACAGTGGAGAGAGACCTCAGACTCGTTGACAGCGTCATTATAATCAAAGCCGACCTGTATTTTGACTGTCATTGTGTCGTCATGATCCCAGCCGATCTACATTTTCATTTTCAACTGTGTGTCATTATCATCACAACCGACCTACATCTTTTACTCTCAGCTGTATCATTATTATCCCAGACGACTTTGCCTAAAACTTAAAGCCTGAAAGCATAGTCGTAAAA
>JADBJO010000369.1:7500-10000 GCA_016801955.1 Conus betulinus | reverse complement strand
CCATTGTACGTCCATCTTTCCCTCGCTGCTAGATATCCGCCCTTTCTAAATACAATTATATTACTTTTTGCCATATTAACCTTTAATTCTAATGAAGCAGCAACTCTTTGCAAAGTATTTAACTGGGTTTGTAATCCAACCACTGTTTCTGACACCAAGGCCACATCATCAGCCAAAAGAAGAATGAAAATTTCCACAACGTCATTATGAAATGTGCACCGTGCCTTCCACAATGTATAACCTCCTGTGTTAGTTCATTAATGAATAAAGAAAACAGAACAGGGCTACAGACATCGCCCTGTTTCACACCAGAAGTGCAATTTATATATAGTCTGTTAGAGCATCACCAGATCGCACTCTTGCTTTTACACAATTATACATACTTATAACACATTTATAAAGTTTTCCATGGATACCATTTTTAAACAGGATAGGCCACAGCAAGGTTCTATTGACTGAATCAAAAGCCTTCTCGAAGTCAATAAATGCAACATATAATTTACGACTTAAGCAAAACTGTTTTTGTACAAATGCCATTAATGTGAACATGTGATCAACTGTAGAATAGTTTTTCTTGAACCCAGCTTGAAATTCCCCGGTAATGTTATTTTCTTCCACCCATTCCTGTAATCTCCTGTGTGATAATAGCACTGTACAGTTTACTGCCAACATTACACAATGAAATTCCTCTGTAATTATTTGGATCGTTTGAATCACCTTTTTTATACAATGGGATGACAATAGATTCGGACCAACTTCTGGGATATACCCCTGATCAAATAAGGAGTTAAAGAATTTAACCAGAAAATCTAGAAATAAACTTGACTGGCACGCACTTTTTATCAGTTCACCGATAATTCCATCTGGACCAGCAGCTTTGCGAGGTTTTATCTTTCTTAGCGCAACAATAACTTCCTCTTTGGAAATTGGACGGTTTAGATTGTCATCGTCATGAGCAGATTCATCAATGTAATTTTCATTTCCCAGATCATTATGAGACCCAGCGTTTCCTTCTAGCAGATCTCTGAAATGATGAGACCATGTTTCTAAACTTATATCATTTACGGGTTGCTTCCTTTTTCTGGAAATTTTGTGTACACAGTCCCAAAAATCTTTCTGATTATTTACAGACGTAAGTAATTCTGTCAACAGAATATCATTATATTGCTTTTCTTTTCTTTTTAAAAGATGCTTATACTCTCGCCTAGCTTTGCAGTAGGCTACACGAGACGGTATTGACAAAGAACGTCGATATCTGTTTAATAAATTACGAACATTTCTTTTGTTAGCTAGACATTCCATATCATACCAGTCGTCTTCTTTCTGACATTTTCCAATACAAACCTGTTTCTTCATACATTCCCCAGCCTCTTTTATACAAGAATTAAACACACTTAACGCTTCTTCGATATTATTATCAACCAGTCTTACTGCCTCTTGCATGCGCACTTGCATTTCATGGGAAAGGATTACATTTTTAAACAAATCAGCATGAGCTTCGCTCCAGACAAATTTTTCAATAGTACAGCGCCTGTTGTTTACCTGTACGGGCTCACAATTATGATATGAGGAAGAAAATTTCAGTTCTAAAGGCATGTGGTCTGACTCTGTTCTCTCAGACACATGCATCTCGCAACTATTGGAAGTGGTAGAAAACAAATCATAAGACATCAAAAAATAGTCATTCACACTGCTACCACTGTCGGATATGTATGTGTAGCGACCTTGAAAGTCGCCCTTACACACTCCATTTAAAATACACAATTTCAAAGCAGTGCACATGTTAATTAAACAGCTTTCCATAATTATTCAAGACAACATCTTCTGAATTTCGTACATGAGGTGGCCCACTTTTATGTTGATCATTGCTTGTAAACGTGCTCTCTTCAAAAATCACACGAGAAATTTGAAATTCTGCTATTCAAGTCACCGCACACTATCACATCCACATCGTTTTTAACAAAAAAGTAAACAATCCGGTGTGCGAGAGACAGTGAGCCTGGAAGAAAAAAAAAACATGTTTCGAGCGTTTGTGTCCATGTAAAGCTCAGTTGTCTCCGCATGAACAGACTGCCAGCCTGCCTGTTAGCGACAGATCCAATGTGGAACTGCCACTTCAGTCCACTGCCCCCACCATCAATCCAATGTGATAGTGCTTATGCACTTGCTCTAGGGTGTTGCCATCTCAAGTCTAAATGAGACCTAGAGGTTTTCTTTGGTGTGTTTGTGTCTGGAAGTGATTGCCACGCTTTTCTGTCTTCTTAGGATGAACTATCATGGAATCATGATTACTCCACTCCCAGACATCGTTTAAACCTGGCTGGAGAGCGTTTTGGACTCGGTAAATCCACTGCGGTGGAAATGACAGGAAGTACCATCAGCGAAAGGGTCACACAAAAAACTCGGATGTGAAGTTGATACTGGGAAATCGTTTANCCCTAACATAATAAATATACCCCTTGATCAAATAAGGAGTTAAAGAATTTAACCAGAAAATCTA
>JADBJO010000368.1:752500-755650 GCA_016801955.1 Conus betulinus | reverse complement strand
TCTCCTCTCCTCTTTCTCTCTCGTGTGGTGTGTTGTTTTGGGGGTGTTGGGTGATGTGTGTGTGGTGTAGTGGTGGTGTGTTGCTGCTGCGCGCCGGCGCCCCGTTGCTAGGTTGGTGTGTGTGTGGTGTTTCATTCGTGTGGTGTTGTGCGTGCAGTGCGAGCGTGCGGCGTGCGGGCTGTGTAGTGGTGTGTGTTCGTGCGAAGCGTGTGTCTGTGTCTCCTTTGTGTTGTGTGTTTCTGCTGCGCGTCGCGCTGTCGTGCTGCGTTCGTGTGTGTGCGCGGGGGGACGGTGCGCGCATGCTCTACGAATTGCGTGTGTGGGTCTTGTTCTGCACACATCGTAGCTGCCGTATGTGATCTTTAATGCCCAGGTATGCTGCGCAAACGCTTCAGTGTTGTCCATAGGCTGTCCGGACTATTTTCTGTGGGATCTCGCAGAGACTTATTTAGTCTTTCCATCCTCCATCCCCACCTCCCCCTTCTCCCCTCCCTCCCCGTCCTTTTTTCTCTGCTTCTCCGTCCCTCCCTCCCCCCCCCCCCCCCCCCCCCCCCCCCCTTGCCGTTTTTTGAATGAGAAGGAAAAATGATATTGTACCGCGTGTGAGGGAAGAGAATCATAAAGTCAAAGAGCAGGACCGGTGGAAACGGTGTGGGGGGAGGGGGGGAAGGGGAAGGGGGGGGGGGGGGCGTTAGGACCGGAGGAGGGGGGAATGAAGAGCGATAATTCAGAGTGACGTATCACTAATGCTTAATTGTGTAATTGTGAACCGTGGACTCGGTGATATTTCGACTTGATGTAAGCCTGGGTCCTCTCTCGGTGTGAAATGTGACCAGATGGTATAACAGGGTGTGGACTATCTGGTCACATTTCAACGTAATATATGATGTGTTTTAACGCTAAACGTCACTGGAGGGTATATCAGAGTGAAATGCTACTAGGTCCTGTATCAAAGTAATGTAAGGCATGCTTCAGACGTAAGATATCACTAGCTGATATTTCAGTGTGGAATAGAGCCAGACGATATTTCAGCGTGAAATGTGCAGCTTGGTGTGCGGGGGCGATATGCCAGTGTGAAATGTTGTTGGTCGAGATTTCAGTGTGAAAGAGCCAACAGGTGAATTATATCAGTGGAAAATGTCACGGGTAGGTGGATGGGGGTGGGTGGAATTTCAGTGTAAAATGTCACCGTGTCATGTTTCAAAATGACATGTAACTGGCATAGATCTTAATGTGTGATCGGGTGATGTTGTGAATAATACCTCTGGGTGGTGTTTCAGTCTGGAATATGCCAGCAAGGGAAATTTCAATGTGGTATGGTCGCTGGCTAATATTTCTGTGAGGAGCGTGACTTCGTGATCAATATTTAAGCGTGATGCCTAACTTAGAGACGTTTCAGTGTAAAATATCGTTAGGTTGTATTTCAGTGTGAAATGTAACTACATGATGTTCTAATGTGATGCGTCACTGGGTAATATTTCAGTGTAGAGTGACATTGGGTGACATTTCAATGTGACGTGTCGCTGCATGATGTGTAAGAGTGAAAATATCGTTGAATTATATTTCAGTGTGATTTGTCACTGGGTGATCTATCAGTTGAAATGTCATCCTATGACATGACAGTTTGAAATGTCAGTAGGTCATTGTCAGTATAAAATGTAAGGTGATATTTCAGCATAAAATGTCGTAAGGTGATATTCAGTATAAAAATGTCATAGGGTTATAATTCAGTATAAAATGTCATAGGGTTATAATTCAGTATAAAATGTCATCAACTGATATTTCAGTACAGAATGTCGTAAGGTGACATTTCAGTATAAAATGTCGTTGGGTGATATTTCAGTATAAAATGTCGTAAGGTGGTATTTCAGTATAAAATGTCGTAAGGTGGTTTTTCAGTATAAAATGTCGTAAGGTGATATTTCAGTATAAAATGTCATAGGATGATATTTCAGTATAAAATATCATAGGATGATATTTCAGTATAAAATGTCATAGGATGATATTCAGTATAAAATGTCATAGGATGATATTTCAGTATAAAATGCCGTAAGGTGATAGGCCTATTTCAGCATGAAATGTTTTAGGGCGATATTTCAATATAAAATATGGTGAGGTTATATTTCAGTATAAAATGTCATCAACTGATATTTCAGTATAAAATGTCGAAAGGTGATATTTCAGTATAATATGTCATAAGCTGATATTTCAGTATAAAATGTCACGAGATGATAATTCAGTATAGAATAGAAGGTGGCATTTCAGCAAGAAATATCGTAAGATGATATTTCAGTCTAAAATGTCGTAAGATTGTATTTCAGTGTAAAATGTCATCAACTGATATTTCAGTATGAAATGTCTTAAAGGTAATATTTCAGTACAAAAAGTCGTAAGGTGATATTTCAGTATAAAATGTCTAGTGATATTTCAGTTTAAATGTCGTAAGGTGATATTTCAGTATAAAATGTCGTAAGGTGATATTTCAGTATAAAATGTCGTAAGGTGATATTTCAGTATAAAATGTCGTATGGTGATATTTCAGTATAAAATGTCATCAACTGATATTTCAGCATAAAAAAAGGTCGTAAGGTGATCGTTAGTATAAAATGTCGTGATTTTTCAGTATAAAATGTCATAAGTTAATATTTCAGTATAAAGTGTTATCAACTGATATTTCAGTATAAAAGGTCATCAACTCATAATTCAGTATAAAAGGTCATCAACTTACGTTTTTAGTGTGTGATGTTCACTGAGTGATATTTTAGCATGAAATGTCATTAGGCGACATTCTTACATCTAATGTCTAGAGATGATATTTCTTTGTGAACTGGAAGGTCGCTGGGTGATGTTTAAGTGTTACTTGTCCCTGAGTAATATTTCAACAGGATATATCACTGAGTACTAGCTCAGTGTGAAATGTCCTTGGGTGATACCACAATAGGATATGTCACTGGGCAATATTTCAGTGTGAAATGTCAATGGATGATATTTCAGTGTAAAACGTCAAATGCACACTATCAATGGGTCATATTTTAGTGCAGAATGTCACTGGCTGATATCACTTAGTGATGTTTCAGTGCCAATGTCAGTATCAATGGGTCATATTTTAGTGCAGAATGTCACTGGCTGATATCACTTAGTGATGTTTCA
>JADBJO010000368.1:740000-745000 GCA_016801955.1 Conus betulinus | reverse complement strand
CAGCGCAACTGAAAATTCTTAATGTACACAGGCAAAAACGGTTTCACTACACAAATACTGAGATAGTGTGAAACCCGCCAGGTCAGTGAAATTTTGGGGTGTATTCATACCGTCATTTTGATGTTTTCGTATTGTTCAGAAATTGTGTCCCACGTTACTGAAAAAGCGAATGACATGTCTGAACACTTGAACAGATGCAGATGTGAATAACGTACATGACCCGTTTTCAGTAAAAGCATGATGACAGGACAATTTCCATTACCAACGGGTACAAAAATGCACAAAACACGTAAAAACGGATATATGCGGACACATATTTTCTTGAGAAAGCATTTGCTTTCACCGATAATACGTTCATACGCTTCTGAATTAAGTAAACATCATGTTAAGAGTGTCTCTGAAACAATTCATTATCAATTTTGATAAGATTCTTTTTAATTAAAAGTAAAGAGTTTTAAAAGCTTTAGTCAGTTCATTCCATCTTGCCTTTTCTCTTGCTGTGTGAGCGGCTTTTTGTTGTTGTTGTTTTCAGTATGTGAGCAGTTGTCATCGATCTTCAACCTCCAACTTTAAATCTGCAAGTTTACTCATTGGTGTTGCGAGGCTTCTGATTTTCATCGTTCGAAATTCAACGTTTGTGTATCTTGGTGTATATCTGAGGCGAGTGTACAGATTTCAAGGGACAGGTTTTTACCAGGATTAATACTCCGGCCAAGCAGGCCATGTTTTCACCTGCACGCGTTGATTCGTCTGCCTGTTTGCAAAATACAGCCAAACCTATCGAAATGAACGTAATAAGAATGAAAGATCACACTACATTGAGAGACACATGACCGTGGCTCTGATGTATCCTGATGTTAACGAAACTTAATAGAAAACAGAGTGGTGCGTCGACGAAGCCACTGAGTTCTAGTTCAGATCTGTGGTGTATGTTTCAATCAACGAGCCAGCCCTGCGCTCGTCCGACCTTGACCGGGAGGTCATTGGTCTGCCTTGTGTCCCTCTGGTGTCTACGGCTGGTCAGGCACACGCCATGCACAGTGACCATAGCTGAATGGAAGTGATGAGGTCAACATGGACCGTCACAGACAGCAATGACGTCCTCATTTCGCTAATGAAGGACGCACACATCGGGAACGCACGCACCCACGCATGCACAACGACACACACACACACGCACGCGCACACGCACACACACACACACACACACACACACACACACACACACACACACACACACACGCACACACACACACACACATACAGATGAGAGAGAGAGACGAGAGAGAGAGAGAGAGAGAGAGAGAGAGAGAGAGAGAGAGAGACGTACGTAATAAGTTGTTCTCATTCTCCTCAACCAACAGTAAAAACAAGTTTACAGGCGAGCGGCAGACCGAGGGAAGGGAACCAGATGAAGATGTTAAAAGAACTGGCTCCCACAGCGTGTTACCGAGTTACATCATTAGCGCGCTCTGTGCTCAGCCCCCGGCTTGGCAGGGAGGGACGCAGGCCCCACAGACCTGGCCCGGGATTCCAGCTGAGCCTGTGCCGAACCTTCAAGCCTGACCGCTTCGCTTCAGCAGACAGTGACTGGAAGGTAACGCACTGTGGCGTCTGATAGCCTGAAAACAGATCCTACCCATGAGGAAAACAGCGAACAAAGCAGGGGAGAACAGTTATACTCGTTGCCATCCCTGAGGATCGTGTTTCTGTTTTCCTTGCCATCACAACTGTTCACTTTAGGATCACAACTGTTCACTTTAGGATCACAACTGTTCACTTTAGGATCACAACTGTTCACTTTAGGGATCACAACTGTTCACTGTTCACTCACAACTGTTTCACTTCAGGATCACAACTGTTTACTTTAGGGTCACTATGGTTCACTTAGGATCACAATTGTTTACTTTAGGGTCACTATGGTTCACTTAGGATCACAATTGTTTACTTTAGGGTCACTATGGTTCATTTAGGATCACAATTGTTTACTTTAGGGTCACTATGGTTCACTTAGGATCACAATTGTTTACTTTAGGGTCACTATGGCTCATTTAGGATCACAACTGTTTACTTTAGGGTCACTATGGTTCATTTAGGATCACAATTGTTTACTTTAGGGTCACTATGGTTCACTTAGGATCACAACTGTTTACTTTAGAATTACAACGTTTACTTTATGACAACAACGGTTCACTTTAGGACCACAGCTGTTTACTTTAGGATCAGAACTATTTACTTTAGGATTATAAAGGTTTATTGTAGATAACAGCTGTTTACTTAAGGATCACAACTGTTTACTTTAAGAGCACAACTCTTTCCTTTATGATCACATCTGTTTACTTTAGGGTCACAACGGTTTACTTTAGGATCCCAACGGTTTACCTTAGGATCACAACGATATACTTTAGGGTCACAACGGCTTACCTTAGGATCACAACGGTATACTTTAGGGTCACAACGGTTTACCTTAGGATCACAACGGTATACATTAGGGTCCAACGGTTTACTTTAGGATCCCAACCGTTTACTTTAGGATCACAGCGGTTCACTTTAGGATCACAACTACTTTAAGATCACAACTGTTTACTTTAGGATCATAACGGTTTACTTCAGGATCACAACGGTCTAATTTAGGATCACAGTTATTTACTTTGGGATAACAACTGTTTACTTTAGGATCACAACTGTTCACTTTAGGATTACAACTGTTTACTTTAGGCTCACATCTGTTTACTTTAGGGTCAGAACGATGTAGGGTCACAAAGGTTTACTTTAGAGGATCACAACTGTTTGCTTTACGGTCACAACTGTGTACTTTGGGATCACAATTGTTTACTTTAGGATCGCAACGGATTTCTCTAGGATATCTGTTTCCATCTGATCCCTAAGGTTCGTACTGGATTTTCTTTGTTTGTTTTTTTTAACCTCTCAGTTCTGGATAGGGACTCGACTATTATCGCCGTCTTTCCTGAGAAAAAAAAAGAGTGTTTTCTATGGCGACAACGGTGAAACAGTTATGATCGCTAGTTTTCCAAACAAGGATAATTATGAAATGTGGTAACATCTTATTGCTGTGCGGACTGGCGGCTCGAACAGCTGTGATCTCTTCCATCACTACTGTTTTCTCATTTTTTTTTTTTCCTCTCTCTCTATTTTTGTTGTCTTCATCGAACGTATTTCCTGTTTCTCCTGCCCTGCTGATTTAGAAAATGGCTGTGATCCTTCAAGGTGACAACCATGATGATTGTCTTCCTCGGGAAAACAGGGACAAGGACTAGTATCCAAATAAAAACAGGCATAAATCCTGCACACACGTAAACTCCCATCACCAACTTTCGGAAGAGAATGCCAGTTTGGCCGTTGGTATGGATGACACGTTACACATAGCATGCACCCTGCGTGAGAATGGAAAAGAATGACGGAAGTAAGGAAATTGTAGTGAACGATATTGAACAATATTGACTGAATGGCATGAGAAACGACTGAATGAAGCACCAGCTGGCAGTTTTTCACACGACACTACCCAGGTAGGCAGCCCGCTGTGTAAACGAGTGTAGACTGCAAAGCGCTTAGAGCTTGGTCTCTAGCCGAGGAAAGGCGCTATGTAAGTCTTCATAAAAATAATACTAAAACAGTCGTGATCTTTAAGGAAAAGAAAGGAAAACAGTCATTCTCCCATGAGAAACAGCTGTGGCACTCAGGAGGAAAAACAACCAGCATACCACTGCTTTCGTTGAGGATAATACTGTTTCCCTCAGGGGAAAAGGGTAAACAGCCATTATCGGCTGGTGATGTCAGTCTGGTTCTATACCATGCAGAATACGTCCACACTGGCACTCTGCGATCATGGGGAAATTGGCAGGCTCTGTGCCGGCTATCCGCTTAACCTCAATCCTGACCAGCTGCTGTGTAATGGTTGCTCGAGCTCATTACCGCTCCCTGTCACGCACACGTTCACACGGAGGCGCGCACGCGCTGACGCGGTCCCATACACATGCTACACGCGCGCACGCACACACACACACACACACACACGGCAAAACGCGCGCATACACACACACGTACTTGTGCGCACACACACACACACACACACACACACACACACACACACACACACACACACACACATGCATGCACGTGCATACACACACACACACACACACACACACACACACACACACACACACACACACACACACACGAGCATGTGCGCACACACACAGACGCAGACGCGCACACACACACACACACACACACACACACACATACATACACACACACACACGCACGCACACACAATCACACACACACACACACACATACGCCCGAGGGCGCGCGCGCACAACACTCGCGCGCGCGCGCGCACACACACACACACACACACACACTCACACACACACTGGGTGCTAAGTGTGTACGCGGGGAGAGGGTGCGGTGGGGGGGGGGGGGGGAGAGAAGTCAAATGAAAGGCACTCAAAGGTCATTAAAAATGTAGTCTGACGTCATTCTCAGTTTTCTTTCCATGCACACGACGTACAAGTCTACCGTGCACTTGATTCACACCCAGACAGACAGACACGTGCGCATACGTGCATAAAAAACGCACTGGCGGACACGAACACACACACACACACACACACACACACACACACACACACACACACACACACACACACACACACACACACACACACCATGTTCATATTTCATGATTCAAGGCAAGAAAAAATTTTGTTCTTGGGACTTGGGCATCCACACCTCCTAATAAATATGCACCGAAAGTAGTATTATGGTCAGTACTACTATGATTATCATCATAACAATGACCCACCTCTTAACAAATATACACCAGAGAGTAATGTTATGATAATTACTACTATGATTAAGGTAAGGTAAGGTACTGTTGCTTATAGCCCAGCCGACCACAAAGGGCCATATCAGGGCTGTCAAAACGTTCAAATCGAATCACAAGTCATTCATTCACGTGATTATCATCATAA
>JADBJO010000368.1:730000-735000 GCA_016801955.1 Conus betulinus | reverse complement strand
CAAACAAGGAGTTTCAATGCAAAACAGGGCGCTTCCGAGACTGACCTGGAAATAGCTCTCATGATGGCTGCCGTCCTGTCCATGTGGTTACATCATGCAGTTCACATTTCTCTCTAAATTCACATACATCTGAATGTCCGTGTGTCTTTTTTTTTTTTTAGACTTGAACATCGTGGTTTCTTTTCTTGGAGTTTGAAAGCAGCATCATAGATGTGCAACTGAACAGTTTGGGATCACAGTGATAAAGATGGGGAAAACTGTTGTGTGAACGTTTTTCTTGCTACTTACATGGCACATCAGGAGAAACCGGTCTTTGGAAATTGTATATTAGCGTGGACTAAATGACACCATCATCGGATGCTCTCCACACTGAAATGACCTATAATTGATGCTCTATTTTGGCCGTTCGCTGCCCAGCTCACTCATTGGTTGTTCTGACCGTTCTCAACACCATCACTGGCCGTTCTCTATATTGTTGTTGGCTGTTCCCTATGCAATCATTGGTTGTTCTCTACACTACCACTGACCATTCTGTAGACTATCGTCCTCTGCACTACTATTGATTCGTGTTGAAAACCCACCTATCGTTGCTGGAGAACTCTATCCAGGCCTCATCCACCAAGGCAGATGAACAATCACTAGTTTTATCACCACCATTAATCCCCAAGCACTCAACTTCACAGGGAAAATAATATATCTGCAGATTATGACGAATATATCAAATTCACTGTATAACCATAATCCTTTTATTTTTAGACGCACTCATACATTCTCTCTCTCTCTCTCTTCTCTCTCTCTCTCTCTCTCTCTCTCTCTCTCTCTCTCTCTCTCTCTCTCTCTCTCTCTCTCTCTCTCTCTCTCTCGACAGGGCCCTGTCAAGGTTGACACCATGCGGAGAAGAAAGACAGGCCATTCCTGACAGGGGAAAAACCCAGCCACTTACCTAAAACATTTGAAGTATAATAGCATAGTCACTCAGCTATTGTAGTGTAAACGTGTGTTGCCAGTCCACATGTTCTGATTAATTTAGTGCAATCGTTAAAAACATCACTTTAAAACGTTCAATACAACAAAAGCCTCATCAAAATGCCACGACAGCAAACAGCAGCGGAGAACAGACAGTAAGCGTCATTCCACTGGCGAAGCTCCCACTCACTACTCACAAGCTTACAATAGCAAAAACACATGAACAAACCGTAGCGTATCCTAGCAAGCCGAAAAAAAAATGTAAAGCCTTTCTAGAATTAAGGTTTGTGAACTGGCTAAAATGTAGAAACATGAAGCAGACGCCAACAGAGAAAGAGAAAAGAAACGAAAGAGGCAGAATTAGCAGAATAAAACAGTGTCTGAATCAAGGAGTTTCGGTTTCAGTCTTTATTATAGCTGAGCCGACCACACACATAGGAAAAAACCCCGTGGTGATGAGAGCAACGATAAACACAATATGACCATCTGCAAAATGTGTACTCATTTAAGATACGTCAGTCGAACTTCATTCACTTGTCCCTGAAATGACCAACACAGCAGGTTCCTGTATATCCTGGATCGGGCTGATGCAAGGATATATGATGAAAAGAAGCGCACAGTCCAAGCATCTAATCTCAGAGCAGATTGATACTGAACAGCATCAATAACCCACACTTCTCATCGTCATAAAAAAGTCTCAAACTCCGTGGCCTTTCAAGTTCTCGTGGTGACCTTACCTTCGGGTTTGTCCTTCACCGTCCATGCCTTTGCTGAGTTCGTGGCAAAGTTTATATCAGTACACGTTCATGGAGAATGTGGTAGGATGGACATGGTAAAGTCTTCCCAACAAAGACCCCTGCAAGAAAGCAAACAATGTCATCAGCAGGAAGCTCAGTAGGTGATGTCTTGTGTGCGCTAGATCAGAACAGGTACCACTGAACATCGCTGAACCAGCTTCACAGCAGTGCGGAGTCTCCTCTCGCAGGTTGCCTCTTAAAGACCAAACAGTGATTACTCTCCGAGGACTGTAACAGGAGGGGCCTGGGTGGGTGCGCAGAGGATGGCCAGAATAAACGGAGTGGCGGTGATGGCGCTTTGGGCGGGGGGGGGGGGGGGGTATGGAAGTTGAGACAGTGAAAAAGGACTGTCATGATCCCTGTCAGCACAACTCTTGTTACCACAGGGTGCACAGCAGTGGCTGTCTCCCGTCAGCCTTTCACGTGGCAGACTTCATGAAAGGGTGCCACACCATTCTGGTCAGACGACCTCCTTTAGAACAAGCTGGAGGAGCTCACAGAGACAGGGATGCTTTCTGCCTAGGCTTTGTTTTAATGTGTGTGGCGTGGGCAGGTGGATACTCAATATGCATGCATGTGCAAGAGTGAGTGAAAGAGAGAGAGAGAGAGAGAGAGAGAGAGAGAGAGAGAGTGTGTGTGTGTGTGTGTGTGTGTGTGTGTGTGTGTGTGTGTGTGTGTGTGTGTGTGTGTGTGTGCGTTCGTGCGTGTGTGTGTGTGTGTGTGTGTGTGTGTGTGTGTGTGTGTGTGTGTGTGTGCGGGCGCGCGCGTGCTTGCGTGCGCGCGCGCGCGCGTGCGTGTTGCGTGTGTTCGTGTGTGTGTGTGTGTGTGTGTGTGTGTGTGTGTGTGTGTGTGTGTGTGTGTGTGTGTGCGTGTGTGTGTGTGTGATTTGTGCACGCGTGCGCGCACATACATACTGCATGTGCGAATATTCATACACCTATGTTTGAGCGTATTCATGCTTAGCATGTATATGTGCATCTATGTAGGAAAACCTTTATGTGCTTGTGATATCTTGAGAGTGAGAGTGACAGAAATAGAGACGGAGAGAGAGACAGAGAGAGAGAGAGACAGAGAGAGACGGACACACACACACACACACACACACACACACACACACACACACACAGAGAGAGAGAGAGAGAGAGAGAGATGTCAAGCCATGGTTTATGTCTCTTTTAAAAGACAGGCACCACGCCTCACACGCACGGCTGGAGGAAGGAGCAAGGAGAACGAGCCAAAAGAGAAAATTTATATGCCCCCTGGAGAATCACATTACAAACCTGGCGCTTCCAACGCTGAATGGAACGATCACCGCTGCCCTGTGTACGTGACAGAGCCGTGTATTTCACAATACGCGTAAACTTAGCTCACGCAGCGTTGTGTATAGATGCGTGCCCTTTCTTTCAAATTTAGACAAAAAAATCGCACTTTTTTTGTTTTGTTTCTAAATGTGGCCAATGAAAAATCCTTTGAAGAACCGTAAGCATAACCTGAACAGTCTGAGGTTTGAGTGACTGAAATGAGAAACTTTTCGTGAGCAGTCTGTCCACAATTTGTAAACACAAACACAGGAAAAGACCCTAGGGACAGTGTCAGGAAAAGACCCTAGGACAGCGTTGACCAGATGACAGTATTATTGGCCATTACTGGACATTCTACATCAGCAATGTGACGTCATCTGTGTCATCATTGGCCGTTGTCCATGCTCTACACCATCAATGTGACGTCATCTGTGTCATCGTTGGCCGTTGTTCCATGCTCTACACCATCATCAATGTGACGTCATCTGTGTCATCATTGGCCGTTGTTCCATGCTCTACACCATCATCAATGTGACGTCATCTGTGTCATCGTTGGCCGTTGTTCCGTGCTCTACACCATCATCAATGTGACGTCATCTGTATCATCATTGGCCGTTGTTCCGTGCTCTACACCATCATCAATTTGACATCATCTGCAGCATCACTCACAACTGTCAACACAATTTGGGGCAGTTCTCTACACTCTTAAAACCGGCCGTTCTCTAAACTACTATTGTCCGTTTTCTACTCTACCAGTGATCGCTCTCTACACTGACAGTGCCGCTCTTTACACTTATACTGGCCCTCTTTACATTATCACTGGTCGTTCTTTACACTATCGACGGCCGTTCTCTACACTGTCGTCGGCTGTTTTCTGCACAACCACTGACAGTTCTCAGCGTTATCGTAGGCCATTCTCTATCATCGGTCATTGTCTACCCAGTCACCAGCCGTTACTGGCCGTCCTCTACAGTATCATTCGCCATTCTCTATACTATGTTTGGCAGTTTTCTAAACTAAAATCGGTAGTTCTCTGCACTATCATAGACCATCCTCTACTCCATCCCAAGCCGTTCTCTACACTGTCGCCAGCCCTTCTCTGATCTACCACTGGCTATCCTCTGCTCTGCCACTTGGCTCTTTCTCTGTATTCCTAAAAGACCGTGTCAGAGGCCTGCTAGCGTTGCTGTAGATCTCTATCCCAGGCTCATCCCATCTATTCAGGTTTTAACGCGGGCTGCCAGTAATCCCACCGCTCGGCTCCCAGGAATAATAGCACTGTGACAGATGAACACTACATCACAGCCGTTATACGCTAGTAAATTCTCTCTCTCTCTCTCTCTCTCTCTCTCTCTCTCTCTCTCTCTCTCTCTCTCTCTCATCAAGTCTTAAAAGTGCACACCAGCTGCCGTGATGCAGTGGTTTTCTGCCATGGGGTGTGGGCTGGCAGGTCGCGGGATCGTGTCCCACCAGAAAGCGTTTCATTGTGGGGTTTTGTTTTTGTTAGTCCCAGGCAAAAGTCCCATCCGGAGTTATTGACCGTTCTGTGGACCCTCATGGCAAGACTGGAACCACGCGGTTACGTCAAGTTTCTCCACTTCTTGTCTGTAGATAGCGTTGCTAATATGCCTTTTCCACCCTGGGCGTCTTTGTCTCGAGGGCTTGGTTGATGCTGGAGGATTTTATGATCAAATGAAGCATAGAGTGCAGCCCTGTCATGACTGTGTTCTCTGACCAAAAAGAGCGCTAACTCCAGAGCATCCTCTTGCTTCTCCTTGTCCCCCTTTTAATCAGCATCAAAAAGATAGGGCGGTAATCGGTTGTTGTTGTTGTTGTAAAGTAGCCTCGAAAGTTGTGGGCCCTTCGTGTCCTGCTCAGTGGCCGTCCTCATTTCTGATCGCCCTTCCTTGTCCATGCCCAAGACGACACCCCGTCA
>JADBJO010000368.1:657500-725000 GCA_016801955.1 Conus betulinus | reverse complement strand
AGACGCATGCTCTGTACACACAACAGCTCCTAGCATAGTGTTTAACTATCGGTCTCCTCAACGACGATCAAACCAGTCTGTACTGGATGCCAGCCTCTTCCGCTCAATTTACCACAGTGACATTTTTGAAAAAGGTTTTTCTAATAACTATGAACTATTTCACAGCAACAAAAAGTGAAAAGACGAAAAAACATAAACAAACAAATAAACAAACAATAGTCAACAGCGCGATAGTAGATACCGTTCAGAAGTGGACAGTTCGCGCCCATTCCAGTGGTCACACGAGCATCACACCGTCACCAGATCACCCTACACAAAAGATATGTCGCAAACTGTGATAAGAGAAAAAACAGCGTACACACTCATCTACACCCACTGGTTGGTGAATGGGTTAGAATCGCAGACGACAAAAAAAAAACGGTGGTTTGTTTCAGTTTCATCAAGGAGGCGTCACTGCGTGCGGAATAGTCCACATACACTACACCACATCCGCTAAGTTTTGAGACCACACAATGCATGATTTTAAGCTGATGGATAAATAAATGACAATTAAGATGTGAGAACTGAAGAAGAGGTCTCGTGGCTATGACTTAGCAAGATGTCTGACCTATGCATTAGCCCAATGCACTGGTCAGACCTTGAGTGCCTACCTAACCTTGGTTATTTTTTTTTTTGCATGTGTGGGTAGTGAATGTACACATATGTGTGTATGGATGTGTGGGCACGGACCCAAGTGTGTGCGTGTGCGCATATATGTGTGTGTGTGTGTGTGTGTGTGTGTGTGTGTGTGTGTGTGTGTGTGTGTGTGTGTAACTGCGTGCGTGAATGTTCAGAAGATGTGCGTATGTGTGTGTGCGCGCTTGTGTGTGTTTGTGTGCGCGCACGTGTGTGTGTGTGTGTGTGTGTGTGTGTGTGTGTGTGTGTGTGTGTGTGTGTGTGTGTGTGTGTGTGTGTGTGTGTGTGTGTGTGTGTGCGTGCGTGTGTGCGTGCGCGCGCACGTACGTGTGTGTGTGCATGTGCACGTGTGTGCACGTGTATGTCTGCATGTATGTGCGCGTACGTGTGTGTGCAGAAGTGCGTGTGCATGCGTACATGTGTATGTGTCATTTGTGTGAGCACAAACCCACAAATTACACACACGCATATATATATATATATATATATATATATATATATATATATATATTATATATATATATATATATATATATATATATATGTGTGTGTGTGTGTGTGTGTGTGTGTGTGTGTGTGTGTGTGTGTGTGTGTGTGTGTGTGTGTGTGTGTGTGTGTGTGTGTGTGTGTGTGTGTGTGTGTGTGTGTGTGTGTGTGTGTACATATATGTGTATATGTTTGTGTCATTGGATGTGGAGATGTCATGGGTTCGGGTGATGACAGGGTGGAGACCAGCGTCTATAGGAAACCCACCCACACTGACCAATACCTGAACTTTCACTCCACCACCCCCCTCCAGCACAAGAGATCTTGTCAACACCCTCATGCACAAAGCCTCTGTCCTGTGTTCCACTAAAGAGGAAGACCTGAAAGAAGAACACATCAAGACTGCCCTTTCCGCTAATGGATACCCTGCATGGATGTGGGACAACCCTCAAGTTCCCTACTCTTCTTCTACAGATACGGACGGTGTGAACGTGGGGATCCCTTATACATTAAAGGAGTCTCAGAGCGTCTAGCCCGGACCTTCCAACAACATGGATGCAAAGTGTTCCACAAACCCACAAACCCCTACGCCAGCAACTGACCCACGGTCAAAGACAAAACGGACCCCCTCAAGCAGTGTGGTGTAGTGTACCAGGTTGGTTGTCAAGAATGTGCCATACCTACATTGGCGACACAGCAAGACCACTCACTACCCGTCTACAGGAACACCCAAACCGATCTACTTCTGCATTACACGAACACTTTCAAGCTACAGACCACAGTTTCAGCCCCCAAGAAACCAAGATCTTATCTACAGAGCCCTTCCTCAAAAAAAATAAAGAAGCCATCGAAACCAAAACGAGACGCCCCAGCCTGAACAGAGATCAAGGCTTTGCACTCCCCCCCCCCCCCCCCCCCCCCCCCCACCCAATCTACATTTAGATCCTGCCAACCGTTCACCCCATACAACAGTCGCCCCACCAGGCCTCGCTGCCAGAACAGCAACAGTGAGCTGACAGGGCGACCCTTTCTAAATATTCTCAAAGTAAGTTTTTTTATACTAACTACTTTTCTAATGTCGGAACCAGAATCCAGAAACCTATATTCTTAACAGGCAAATGGTCACTTCCATAATGAACAAGCGCTTCTCCACTCATGCTTGGTGTGAATTTTGGTCCAAAGAGTTCAAGTCAATGACACTGTCAGTGTCACCCTGCCTCCCTGTATGTGTTGGGGATGATGATGTCAGTACATTAAGAAGTACTTCATCCAGCATCACCTCCAGCGCAATTCCTTGAGGATTGGTACCATGTTGATCCCACAATTTTGAGTGTTTATTAAGATCTCCACATTGTTTTACAGAGTCTCCAAATTCACGTTATATTTCCTCCAGAAAGGTCTAATCCGTTTTTGATGCGTGGGTGCCTGGATGCATGTATGCATTGATGAGTACAAGGCTTTTGTGATAAGCATCCAGTCTTTCTAGCCTCACATCCATTAGTTCACGTTTGCAGCTACACCATTTTCCAAGTCTATCCTGCACAGTTTGTTTTTCAAGTTGCTTTTTTTATTACCATGCTTTTGAAACATTATGAAGTCGTCCAATTGTAATGGTCTGTGGGCGGGCACTTCTAGATTCTTGTAGACACAGACATCAAAGTCACATGCTGGTTTTCAAATGTTGAAATCTTCTTTCTGGCACTGCAGCAGTTCCAAGTACAAATCCTGAAATACTTCTTGAACAGTTATTTCAGCTTTTCTTACATTCCTACTTACCTTTCTTCTCCTCAAACCCTGTAACACCGACTATTGTTTTGAGGGTATTCAGTTTTAAGTCCCAAAGCCTGCACCCAATATCCCCAAGATGCAAACGAGACAAAGTATTTTGAGAACCCATAAGAAACTATTTTTAGTGTTGAGGGGTCATAAGCGGTCGCCCTGACACAGCCTCGTATCAGGGACAGTGACAGGGACAGTGTTGAAGGCATGCATCACCCCAGTTCACATCGACTCCGTTTCATCATGTTCTTCTTCATCATAAAAATCGTCTGACAAACTTGAGCAGCGACAGGACGAAGCTTGCACAAGGACGAACAAAGCGAAAAGCAGATTCCCACGTGGCACGGCCAGCGAAACGCCAGAAAACTAGCGACGCGAGCAACAACAGGACGAAGCTTGCGCAAGGAGCAACAAAGCAGAAAGCGTCAACAGATCTGGCACGGCCAGGGAAACGTCAGAAAATGGATGAGAATGACGAGGACGCTGGTCAACAGCCTGTGCCTGATGACGATGAAGCTGGTCAACAACCTGTGCCTGATGACGATGAAGCTGGTCAACAACCTGTGCCTGATGACGATAAACCTGGTCAACAGTCTGTGCCTGATGACGATGAACCTGGTCAACAGCCTGTGCCTGGCACTCCACTAAGATCGGGCCGTGTGTCTCGTCCTCCTGAGATATACAGATCTGTGGACTTCAGAACAGAGACTTACCTCAGGAGGGTTGAGACATAGTGGCGGAGGAGACAGAGAGAGAGAGAGAGAGAGAGAGGAGGCGCCAATAGCTCAACAGCACCCCCATGAACTCCACTAATGAGAAGATCCCCAGCATGGGGGAGGACACTAACCAGCACAGGTCAAATTTTGTTGGCGCTGTCGGTCTTTGCAGCCAGGCCTTCACATTAGGTTCCCCACAGGCTGCTGCCTTAGAGTTAGGTGGTTGGTTAGGCGCAGACATCCACCCAGCCCTGCACAACACAGCATACACACTCATACAGATGACTGTGAACTGTGGACTTGTTCAGAATCACCACACACAGGCAGTGACAGACACTCAGACGACTCACAGGGGTTGGAGACGGCGCTGGAGACCAGTGACCAGCCCGTCGATGCCCCACTCCACTGGACACCTAGCATTAGGCCTAGGTCCCCCCCGGCGGCAGCCTCCCTTCCCCGCTCTGTGTAGCTCAGTGTCAGATTCCAATGTAGGTCAGGTTGGGGGGCTGGGGGGGTGAAAGGGATGGAGGGTGAAAGGGATGGAGGGGGTAGAGTATGGGGAATGTAGGAGTGTGGTAGATGTAGGGCGGGGGGGGGGGGAGGGAGGGAGGTCAGCCCTTCAGCACCTTTCTACTGAGAAGCAACATAGGGGGAAGGGGTAGAAGGGATGGGGGAGGCAGAGGATGGGGAAGGTAGGTAAGAATGACTCAAGTAAGGGCTGTGCCAGTTGAGGGTTTATTCCGCAGGAGCACTTTGCTTACTGGATTGGCCTGCTTTGGATGCCCTGAACAGAGTCAGCTTTAGCAAGCGCCTGGGCAGTGATGTGTCAATAAACTATCAAGAAATAGGTTGTATCAGAAAAAAACACACAACTCATTAGATTTAGTTTAGGTTAGGTAGGAAGACCGGCAGCGTCACTCTGGACTCAGGCGTACCGCATCTTGCTCCTTTTGTCAGGTGGAAAGCCTGCAGAGCGAACGTAAAGAAACAATTGTTTTTACAGTAACTTTTTGATGCGTGTGCTTTTCCCATCATTTGAAAATGACCTTTTTGTCCTCCTTTTTGTCTTTCTTGGAAAAAAAAAAATGACGCATTTGGTCTTGGAAAAGTACCTTTTTGATGCGCTTTGTTGGTGATTTTTTTTAACTTGCCTTTAGACTTGCCTTTTTAGGCGTCCTGTGAAAGTCGTTTAATGACTTGCATTTTGGCATCCTTTAAAAGTCATTTACTGGCTTGCGTTTTTGGCGTCCTTTGAAAGTCATTTATTGATTGGCATTTTTGGCGGCCTTTGAAAGTCATTTATTGACTTGCACTTTTGGCGTGCTTTGAAAGTCATTTATTGACTTGCCTTTCTGGCACCATTTGAAAATAATTTATTGACTTGCAATTTGGGCGTGCTTTGAAAGTCATTTATTGACTTGCATATTTGACAGCTTATTTCTTCACTGTTCTTTATTTGGCCAGGAAAAAAAACCCATTCATTAGATTTAGTTTAGGTTAGGTAGGAACACCGGCAGCGTCACTCTGGACTCAGGCGTACCGCATCTTGCTCCTTTTGTCAGGTGGAAAGCCTGCAAAACGAACATAAAGAAACCATTTTTTACAATAACTTTCTGATGCGTTTGTCTTTCGCATTCTTTGAAGATGACTTTTTGTCTTCCTTTTTGGCTTTCTTTGAGAAAAAAAAATTGACAGGCACTTGGTCTGGGAAAGTACTTTGACTTGCCTTTTTGGCACCCTTGAAAGTCATTTACTGACTTACCTTTTTGGCACCCTTTGAAAGTCATTTACTGACTTACCTTTTTGGCACCCTTTGAAAGTCATTTACTGACTTACCTTTTTGGCACCTTTTGAAAGTCATTTACTGACTTACCTTTTTGGCACCCTTTGAAAGTCATTTACTGACTTACCTTTTTGGCACCCTTTGAAAGTCACTTACTGACTTACCTTTTTGGCACCCTTTGAAAGTCATTTACTGACTTGCCTTTTTGGCACCCTTTGAAAGTCATTTACTGACTTGCCTTTTTGGCACCCTTTGAAAGTCATTTACTGACTTACCTTTTTGGCACCCTTTGAAAGTCATTTACTGACTTACCTTTTTGGTACCCTTTGAAAGTAATTTATTGACTTGCATTTTTGGCGTGCTTTGAAAGCCATTTATTGACTTGCACTCTTGGCGTCCTTTCAAACTCATTTATTGACTTGCCTTTTTGGCACCCTTTGAAAGTCATTTATTGACTTGTATTTTTGGCGTCCTTCGAAAGTCATTTACTGACTTGCACTTTTTGGCGTGCTTTGAAAGTCATTTATTGACTTGCAACTCAAGGATGACAATGCACTTTTACAAATTCAAAACACATGGTTCTACCCAAATTTGTCATACTTTGATATATATGAGCACGGAAAAATGTTCAGTTTTAAAAGGCCTTACAAAAAGGGGTATCACTTTGGTCATTTTCGAATAAAACAAATAATGTTTGGAGCTTCATTTCACATGAAAATTTATTCAGCCAATACTTTAATGAATCTTTCTTTAACATGAAAATATGATGAGCATCGGTGCTGCCTCTCTGCCTACAGCTTGCCATTGGGAATGATGGATTCATTCGACTTGGTTATCACCTGTTGTATCAGAATTATGGTAATCACCTGTCCTGCATAGACCGGTTTGAAGAAACTCACACAAAGAAATGAGAAACAAGTATGTGTTTGCATTTTTGGCATGTTCGTTGTTTTTATTTACTCGTTTTCTTCGCACAGATGGCTTAGACCAACAGCATCTCACAGCTCCTTTGTCTTTATTTGTCCGGCTTATCTGACAAATAGCTTAAAGCAACAAAATTTCAATGATCCTTTGTCTTTATTTGCCCGACTTGTTTCACAGACAGCTTTACACAACAAAATCGCAAAGCTCTGTTGTCCTTTTTTGGCTGGCTTGTGTAACATATAGTTTAAAATATCATCTCTAAGCTCCCCTAGCGAGTTGGGAAACAACAAGAGAGAAGCAAACACAGACAACAACTTAATGATGCACACTTTTCACCATTACATTCCAAGCTGTCCCCCCTGCTGTCACTTTTTTGTGTTAAATCTTGGAGTCGACCTCCCCTAAGGCTTTCATACCGTACCGAGGGCTTGAATGGCTGTTGGGTTAACAATCTCGACCCGTATGCACCCTAAGGCGACACCAGGCTGGCGAACTTCATATCTGCAGGCGTTCCCTACATGTATGGTCATCCATTGCCCTTCGCTGAAAACCGGTGGACGACAGGAGAGAAAAAGAAATGACGTTCAAACAGGAAAATCAAAGTCAGCGACATAAAAGAGGAATTTTTCAGTTTCAGTTTTTATTACAGCCCATCCGACCAATCATGGACATTTCAGGGCTCTCACTACGCAGATAAAGACCAGTCCGAAAAGGGAAGAAAGCCACACGATACAATGATGGTCGGGTAAAAATAAAGACAACAAATTCGTAACGTGATTGTCGAGTATTGACCGCTCAGGGAATACATCTCTGATAGTGTTGCTCAAATTTCCAGGCCAATACACTAGGTGCCTGTATGTCTTCGGCATGGATGACGCCAGGAAACATTATAAAATGACGTGCACAGCTGTATCATCACTAGCATCAATCACCATTAACAAGAATCAGACTCTGTGGACCTTCGTGTTCTGGTGGTGACCCTGAGTTTTGATGTTCTCTCCAATGTCCATACCTTTGGTGAGTTTGTGTTGGAGACATCGGTGTTGCCCTGTTCATGGGGGACGGTCACTGAATAACCGTGGTGGAGCCTTCGAGGGATCGACACTCATTCACTTCTGTGATTCTCACTTACTGTCGTCAGCCGCAAACTCAGTTGATGGCTTCCTTCATTTGTTGGATCAAAGCAGGTACCACTCGACACCACTGAACTGCAGAGTCTCCTCCGGCAGGTTGCCCCATGACGGCCAAAAAATGATATGCTTGTCCGTAATTGCTAGCGGTGGGTCTGCAACGGGAATGGAATGGGTGTGGGTGTGCAGTGGGGTGCGTAGAATGAGCAGCGCGGGAGCCGGCGTACTGAGGAGAGGAGACCAGGTGGAAGACGGCAAAAAGATTTTTTTTTTTCAAAAAGACAAAAGGAAAAAGAAAAATAGAAAGCAAAGAAGGAATGGAAGAAAGAAAAAGAATGATCCCTGTCCAGAAAGCTGCGTACCCACAGGCCGTGCGGCAGTTGCTGTCTTTCAACAGTCACACGTGTCAGCAGCATCCGGTGAAGAAGGCTAGGACAGCCCGGTCAGACCACCTCCTTTATCATGATCTGGGGCAGATCACGGTGACAAGCATGCTTTGCGCGTTTGCGGCGGTTGTTTATCTGCTTGTTTGCTTTTTTTATCGTGTGGTATGAGGTATATGCGCGCATAGATGGTGAGTGTATGTGTGTGTATGTGTGTGTGTATGTGTGTGTGCGCGCGCGCGCGACCATAAAAGTATGTCTAATTGCAAGTGTCCACACATATATGCTTGCGTAAGTCAGTATGTGTTCACGTATACATGCATGCACGTCTGTAGAAATTCATGTGCGTGTGGTTTCGTGAGAGAGAGAGAGAGAGAGAGAGAGAGGGGGGGGGGGGGCGGGGGATGTCAAGCCATGGGTTATGTCTCATTCAAAAGACTGGCACGGCTACATCACACGCACGGCTGGTCGAAGGGATAAGGAGAACGGGAGAAGAAAAAAAATGTATGTCCCCTTAGGGGATCAAATTTGCAAACCCGACGCTTCCAACACTGAACTAATGAACACTGTCATGTCATTGCCCCATGCAGTCCACATGCCTGTCTGAATTTCCTTCACTTTATGTGCATGTCTGTCCCTTTCTTCCATCTTGAAAAAGTCAGTTTCTTTTTCTTGATGTGACCAGAATACAGATTCCATTGAAGTGTCGTCAATGTAAACCGAACAGTTCGGAGTCCATCTGATAGGAAAATGCGAAATTATTTCATGAACAGTATTAATGTTTTAACAACAACAGAGCGGAAACTCCCATATGGGAGTTGCAGTACAGCGTGGTCCAAATTACGCTATCAATGGCTATCATTCAATGTTGTTTACACACAATCATCGGCCGTCTTCTGTGCTAACACTGGCCACTGTCAACTCTTTCGTTGCCCATTCTCTGCTCTATCACTGACAGTCTATGCGATTACTGGCCATTCTCTACACTACCAACGACAGTCCATGTAAATCACTGGCCGTTTTTACACTACCATCGACAGTCCATGTAAATCACTGGCCGTTTTCTACACTACCATCGACAGTCCATGTAAATCACTGGCCGTTTTCTACAGTTATCACTGGCCCTTCTCCATGCTATCGTGCTATCGCTGGCCGCTTTCTACACTGTCACTGGTCGTTCTGCACACCACATAGGCCATTCTCTACACTGACGCCTGTCGTCCTCTACACTGTCACTGGCTGTCGTCTACACTAACGTTAGCTGTTCTCTACGCTCTCTGGCCATCTTCTATACGATCTTTGGCTGGCTTTTTTCTTACATTCTTTCTGACTCTCCTCTCATTATCATTGGCTGTTCTATGCACTATTGTAGGCCGTTCTCTACATGATCGATGGCTGCTCTATCATTGGGCGTTCTCTCTGCACCATCATTTACAGTTCTTAGGCTATCACTGTTAAAGGCTGTTCTCTACACTGTCAGTTGTTCTGTACACTGTCACTGGGCGCTCTCTACACTATCGCTGGCTGTTCTCGGCAATTTCATCGGCTGTTCACACATTACTGTTTGCCATTCTCTATGCTGTCCTTGGCTGCTCTTTCATAACCATTCTCTTCGCTATTACTGGCTGTTCTCTACACTATCGTCGACTGTTCTCTACAGTATCGTCGGTTGTTCTCTGCACTATCACTCGCCCTTCTCTACACTATCATTGATCAATTTTTATACTATCCCTGGCGGCTACCTATACGATGACTGGCCATGATAAAACTATCGTTAGCTTCTCTCTACACTTAGTATACGACTATTCTCTGCACTATCACTGGCCCTTCTCTACACTATCATTGCCGGCTACCTACACGACCATTGGCCATTCTTTAAAGTATCGTTCGTCGTCTCTCTCTCTATTCTTAGTATGAGGCTGTTCTCTGCATTATCATCGGCTATTCTCTGTACTATCATCGGCTGTTCTCTGCACTATCATCGGCTGTTCTCTATACTATCATCGCTGTTCTCTGCACAATCATCGGCTGTTCTCTGCACAATCATCGGCTGTTCTCTCTGCACTATCATCGGCTGTTCTGCACTGTCATCGGCTGTTTCTCTGTACTATCATCGGCTGTTCTCTGCACTATCATCGGCTGTTCTCTGCACTATCATCGGCTGTTCTCTGTACTGTCATCGGCTGTTCTCTGCACTATCATCGGCTGTTCTATGTACTTATCATTGGCTGTTCTGCACTGTCATCGGCTGTTCTCTGTACTGTCATCGGCTGTTCCCTGTACTATCATTGGCTGTTCTGTACTATCATCGGCTGTTCTCTGTACTGTCGTCGGCTGTTCTCTGTACTGTCATCGGCCGTGCTCTGTACTATCATCGGCTGTTCTCTGCACTATCATTGGCTGTTCTGTACTATCATCGGCTGTTCTCTGCACTATCATTGGCTGTTTTCTCTGCACTTTCATTGGCTGTTCTGTACTGTCATAGGCTGTTCTCTGTACTGTCATCGGCTGTTCTCTGTACTATCATCGGCTGTTCTCTGTACTATCATCGGCAGTTCTCTGTACTATCATCGGCTGTTCCCTGTACTATCACTGGCTGTTCTCTGCACTATCATTGGCTGTTCTGTACTATCATTGGCTGTTATCTGCACTATCATTGGCTGTTCTCTCTGCACTATCATTGGCTGTTCTCTCTGCACTATTATTGGCTGTTCTCTACACTATCATCGGCTGTTCTCTGTACTGTCATCGGCCGTTCTCTGTACTGTCATCGGCTTTTCTCTGCACTATCATTGGCTGTTCTCTGCACTATCATTGGCTGTTCTCTGTACTGTCATCGGCTGTTCTCTGCACTATTATTTGGCTGTTCTCTGCACTATCATTGGCTGTTCTATGTACTATCAACGGCTGTTCTCTGCACTATCATTGGCTGTTCTCTGTACTGTCATCGGCTGTTCTCTGTACTATCATTGGCTGTTCTCTGCACTATCATTTGCTGTTCTCTCTGCACTATCATCGGCTGTTCTGTACTGTCATCGGCTGTTCTCTGTACTGTCATCAGCTGTTCTCTGCACTATCATCGGCTGTTCTGTGCACTATCATCGGCTGTTCTGCACTGTCATTGGCTGTTTCCCTGTACTGTCATCGGCTGTTCTCTGTACTGCCATCGGCTGTTCTCTGTACTATCATCGGCTGTTCTCTGCACTATCATTGGCTGTTCTCTGCACTATCATTGGCTGTTCTCTGTACTGTCATCGGCTGTTCTCTGTACTGTCATCGGCTGTGTTCTCTGCACTATCATCGGCTGTTCTGTACTATCATCGGCTGTTCTCTGTACTGATCGACTGTTCTCTGTACTATCATCGACTGTTCTCTGTACTATCGTGGACTGTTCTCTACTCTGCCACCCAGTTTGGCTCTCCGCTCTGCGTTGCTATCAGCCCACGTTAAAAGCCTACTACCAGCGGTGATGTAGATCACCTTCCCCGCCTGATTCCACTCATTCAGGCCTTGATGCGGGCCGTCATGAATCCCAGCGCTCGGCTCCCCAGAATAACAGCGCTGCGGCAGATGAGCCCTACATCAAAGCCAGTGTACGCCCGTAAATCCTGCCCCTCTTAGGACAGACACTGCTCCCCTCTCTCTCTCTCTCTCTCTCTCTCTCTCTCTTATCAAGTATTACACGCCCACACCGGCTGAAGAGTGAAGTGGTTCGTGCCTTGGGCTGCGGGTTGGGAGATCACGGGTTCGTGTCCCAGCAGAGTCGCTCCATTTGCGGGATTTGTCACCTCCAGCCAGCTCGCTCTCAAAGTTATTAAGTGTTTAGTGCGGCTTCGATGGGAAGACCGGAATCACGCAGTCCAGTTTCATCCACGTGATGGGAAGTGCCTCTGTGAGCTTTGCTCGCATTTTCTGATCAACACCAGCAGGCGTCTGTATCTTCCGATCCTGGTTGACTTGCTGGGATATAGGTTAAAACGTGAAGAGGAGTGTGCAGCTGTGTCATGGGGTCTCAAACCAGAACAGAGCAAACTCCAGAGCGTCATTGTGTGTTATTTCCTATCCTCTTTAATTGTCATTAACAAGACGCTTTTAATATTTATTTAAAAATACATCTGAAGCCATTTAGAAGGCCCTGCACTTTTGTTAACCTCAGTTCTGATTGTTCTTCAGAGACCATGCCGACGATGAATGCGATTCAAAGTCTTCGCTATCGGCCAGTTTATGAGGACTGTCGTCTGACCGGTCCTGTGGAGGCGGACCCTCAGTCCCACTAGCTCCCAGACCGTAATTGTTCACGGCGAGACCGCGGCGAGGCAATGGCTGGAGAGGTTGCTCAGTTTGGGGAAACCGACTGACTGGCAATGCAGTCAGTTCCACGGAAGAACTGACATGAACATAAAACAGCAAAGCAAAAAAGAATGAAAAGAATTAAAAAAAAAAAAACAAAAGGAAAAAAAAAAAGGGAAAAAAAAAAAATACAGTCTAGTCTCTCTCTCTCTCTCTCTCTCTCTCTCTCTCTCTCTCTCTCTCTCTCTCTCTCTCTCTCTCTCTCTCTCTCTCATGTCCGAAACACGCCGAACTGGTAAGTTCAGTTCATGTTCTTCAGCATCTACACATCAAGGTTTAGCACTGAGTAAGGCATATCCAAAGCCTGCCGTATCTTTACGAAGCAGTCCAAAACAACCTGGGCATTACACATACAAGATTCAAAAGCGTTAGCCAGAATGTGTCGCGTTCGAGAGGCTAGAATGCATGAATGGTACGCTGAAAGTCACTAGTTCGAAATCTGACGTGGGTCTCCTTTTTAAAAAAAAAAAAAAAAAAAAAGATAATTCTCTTTTATAGTATGTAATGTGAGTAAAGTAGTAAGACAACGGTAAAAAAGAAAAAGAAAAGTTCAGATTCGTTGTTGATTCTCACTGCTCTCAACATCATGCATCAGTTCAACACGGCACTACACTGGACAGACTTCTGTCTGTCTGTCTGTCTGTGTATCTCTATCTGTGTGTGTGTGTGTGCCTGTGTGTGCGTGCGTGTGTGTGTGTGTGTGTGTGTGTGTGTGTGTGCGTGTGCGTGTGCATGTGTCATGTCTGTTTTTTTTCTCGTCTGTTTTTCCCCCACCCCACCTCTCTCTCTCTCTCTCTCTCTCTCTCTCTCTCTCTCTCTCTCTCTCATCAAGTGTTATGGGACCGGAACAGAGCGGTGTTCCCACGGGACGTCAGAAACAAAGGGGCGATGCAGTTATTTGCTGTCTCTTATCGGCACTTCAAGTGGCGGCATCCGTGGAGAGATACCAGACCACAGACACAGGCTGGTCCCACCCCCGCCTTCACCACAAGCTTCATAACAACCGGCAGCAGGTTACAGTCATCAACAGGCTTTACAGGTCTGCTGGGCTGGAGTCTTCTTCTTCTCTGTCTGTCTGTCTGTCTGTCTGTCTGTCTGTCTCTCTCTCTCTCTCTCTCTCTCTCTCTCTCTCTCTCTCTCTCTCTCTCTCTCTCTCTATGCGTGAATGTGTGTGTGTGCGTGTGTGTGTGTGTATGTGTGTGTGTGTATGTGAGGGGGCGGGGAGGAATGACCGTGCACTTGTGTGATTGCATGAAGTGGAAGAAAGATGCACTTTATTTTGGACCTTGCTTCGTCTTCTCTTTCAACAGACGGACGCCTGCACATCACGCCAGTGGACGGAGTGAGGAGTGGGGAAAGCGAGATACAATGTCCCATCATCACCGGGGAAAGGAAGACAGGATCCGCTGGGAATCCCTCCCCAGCGACTGGCGAAATACCGCTGCCCTGTCTACCTGCTGAATTCCACGGAAAGGCCACAAACGATACACAGACAGTCCGTCGACGACAAGATCGTGGAGCTGTAACAAACAAGACTGAGAAGTTCCACGGCTGTTGTGTCATGGAATGGACTACAAACGAGACACTGCAACTCCATGACAATATCTTGGGTTGACCAAAGTCAATACAGAGACGTTCCTCTGACAATACCACTGAGTGGACGCACACGAGACACAGAAATCCATCGAAAACGTCATGGAGTGGCCACACAAAAAAAAATACACATAAATCCCGTTGCCAGCATCAGGGAACGACCATAAACAAGACGGAGAAATTCCATTGACTTTGCATGTAACAGCCACGAAAAGTTGAGAGAAATTCCGTTGACAACACACGGAATGGAGATAAACAGTACCGAAATCAAAAACTGTCGTGAAATGGCTGCGAACAATATAGAGACACTGAACTGACAACCTCATGGAACGAGAGAGAAATACAGGAAAATCCTATGATACAGGAAAATCCTATCGACAATGCAACTGAATATCCAGAATCCAATTCGGAGGAGCTGAACCGATGATATCAAGGAACGGCTTCCAACAATATATTCCTACCACAATAGCTTGAAATTGCCTCTGACAACACGCTGAAATTTTGTACAGGAAATATCATAGAAAGACCACAAAAACATACAGAGAAATTCCTTTTACATCATCAGAATGACTTCTAACAATATAGCAAATCTCATTCACAGTCTAATTATCACTGCATGCCGAAAACCTTAAAACTGTTTTGCCAGGTCTCAAACAGTGGGGTTGACTCAACCGACATCTGATTAGTAAAACGACTTTCATCATCACTATAGGCAGTATGTTCGCTCGCTTTCTGAATTTCCAAAGTATGCAATCGTGTGTGCATATGCGTGCGCGTGGGTGCATATGTGCGCGCGCGCGCACGTGTGTGTGTGTGTGTGTGTGTGTGTGTGTGTGTGTGTGTGTGTGTGTGTGTGTGTGTGTGTGTGTGTGTGTGTGTGTGTGTGTGTGTGTGTGTGTGTGTGTGTGTGTGTGTGTGCTGAAAAGGGGCGGAGGGGGCGGATAAATGTTTCAAGAGTGTTTGGCGCGAGCGCACCCACGTGTGTGTAGAGGCGGGGAAGGCGGCTGAAGGGAGAGGCGAGGGAACGAGAGTTATGTATACTGTGGATTGGTGCAAACAAATTGTAACAATCCCATCCCAAACCCTCTTGTTTGCAGTGGTATTTAGTGCGTTTGCATGTTATTCATGATTTTACTGGATGGATGCCAGGTGCTCTCTCTCTCTCTCTCTCTCTCTCTCTCTCTCTCTCTCTCTCTCTCTCTCTCTCTCTCTCTCTCTCTCTCTCTCTCTCTCTCTCTCCCTCTCCCAAGAAAAAAAAAGAAGTGGTTTCTTCATGGAGAGGAAATGAAGACTGTTAACTGTTTTAAGAAACTTAGTATATATTTTTCAAATAGGCTCAAATTTGTTTTTGCCCATGAAGACTTTTCAAGTTGGGCAAATACGCCTTGCTGCGTATTATACATCAGTTGTACATGCCTAAGTGCCATACATCAGTTGTACATGCTTGAGCATCATACATCCGTTGTACATGCTGAAGTATTTTACATCAGTTGTACATGCTGAGGTATCATACATCAGTTGTACGTGCTTAAGAACAATTTAAATGCAATATTTTTCTGAATCTCTTTTTATAGGCTGGTTCTATCTATGCTGAGTACGTTGCTGAAATGCGGGGATCAGATCAAGTAGTTGACGGCACTGAAAACGTCACTGGCATTGAAGAAATGTTGGTGGGGGAATGGAGAGATAGGGCGCCGTCCTCTTCATGTAAATACGTCTGTTCAGTGTTTTAGATACTGGCTCAAGATATTACGTATGAATGGAAACATATCACGTGTAAAACCTTGCGAAATACTGTTGTGGCTACACTCATGTGGCAGATATACTTGGGTTTCACTATTCGAGAATGGGTTTGGAATGATATGGTTAAATCAAGCGGTTGTGAAACTGTTATTGCATTTCTGCATAAATTTTTCCAAAGGTTTATTGGTTACCGATGGCAAAACTGCGATGAGATATTCAAGGAAGTGACCGCTTTTGGTTGTACAGAAGATTCAAATCATCTAGGAGCTGTGAAGGGTATCATCTAATCGACACTGACAGACATTGCAAGGCATCGGAACCAATATGGTAAGTTATCAACCAATTCTGTGAAATGCCCTTTAAAGCAAAGATGCGTAGGAAGATTAAATACAAATTTTGTTTCGCTGTCATCGTCTCTGTGACCTTCGGCAAGTATACATTCAACGAACGTTTCATGCGAGTATGTGTCCACTTCATGTGGCCCTACTGACGGCAAATGATGACAATAATGTACTGGAAGAATAAAGACACGTGCGACTGCAGTTAGGGGATGTGAATGCTAATACAGAATCACATGCTTGTTAAAAGATGTTAAAATCTGTTGTCAATATGTTGGCGTAGCTTTCGTTTTCTTCTTTCTTTATGTGTCATCGTTTATTGATCCCCTTCAGAGGCTGTGGCCAAACCCGAATAAACCATTTTCCATTTCTACCCCCACCCCCCTTCCACCCACATACTCACAACTCTCTCTCTCTCTCTCTCTCTCTCTCTCTCTCTCTCTCTCTCTCTCTCTTCTCTTCTCTCTCTCTCTCTCTCTCTCTCTCACACACACACACACACTCTCTCTCTCTCTCTCTCTCTCTCTCTCTCTCTCTCTCACACACACACACACACACAGAGAGAGAGAGAGAGAGAGAGAGAGAGTTTTGTCGTTATCGTCATAGTGGGGTTCCGCTGGAGCAGTGGATATCGTCCGCTGGAGCAGAATAGGTGAAGTGGATATCGTGTAACTTGACTCGATTCACTGAAAGTCGCTCCACTGAATTTCGCTTAAATGGGGTGACACTGTCTCCAACTTACCTTTCCCATCTCACATCGTCCATCTGATAGAATGCTTCAGCTTTCTGATCATCTTCATCGCAGCAACTTGCTCTGCTCTCTACAGTCTGCCTATCTCCCCCATTACAGAACTGAAACAGCGCTCTTGAAAACAGTCAACGATCTGCTTACTACCCTTGACGACCGTCCCATTTCTTTCCTTTCTCTACTGGACATGTCTGTTGCATTTGATGATGTCGATCACTTTGCTCTTTTTTCTCCTCGCCAACTTACTTCTGGCGTTTCTGGAGCTGCCATTTCCTGGTTTCATTCTTTCCTCTATGGTGGTGTCCAGAATGTTTCCATTACTGGCTGTACCTCTCCTCCTGTAAGCGTGCAGTCCGTTGGAGTTCCACAGGGACGTGGGCCTCGTTCTCTTCTCTTGGTCTTTTACTTCCTCTGACCTGACATTGTCTTCCAGCACACTGTCTCATCATAGTTTGATTAAAAAAAAAAAAAAAAAACCTCTATAAGGTGTGTGAATTTTTCCAGCTTCCATTCCTCATCTAGAATACATTGGCATGAACTTCTGATGTTGAACTTGGATGACACACGAGAAGCTCAAACTGAATAACGACACAAGAGAGATACGGTTTTCGTTGCAAACAAAAAAAATGTCTTTTGTCTAGGTTGTTTTTCTACATTCTGTCCAGCTTCACAACCGCCTCGCTTGTCTATCCAAGTCCGTTCGTAACCCTCATGTGACACTCGATAAGACCAAATCATTCTAGCGGTAAATCTATTCCATCTGTCGTGTGTGTTAATCTGGAACTCCGCAGCTTTCATTCTGTTCCTCAGCAATGCGGCCAAACCCTTCATCTTCGCTTTTGTTCCGTCATGGCGGTCTTCTTGCTGGCTGTCAGGAAATCTTCTTCACCAGTTACAGAAAATAACTGACCGATTTTCAGACGTTCTAAATCCACTCCTGTTGCTCTTCTCCTTCAATCTCCGCTTCATTGGCTTCCTGTTCAAACACCAACTGATTCTAAACTGTCTTTGCTCAGTTTCACTTCTGTGACTGGTAAGCACTATGATCTTTCTGATCTTTTCTGGCTGTACACTCCTGCCCGGCCCTCACGTTCTTCTGCTGATACTCCCAGTCGTTTCCCTCAGATCCCCTCTTTCCACCTCAAGACCTTCGGAGATCGTTCTTTCTCTTTTCAAGGCCCTCTGCAGGGAACAATTTTCCTTTCGCTCTCCGAACTTTGAATTCCCGTCTTTTCCTTCAAGTCAACACTCAGGTCTACACTTTTCACTGACTCATAGCCCTATTGATTTCCTTTTTGTCTTATGAAGCGCGCGAGCCTGTATGTGTGTGAAGACCAGCATGCGTGTGCGTGTGTTCCCGCGCGCGCGCGCGCTCGTGTGTGTGTGTATGTATGTGTGTGTGTGTGTGTGTGTGTGTGTGTGTGTGTGTGTGTGTGTGTGTGTGTGTGTGTGTGTGCGTGTGCGTGTCTGTATGTGTGCCTGTGTCTGAGCACGCGGGCGTGCATGCGTGAGTGAGCGAGTGCGTGTGTGTACGTGTGTTTGCTTGTTTGTGTGCTGTGCGCGCGCGTGTGCGTGTGTGTGTGTGTGTGTGTGTGTGTGTGTGTGTGTGTGTGTGTGTGTGTGTGTGTGTGTGTGTGTGTGTGTGTGTATGTGTGTGCGCGCACCATGTGTGCGTCCATGTAGGTGCGCGTGCAACATGCGTGCGTTCCATTATGTGTGTGCGCGCCGCACACGCGCGTGCGCGTGTTTGTGTGTGTGTTTGTCTCTCTGTTTGTATCTGTATTTGTGAATTTATGTGTGTATGCGTGTGTCTGTGTGTGCGCACGTGCATAAATACGTGAGTGCATACGTGCGTGCGTGCGTGTTAAGAATTTTGAAAGCTCTTAAGTCTGTTTATACATTACGTAGAAATCCAGTCTTACTACCACCATCGCCACCATCACTAATACTCTACAATTACTACAGCTGCTACTACTACTACACCTACAACTACTACTGGGTGCTGACACCTTGCACACTACTATAAAACAATCACAACTATTACAGAGAAATGCCATCGATAATATGCAATGGTCACTGGCAACGCAGAGTTCTCTACTGACAATATGGAATGGCACCGACAATACAGAGAAATTCCACTGACAATATGAAATGGCCACCGACAATACAGAGAAATTCCACTGACAATATGAAATGGCCACCGACAATACAGAGAAATTCCACTGACAATATGAAATGGCCACTGACAATACAGAGAAATTCCACTGACAATATGGAATGGCACTGACAATACAGAAAAATTCCACTGACAATATGGAATGGCCACCGACAAATAAGAGAAATTCCACTGACAATATGAAGTGGCCACTGACAATACAGAGAAATTCCACTGACAATATGAAGTAGCACTGACAATACGGAGAAATTCTGTCAACACCATGGAATGGCCACAAACACAATAGAAATTCCATTGACAACACACAATGGCTACTGACGATACAGAGAAATTCCATTGACTGTACGGAATGTCACTGACAATACTCAGAAATTCCATTGACAAAACGGAATGACTACTGACGATACAGAGAAATTCCACTGACTATACGGAATGACTACTAACGATACAGTGAAACCCCACTGACTCTAAGGAATGACCACTGAAATGGAGAGAAATTCCACAGACAATGTAGAGTGGCCAGTGGCATTACAGACAAAGTCCACTGACAATAAGAAATGGCAGCAGACAATACAGAGAAATTCGACTGGCACTATATCTTATAAGACAGAGAAACTTGGCATTGTGGAGTGGAAATGCTTGGTCATTGCTTCGCCTGACTTTCTCACGCGCTTGCCATGTGTCTCTGCCTCTGTATGCCACTCTCACTTACATCTGCCGGCCCGTGTACCGATCAAATCAATCCTATCCATTTTCAGACTGAAAATATTTTGTGTGCTCCATATAAGGCAAAGTAATAAATAAGCTCATACACAGAGATTTCTGGTAGGCACCCAATACACGTGGCGGAATAGTCTCAGTGATAAAGATGTCAAATTATTTGAGTAATGATTTATATACGACGTAGGGACCACGTGACCACGGCATTCTATTCCGAAGCCATCTCTCAGGAAATATGGACCAGTAACAGAATGGGACGCTAGCCAGAAGCACTGAAATGTCTGCCTTCTAACACCGCCGAAAAAATATATTACTGTTACCCTGGATTGGCCATGAAACAGACAAAAAAAAGAACCACCGATTTAACTGGCAGCACTATGGAACGGCCTTTGTCAACACAGAAAAAACGCCTCTGGTGGTATCGTGGAATGGCCTCTTACAATTAAGAAAAAAAAATCCTTGATGCTATGGGACGATAACTGTGCAGGGACATTCCATCAGGGCGTTACAAGAAAAAAAGCCACTACACAGAGAAGGTCTGGTGTCATTTCCATAGAACGGCAATTAAATTTTACTGGCATCAATATGAACTGTTAATTCAAAGAGAGAGAAAGTTCACTTGAATGGCAAATGATCACGAAGGAATTCGGATGGCTAACAGAATGGCCATTACTCATAACACGAATAAAGTGTGCTATTCTGATAGCCATTACCGCAGAAAATTCCATAACCATAAACCATTAACAGTGACCATCAGCGTGGAGAAAATCTTCTGGCATCATCAAGGAATGGTCATCAATACAGGGAAAACCCACCACCATTATCATACAATGGTAATTATCACAGGGAAATCCCACCAGCGTTATCATGGAATGGTAATTATCACAGGAAAATCCCACCAGCGTTATCATGGAATGGTAATTATCACAGGGAAATCCCACCAGCGTTATCATGAAATGGTAATTATCACAGGGAAATCCCACCAGCGTAATCATGAAACAGCTATTACACAGAGAAGTGCTACTGATATTATCGTAGAGCGGAAATTGCAACATAACAATTCCAATGGTATTACAATGGGATGGCCTTTAGCTCAGAAGAAAAAGAACCATCTGTGAAAAACAACAGTTCAACAGAAGCATTATGCAGACTACCAGTAATTAGCGCTGAGAACAACCACTAGTAGTATCAGCATGGTCCTTTGCCCATTCATCAGTGCTTTAGCAAATTTTAGCCTGAAGAATGTTTTAAATAAGCAGAAAATTTGCCAGCTCAGACAATACCTTTCTGGTTTCACTTTTCTGAGCCCCAAACACCAGTGGTTTATGAAAATGACCACCACCAATCTGTCTTATTTTAACGTCTCGGCACGGGGAGGCGGAGGAGAGAGAAGGTATGGAGGGAGTAAGGGGGGCGAGAGATGGGGCGGAGGCAGTTGAGGCAAGTGAAGGGACGGGTATGGGAAAAGGGGCGGGGGTGGAGGAGTGAGGGGCGAGGTTGCCATTATGAAAGAATTGCCATTAGCAGGATTACAGAATGACCAGTCCTAGTGTGACATAACAGTCAGAAGCAACTGCTGGGATTGCACCATCACCTCAGTAATGTCCAATGACAGTGTAATGTGAGGTCATACTATTACCAAGCCGACTATGGAAGCCATATCATGGTTACCAGCAAATCAAAAGTAGGAATATACGAAAATCCAACGTTAAAATCCCAAAGTCTCTCCTAACGTCATTTTTTTCCAGATCCCTTCGATAATCAGATCATATACAGAAACAAAAAGAATTTAAAATGCATCAAGTGAAATATATTTGAACAAAGACTTCACAGATTCTGCGGTAAAAAATGCCTGCTCTTTTCAAGCAAACGCTCAACAAGAAACGCATTGCATGTCATGTTTCAAATCCTGCTATACGAATGTGCACGGCATATCTCAGCATGACATCGGTGATTTATGCACATACAGATGATGTGAGACAATATTTTTAATGGCCTTGGCTTTGAAGAAGGACACAAAGATTCAAGTAAACAGAGAGATATGTAGATACACAGATACAAGGTCAAGATCTGTGCTCTCCCTAGTGCACCTCTAAAAAAGATTACCTATCTGCCTTTTGGGTCAGTTCACAGGCGAAAAACTTTCTTCGCCAAGGGAAGTAACTATAGGTACAGACTGAAAAACTTACTCATTATCTTGTGTGTGTGTGTGTGTGTGTGTGTGTGTGTGTGTGTGTGTGTGTGTGTGTGTGTGTGTGTGATATGATACGGAAAATACGAAATGCCAATGTCTATATCACTAGAAAGTGTTAATCTTTCATACAATGATAAGATGTTTGCTGATAAGTGATATGGAAAATACGAAATGCCTATGTGTATATAACTAGAAAGTGTTAATCTTTCATAAAATGATAAGATACTGCTCATGAGCGATATGGAAAATACGAAATGCCGATGTGTATATAACTAGAAAATGTTAATCTTTCATAAAATAAGATGTTTGCTGATGAGTGATACAGAAAATACGAAATGTCAATGTGTATCTAACGAGAAAGTGTTAATATTCCATAAAAATGATTATGTTTGCTGTTGAGTGACAATGGAAAATACGAAATGGCAATGTGTTTATAACTAGAAAGTGTTAATATTCCATCAAAGATAAGATATTTGCTGAGTGATTCCTCGTGTTTTTATGCACCCAAACACTCACCCACAACCTAGAAGAGTGACGGAATCTCAAAAATGTCGACGACAGTGCTGGAACATGACCACCAACAGTTTGGGAAAAGAACAGTATCTGATCTACCGCGAGAAACGAGGAATGTCAGAAAAGGAGAGAGAGAGAGAGAGAGAGAGAGAGAGAGAGAGAGAGAGAGAGAGAGAGAGAGAGAGAGAGAGAGAGAGACAGAGACAGAGACAGAGAGAGAGAGAGAGAGAGACAGAGACAGACAGAGACAGAGACAGAAAGAGTCTATGTGCGTGTGTACGTGCAAGCATGTACGGTCTTATGCGCGCGTGTCCATTTTATCCGTGTTGACCACAGAAGCAAACACAAAAAACCTGTTCATTTCTCATTCCAGAGGAAACATGTGACGTCAAACAACAGAACGCTGGAACAAGTGGGTCAACGCTCTCACCTATCCAAAGGGACTAGCGGACCGCACGAAGATGTCGTCTTGTTTGTTTTCTCTGGGTGATACATTGTGTCCACCAGGGCAACGCCAGGATAAACAAAACAAAAAGAAAAAGAAAAGCAAACAAACTGGCAGTAGAAGGGCACCTGGGAGTCATGACCTGGATGCGGCCCGCCCCCCTCGGGTTTTTAAAGAGTTCAGGGCTGAAACACTGGTCTGAAGGAGGGTTTCTTCTCTGAAGACCTTCAGTTGTCAAGCTGTCCCTAGAGTTTCTTCCTACTGTTCGCTCTCGGGGAACGTGACCAACTTCTTTGCCAGCTTCAATGCAGCAGGTTTGCACAGCAGACAGACAGTGAGATAGCCGGTCATTTTGTCCACCAGGCAAAGGACGGTGCCATTTATGGCGCACAAGGGGGTGAGGTGGGGGGGGGGGGAAGTGGGGGTGGGGTGGGGGGAGGAGTTAACCGTTTACTTGTTTGCTTTAAAGATGAAGCAGGTTTTTTAAACTGAAAGAAATTTAATTCATGTCAATAAATGTTCGTCTTTTTTTCACTGTTCAGTTCTTCTCTCCCAAAACGTGTCGGGCCACATGATTCGCCAAAATCTATAAGCGTGCCCGCCATTGGTACCTGAAAACTCCGCTATTCCCTGGACATGGACTCTCCTGGCGGGCCACATCAGCAGCTGTGAACAGATGGCGTACCACCACAATGATCCCAAACAGACGTCTACCTACCTGAGCCGTTGAACATGATCCGCTGATCTCTACCAAACAAACTGGGAACTCTGCAGCAAACGTGGCACAACGGACAACGCACCCGCACCCGCCAAGAAAACAACAGAATCCCAGGTGCACAGCTCGACTTTCGTACAGGGATTTTTTAGCTCCCTCTTTCCGTTAGATCGCAGGTGTTCTGAGTGTCAGTCTTTCAGAGCCGATAATAATTCGAAGTTCTACAAACATATGAATTTCGCACACGAGTTAGAAGCCAGGGCTCGGAAAAATCTTCAGGAAAATCCATAGTGATAAATGAATAAAAGGGCAACCCAAAAAGACAAATAACAAAACTGGGGTGGCACTATACCTGTACATGACGAGCGACCCGAATTTAACGCAGAAACAATTGTGATGATGAAAATACATAGTTAAACACAGTATAGTGTCATGCAATGCAACGAACACAGTTCAATGCTATGTGATTTAACATAAAACTGGGCAAGGCCATACCACACAAAGCAGCCCCAAACCATGGGATTTAATGCAATACGGAGCAACGAAATCCTATACAACACAGGGCATAACCATGCAATGCAACAAACTACACCACAATACACAGTACATCTGAGCTCACAGCAATCCAGTCCAGTCGTATCTAACTGAATACAATGCCATACACAAAACTGTGGCCACGGTCAGTACCATCTGCTGGATTTGAGGATTCCCACAGATAAAGGCTGGGAACGAAGACATCAACACATCATGTAAGATCAAAGAGGGATGTTTAGATGGTCAAAACATTCGTGTTGAAGGCCAAAACTGGTGTGTGCGGGACTGGGAGAAGGTATTCAGTAACCCCGGTTCACGGCAGGGAAAAAAACACGTTGATCTGATCACAGACATCTGGTCTGTCTGAACTGTGAAACCAAGCAGGGGAGCAGTGGACAGATCTTTTCTCTACCATCATGTACTCGAATGATTGTGTTGTGATGTTTTATTACATTTAGCTGTGCATCCATATGAACAATGTCCATAACAGTCCGCATACTTTCAAAGGGAATCAGCAAAGTTTTTAAGTCATAGGATTCGAATGTATAACCCTTAGCATACTCCTCACACATTCTAACCATCAGCGCGCTGTAGATGGTGTGGGGAGGGGGGGAGGTTTTCTTTTAGTACTTTAGGCCTATGCTGCACCATGTCAGTCATGGAAAGTGGGTTGCAAGCTGCTGCATTACTTAGCGGGGTGGCTGTCGATCGTTCTGTGAAAACACAGGAGTTTGGAATCGCTCGATATTGGATCTTGGTGTGTAAATACTCCAGAATATGAACTGAACTCCCCGGGTCTGATTGTTCGACCCTCTGTACGTCTGTAGAGGACATGAGCTACACACAGCTCTCTCTCTCTCTCTCTCTCTCTCTCTCTCTCTCTCTCTCTCTCTCTCTCTCTCTCTTTTAATCCTCCCTTTCCCCAATGCCTACTCCCCAATGCCTACTCCCTGGCGCTGACATCTCATCTGGTTTTCCTTTCTTTTTGGCACACACACACGCGCGCGCGCGCGCGAACGCATCACTTTTTGTTAATTAACGAACAAAAATTGATCAACAGAATGATAACAATGGATACATGTTGTCTGTCCCAGGAAAAAGTCCCCAGAGGACCGAAATATTGGACAACAAATAAAAAGGAGTAAACCAAGCGGTTTTGTGGTGCAATTCTTTACTCACACACACACACACACACACACACACACACACACACACACACACACACACACACACACACATGTAGAGAGAGATATAGAAAGATAGATTAGCTAGAGAGAGATAGAAAGATGAGATAGATATATGATAACTGTGCGTTGTGTTACAACTCACACGCGCGCGCACACACACACACACACACACACACACACACACACACACACACACACACACACTACCCCTACCCCACCTCCTCCCCATACACGCACTTCTCCTCTCCACCAGCGTGCTTCAGCCATCCAATGACTTTTCACCTTCTGTCTTATCTGTCCAATCACATCAGCAGCAGCGAACCCCAACGGCCCCCGACTGATCACCATCCGCAGTCGGGAAAACCAACACCAGCGAGGCCAATGATTGGCCCAGCGGATGGAGCATTATTCCCGTCATCCAAAGATCTTAGGTTCCACCCCTGCATGGCTCAGACCTCCAGGTCAGGGCTGTTGTCTTTAGAATCAACATTCTATGGAGGCTCCAACCTCCTCCCACGTCCTTTGGGATGAGATTTTCAGCAGAGATATGGGCGTATGCATGAAAGAAAACCAGAAACTAAACGCACACAAAACAAAACACAGTATCTGACATGGAATCTCAAATCACATTACATATTTCATGGAAAAGAAGGCCGTCGCATGTTTCAGTGGAATGTATGACTCTGGGGAAAATGGAACGCGCGTGCCACTGAATCTTTACAGAATGTCATGATTATAATAATATATAATGATGATGATGATGATGATGATGGTAACAACAACAACAATGATAATGAAGATGTGTACACACGCTTACCTCCTGACTAATCCAGGAGCTCCAGTGTAAAAACAGAACGTGGCTTCCTTAACAGTCGTTTGAAAACATTGACACGAGGAATCAGCAGTCGTTAGGGAGGGTGCAGATTTCCACCAGAGGCGAACGCATCTTGGATCAGCACTCTGAGTCAGTTCAGGAAGTGAACGTCATTATGTTTTCCACAACAGAAACTGCTGTATGGAACGATCTGAAAGATTTACTCCCCATGTGCTTTTTGTCATAAGACATGAAAATACATTATTATCAACCGTTTGTATGACGATGTATTCCTTCATAATAAGTTATCTGTTGATAAAAGGAACTTCAAAATTTCGTATTCAGTGAAAACTCTTTAATGATCTGCATGAACGGATCTGGGATAAGCCCTTTAGTCCGGACTGGAGCCAAAATGAAATAGGTTTATTGTTCGACTACGATCCATCTTTCCACCAGCATTCGTCGTCAAAATCAGTTCAGCAGTGTTTGCACGATGAATTATATAACAAAAACTTTTTGACCAATCCTGGATCCAACATTGGATCCGGATTGATGAGTTCATCCTCGGGACATACTTCCCTCTTTGGCAAAATGAAATGAAATGGGTGTCAGTAGTTTACTGTCATCAGTCTGATTCATGGCCAAACAAGCCATTGCGGGTGAAAACATAACCTGTTTGGCGTAGGTAACTATCCGACCATTGGTCAACCCGGGGCCGAGGCCCTTAAAGGCGGAAGAAGGAAGAAGACTGACAGCTAAGAGCGTGGGTCTATGTTCAGTAATGACGGTGCGGCCCAGGGCACCGATGTTGTGCATGCTGCTTTTCCTGTGACTGCGACTGTGAGCACAGCATACAAATCATTCTGATCGACAACACGCGTACACGCACGGGAGCATACACACACACACACACACACACACACACACACACACACACACACACACACACACACACAGAGCACGCACGCACACACACACACACACACACACACACACACACACACACACACACACACACACACACACACACACACACACACACACGTGCGCATAGCTCTCCTACGTCGGTGCATCATGTATTCATATACATCTATGTGCAACCTCAAATGTGCGAATGTGAATCAAAGTGATTGGAGTTGAAGGGTGTGTCTGCATAGACATGGCTCTTGGCAATGTATATGCTGTATCTAACATGCTTTTGACGATGGGGCCTAATGATATTGTACATAACTCCGTAACATTTTGGCACTGTGTGTGGGACTGTGCGCGTGAGTGATATTACTTCTTCCCTTTTCAAGGGCTGCAGCTCTCACAGAGTTCTTCCTTGAATGACCCGGGCGATTTCACGTGTACTGCCACCAATCATGGCCTTGCTGACTAAGCAGCCGTCCTCCATTCACTGGGGATGTATGTGCTGAGCAACTGACATAGAGTGCGGAGTCTTTTTCACACGTGTCTTACAGCCTTATCTGACCCATGACCTAAACAGAGACGGAACGTGTTTAGCCTGGCTTGGACAATTTGATGTGACGTCACGGTACTCAAGCTAGCACGCTCATCCCCGGTCTGCGATTGACTACCCTGATAACACTATGACAACACCTTGTCTGCGGCATGCATGTACAGGAACGGGGCTCGAGAACTACCCCCCCCTTCACCCACCATGCTCACCCGGGAATCAAATTGCAACACTGTGGAGCTCCCAGTCTCTCACCACTGGGCAATGTCTGCCTTCACATTTGCTGAGGTAAGTTTTACAGCCTCGAAGTTGTCTATGTTTTCCTACCTAAACGTTCGCCTTGAGACTTGGTCGCTGAACAGGTAAAGAACAGTACCTGTTTCCATGCTGTTTATAACCCTGTGACTACGGCGGCCACATCAGGGCTGCAAGTACGTAAAAACGGAACTTTGTCCACATTAGAATGCCACTCCAAAAAGAAAATCGAAACCACGCCGTCATGATACTGAAAATACGGATTCAAGATACAGAGTGTCATCAACGACGTTATAGTCAATTAAATTGAAAATACTGATATCATTGTTTTCACACACACACACACATCACACACACACACACACACACACACACACACACACACACACACACACACACACACACACACACACACACACACACACATATATATATATCGGAAACAGTCTACGAACAAAATCTGCAGTAAAATGTTTGTGACTTATTACACATATTCTTATAGTCAATAACGAGATATTCAATGCTGTATTATTTATATCCCTCGGCGTGCGTCGTCTTACTCATCCTTTACAAGGTAAGAATGAATAAAATATATGTGACCAGCTTGTGCGTTACTTCACATGACATCGTTTCCGCTGTACAGTTTTCGGACACACGAGCGGAACTCTGGATGATTAGAGAGAATTTTTGCGATCGAATTGTGCCTTCCATTCCTGCCAGAAGTCTTAGACGTATTTTGGGATTTTAGGTTTGTGGCATGTGAACAGAAGGACATTTTGGAGAGCGTGTTTGCTTGCGACGTCCCTGGCAACTGGCAACCTAGTTGCCCCGAACGGTGCACGTAGTCCTGCATCCTGTATTGAAAGTTATGCCACTTGAGCGATGTATGTACACAACTGTAGCACCCTGTATTGATAAGTTTATACTAGTTGGGCTATATATGTAAACAAGTGTAGCACCTGTATTAAAAAAAAGTTATACCAGCTGAGCTATATGTGTAAACAAGTGTAGCATCCTGTAGCATCCTGTATTTAAAAAAGTAATGCTGTCTGAGCTACATGTAACTAAATGTAGCATTCTGTACTGAAAACCTTATACATTAAACAAGAGCAGCCATCCTATATGCAGTAATGCCGGCTTAATTATAGTGTAATCAAGTGTAGTAACCTATACTGAACAGTAATGCTGGCCGGGCAATTCACGTAAACAAACGCTGTAGCATAATACTGAAAAGTTGTACTGGCTGAGTTATGCATGAGTCAAAAGCAAGTGTAGCATCCTATATTGAAACGTTACGCTGGCTGAGTCCTACATATAAACAAGTTACGCATCCTATATTGAAACGTTAGCTGGCTGAGTCTACATATAAAACAAGTGTAGCATCCTATATTGAAACATTACGCTGGCTGAGTCATACATATAAAACAAGTGCAGCATCCTATATTGAAACATTATGCTGGCTGAGTCTTACATATAAACAAGTGCAGCATCCTATATTGAAACCTACGCTGGCTGAGTCACACATGTAAGCAAGTGTAGCATCCTATATTGAAATGTTACGCTGGCTGAGTCATACATATAAACAAGTGTAGCATCCTATATTGAAACATTACGCTGGCTGAGTCATACATATATAAACAAGTGCAGCATCCTATATCCTGAAACATTACGCTGGCTGAGTCATACATATAAACAAGTGCAGCATCCTATATTGAAACATTACGCTGGCTGAGTCCTACATATAAACAAGTGCAGCATCCTATATTGAAACGTTATGCTGGCTGAGTCATACATATAAACAAGTGTAGCATTCTATATTGAAACATTACGCTGGCTGAGTCATACATATAAACAAGTGCAGCATCCTATATTGAAACATTACGCTGGCTGAACAAATACATGAAGTCATGCAGCATCCTGAACTGACTGGTAATGCTGGGTCTGCAGTGCACTTAGCCATGTGGCGTCCTGCAGGGAACATTTGTGCCAGCCATGCATTACACGTGGTAATTAGCATCCTGCGGGGAAACATAATCCCGGGCTGAATGGACCTCTGCTATCGACCACCGTGTCCAGATTGATTAAGATCAGTCAACAGCCGACAGAGAGGAAACACCCCGTTGTCTGCAACCCACAATGAAAGCTACAAATTCAAAGGCACGCAACGATTCCGACTCTATTGAGACAATTGCTTGTCATTACGCGCACACTTGCGTGCGTGCGTGTGTGCGTGTGTGTGTGTGTGTGTGTGTGTGTGTGTGTGTGTGTGTGTGTGTGTGTGTGTGTGTGTGTGTGTGTAGAGAGAGTGAGAGAGAGAGAGAGAGAGAGAGAGAGAGAGAGAGAGAGAGAGAGATCTGTTTTCCTGTATTGCCAAATCAAATAATCCTTTTTTCCTCTTGGTGATGGCTGATGTGGAAACTTAGGGGAAATCGAGCCAGAAAGTATCGACAGTTGACTGTCCAGACATTCTTAAAAGATGTCAAGGTCAAACTCGCGGCCCGCATTCTGTGCATATCGACAGGCAATAACGAGCCACCAAAATAACTGTAGTTTTTAATGGCGGAGGAGCAGATTGTCAGAACGTCCAGGAAATGAGTGATAATGAGTAAGAAATCAAATGAAAATAGTCTCTTCCTCACATTCTTGAAATCTTATTTTATCCTGATCAACTGTCAAAACTGGAATATGGCGCTTGGTTAATAACTGATCACAATGTCTGATTACAATAGTCGCACTGTACTGTATTTATATTTTTGAATTTTGAATTGCGTTACGTTGCGTTCGTGTGCTGTGCTTGCTGTGCGTGCTCTGCTGTGCTGCTGTGCTGTGTTGTGTTGCACTGCATAACTTTGGGGTCACAACATATCTTTTTTTGTGTGAATTTGGGACGGCTATAACCAAAGGTAGCGAATCAACAGAGTACAGCGCTTCGAAGCCTCCCATATATTTTTCTGCTTGTGGTTGTTCTTGCAGCGCTTCAGATACATCTCTAAAAAGATGTATTCGTATGCCTTTCTGGTGATCCGAAGGGTAATCATAGCTCCAGTATGAATTTTCAGGAAAACGGGTTAAACTGAAACGAATATTTTTATAGCATAAATGAAGGGTTTGCTTCTTTCGCCACTGTTGACACCTCGTCTCTCAGACGAGAGTGTCTTTTCGACATGTTCGAACTTTCCGAAGGGAATATATTCACATGATACTGAATCTGTGGGTTGGTTGCAAAGAACTGAGGCCAAATGTTTTCATACAGCGAGTGATTCTATTCGTTCATGACTTACTGACAGTTTGTGAGTCCTGGCTAACAAAAATTTATAAATTCCAAGGAGTATGATACAGCTGATTAAACCATTCAAATCGCGTACCTCCACAGCCAACCAGAAATACGTGAAGAGACTTCTAAGAAATAACGTAACATATTCTCAACCTTTTCATGATTGTTCTCTATATGAATTAATACACCTCACAATTCTATCTAATCTCAAAACATCTATCTTTCTTTTCTATCAACGTGGATTTTTCTACGAGTTTGTGTCAGGATGTCTCTCTTATTGCCGGGGTGTCCTCTACGATTTATTGGCGCATCCCTCCAGACTAGCATTCAGACTGTCAGTTGTTCTGGCTGCAAGCAGGAGAGAGATTAAAAAAAAACAAACACGTATTAGACCCGAATCCCAGACCCAGGATTTTCTCACTTCCTGGGCAAGTGAGTTTTCTATTAATCCACCGCGCGTCAGGGGCTTACAAAGTGGATGCAAATATAGGTCTCCAACAACCAAAAGAAACAACCCAAAACCGAATCACACAAGTAGAAGTGCACTGTGCTGCGCGGGACTATGTACGTTCTGCACAAAAGACAGGGCCATCAGTCGACTGTAAACCGCCAGTAAAGGATGTCTTCCTGGACGTCGTCCACCAGAACCTTATACCTGGAAAGACATGTGAGACATTGGCGTCGACAGCTTGGTGTACTGGTCGTGTTCCATGCTTATAATTGCCTTATCCTTCCCACTGCCCTCTCTGCTCCTTTTCTCTTCGCCACCTTACATTTCTCTCTCTTCCTTCTTGTCCTCTCCTCCTCCTCTTCTGCTACTTCGACGTCTCCTTCTCTTCCTCCTCAATCCCCTACCTACTTTTCCTTTCTGCAGCTCAATGTAAAATCCCCATTTCTAAAGACCTGGCCTGATCTTTTTATGTCCAAGCATCCTCCATGCCATGACATTCAATGTTGCCGACGTGTCCCATTGATAGATTCAACCCCCCATGGTATAAGAGAGTGAAATGGACTCTCCAGGCCAAAGCAGCATCCCTGCCACCCCCCCCCCCCCCCCCCTTTCATACTCCTCTTCCCATATCCCCGCCTGATTCCTTCACCATCCCCTCTCCTTCCCAGTGTTCAAGTTCACCAATGTGTCACCCACGTGGGCGGGAGGAAGGGGGTCGGAGGAAGGCTGAAGTGGTGGGGGAGAATGGTGGGGAGGGATCTGAGGGGAGAAGGGGTGGGAGAATGACGCACTCTTGAAGGACAGCAGAATTCCACTACAAGGGTAACAGCTGGGCAGGACAGGGCCTTCTCAATCTGTCAGATCTGGAAAGGCCGAGCGTAAGTGTCCCGACACCCTCCAGTCCTTGCAAGGACTGGATCCCAATCGTGGGAGAGGCTGATCGGGGGGGGGGGGGGGGGGGGGGGGGGATTTAATCCCACCCTTCAAACTCTGGACAGTTCATCGTCAGTAGGTTCCGGCTCCACCTGCATTCTTCTGAAGCTTGGCCTGCCTGCTCCATGAGAGAGGCTGCTGTGAATTCACAAGGCCAGCAGGCACACGTTCACTGCATGTGGCTTTGGTGAGCCTGGAACAGGTTTGTTCTGAATTTGGTCTGAATAAACTCCTTCAATTCCGCTGACCTTTTTCTACCGTTTAGTGGGCACAGTTGATCGTGTCTTGTATGAGAGACTAGCTCGCCTACAAATGCAAATTTGCTGAATCTTTCTTCTCATCCAAGAGCGAGACAGACAGGCAGACACATGGACAGACAGACAGAGTGATAGATTAGGAAAGGACTTCAGACACACCACACAGATAAGTAAACAGACCCCAGAAGCACGCACATACACAGAGAGAAAGCCAGCAAGATGCTGTCATGGATATGGCGCACTGAAAGACAGCAAAGACGCAGCTTGCTGGCGGTGTAAGGAAGCTGAAGAGACCTCATTGATCCGTCTGGCCGGCCTGCACCCCACTTCTGGCTGATAGCGCCAACACCCACACAGGATGGAGCAGAGGAAGGGGGGAGGGGGGATAGAGTCGTGGGGAATGAATGGAGAACAAGAAGAGGGGTAGGATATTGACGATCAGAAAATATGGATCGCTGAGTCTGGTCAAGTCTTGGTGCTTCCAATAATGCAGGTATTATGAAGAGAGTGACACTACAAGCAAGGTGTCATTTCACAGACTATACGAACTCATCGCTCTCTCTCTCTCTCTCTCTCTCTCTCTCTCTCTCTCTCTCTCTCTCTCTCTCTCTCTCTCTCTCTCTCTGTGTGTGTGTGTGTGTGTGTGTGTGTGTGTGTGTGTGTGTGTGTGTGTGTGTGTTTCTAGTTTTAGCCTGTTCTGATGGTCTTTATTTTTCTTAATCTCTTTCATTCTATATATTGCTTTCATTGATTTTGAAGCGGATTTCAGTTTTATACTAGAAACAGTCTGCAGCTTCTTCTGCTAACAATACATGCTGGGCAATTTGAAAATATGTAAATGAATATGCATGAATTCAAAATCTACAGGTAGAGGTGACGTGAGAACTACATATATTATGTTCACTTGCGATTCTCTTTTTATCTGTTAATTAATGAACAAACATCTGATGTTATAAATGATGGCATTGCTCTATTGACAGAGGACTTAACAGAACTCTTTGTATTCCTTTAGGCAGATTGCTTTGTTGCCTCAATAAATACTGGATTACAAATGCAGATAATTTACTTCTCTACAGTTATGTCACCAACGTATGATTCTCTTATTATCTGTTCATTCATGAACCAACATCTGATGTTGTGAATAATGGTAGACATACTGCTCTATTCACAGAGGACTTTACAAAATTCTCCGTATTCCTTTCAGCAGATTTCTTTGTCGTCTGGATCCATTACTGGTTTACAAATGCAGATAATTTACTTCTCTACAGTCATGTCATCGACACTGTTCACCTTTGATGTATTCAGCCATGCTGTCCAACGCTTTCTACTGTCCAACGCTTTCTGCAGTAATGAAAATGGCATAAAAAAAAATCAGCTTTGGGATTGATGGCGGAGGCTCCTGCTTATGACCAATTCACTATGCGACTTCTGAAAAAAAGAAGGACTGCAGAGTCAGTGCTACCACGGAGGCTCAAATAAAGCAGAAATGAACTGCATTTTAACTTTTTGTAACTTACTGCTCATGATCTGTGCCGAGAGGACGCACGTCCTTTACCAGCTTACTTTATTGTGGCAGAATGTGAAACCAGAAACAACTATCCAAGAGGACACGACAAAGGCTGTTTAACAGCTTCACATACTTCGTCAGCACACTCTCCAGATCTGTGAACGTTGATAGAGAGGTCGACGTTTCCATTGCCCACACAAGTTCAGCCTTCAGACGGCTACGAGAAACTGTGCAGGAGAGGAGAGATGATCATAGAACTGAACATGCACAAGGGAGGTGTACCTAAGAGGCTGGGAATCCCAGTCTATGAGTGCCCACAAAAAAAAGCTTAATCTCATATACATAAACCGCCTGAAAAAGATGCAGAAGGGCACTTGTCACTGGATAGACAAAATTCTGGACACAGAGGATCTCACTCGAACTGTACTGCCAAGCATCTACACCCTGTTGACACGATTACAAGCCAGATGGGCCACACACGTTACTGATATCTGATATCTTGATGGTATACACACATACACACTCAAAAAAAAAAAAACGCGTATCAAATTCACGTTTAATGAATATTTTAGTGTACCGCATTAACTGTCTCAGAGATGAGCGTCTTCTTCTTGGTATTGTGGACAACCCTTTAGACTTGTGGACTTCCTTCCATTTGGAAGTGTTAGGAAGTTTGTCCAGAGTACACTGGGTGTCTTCTTCTTTCAGTATTTACAGGTTTCTTTATTTTGAATATGTTTGTTATGTCTGTTTTTTGTCCATATTCAATCCATCCCATTCATAGGGGCCATGGCTGATAATAAGTAGACGATCCGTATCTGTATCCATCTCTCTCTCTCTCTCTCTCTCTCTCTCTCTCTCTCTCTCTCTCTCTCTCTCTCTCTCTGTATGTATGTATGTCTGGGTAGGTGTGGGTGTGAGTATGTGTACGCATATGCGCATGCAGGATCCCCCACAGGTTCCTCCAGAGCCAGCTGAAGAAGGAGTATGAAAGCCAGCCTCGCGTAACATGCAACATGGGAACGGTCAACTTGGTACATACTGTCCCTGACAGTCCCAGTGAGAGACACTTGGGCCATCATGGCACAAGCACCATTGAGACGAGCAAAGGAGCCACTGTCATTCCGGTAAAGAGGAACAAGAAGCAGGGCCCCAATGTCGTTTCTCTCTTCTTCCCCTGCAACAAACACGGTCGACTATGTACCTCAGTGAAAGGCTTCCGTCCCCACCTGTTAACAGACCTATGGTTCGTCAGTTTCAGCACCCAACAAGGGACTCTATCCTCTCCGTGGATGAGCAGTGCTCAGCATCTTTTTACGGGGACTTGCAGACGATATCCTCACTCAAGCGATTTTTTGTTCGCCTTACAAGATCTTCTGAACAGCTGACAGAGCAAAAAGACGGCGTCAAATGGAATAGAACCAGACAGTTCAGTGTTACTGATTTCACAGATAGTTGTTGCGATGGATCGGGTGGAACATTAGAGGGAAATTCAGGCCTCTGTCAAGATGCATCCATCCTCCTTCCGATTCATCCCCTGCCACCATCCTTCTTCGTCTTCCCGCATTATCCCCACACTTCCTCCTTTAAAAAATCCATGGGTCATCACGGTGGTCACCTATAATAACATGCCAAACACGACTTTGGGGGGAACCGCATAGGCCGTTCGACCTTCATAGCTCCCTAAAGTGATAGTGAGGGTTCCCCCAAACTACTGCGAACCTTTCTAGATTAGTTCTTCGAGGGTACTTCTGAACAACGGGGGGTTCTTCCGTGTCTACGTAAAAGAAAAGTCTTCCTGGCAAATTGTTTTCCACGGTTGAGGTCTTTAGTCACCTCTTACACCGAAACAGATCATTAGTTCTGATCAAGGCGGCTTTGTTTTAGCTGAGGTAGTTAAACACTCAGAAATGAGATCCCTGCAGAATCATTTCGAAACAGCACAGAAGCGCTTCCGTGGTGTTCACTTTTTCTTTCTTTCTGTTTTTCTTCTTTTCTTACTGGAACTGGTCTGGAACGTTAAAGAGCGCCTTTCGAAGATGGTATCTTCGAGGCTGGCTGTCAAAGACAACTCTAGTATTGGTGTTAAAGGCCATCAAATTATAAACTGTGGAGAGAATCAGGATGAACAGTGAAAGTGGTTCCAACTGGAACCAAGGTGTGGGTGTGGGGGTACAGTGACGCCATCCACAGGCCGCTATTCCCTGGTCATGGACTCTCCTGGCGGGCCACATCAGCAGCTGTGAACAGGTGGCGCACCATCACAATGATCCCAAACAGACTGAATGACCCCAGACAGACTGATACGTCTGCCTACTTGAGCCGTTGAACATGATCTCTACCAAAACAGATTGGGAACTCTGCAGCACAGGTGGCACAGCAGACAACGCACCCGCCAAGAAAACAACAGAATCCCAGGTGCATAGCTCGAATTTCGTTCGGGGATTTTTTTTTAGCTCCGTCTTTCCACTAGATCGTAAGTGGTTTGAATGCTAGTCTTTTGGGTGAGATAATAAACCAAGGTTCTACCTGCACGTGAACTTCGCACATGAACAAGAAGCCAGGGGCAACAAGAAAGTTTGTGCCGGACAAAAATTTCTGGAAACGTCCGCTATTATGAATATACAAACGGGTACATATAAGAAGACACATAAACAAATCTTGGGTGGCACAACACCCAACCGTGGCGTCGCGTTATCCCTGGGGGAGACTGGCCCGAAATAAATGCAGCAGAAATATTGATGCGATGATGAAGATATATAGCACAATGTAATTTTATCAAACACAGTAGAATGCCATTCAACAAATATAATTCAAAGTAATGTGATTTAACATAAAACTGTACGACACTAGAACAATACACCGCAGTACAAGACTATCAGTACAACGCAGTAAAGACGTAATACAAGACTATCGATCACCGTACGGTTTAATGCATTTCGATGAAATACAGTCCAATGGAACACAGTGCATTACAACACAATGCAACACAGTTCAGTGCAATACAACAATGTACACTTCAATACACTTCAACACAGCACATCATGGTAACACACAACGCACGTTATATTCTAACTCAAGGCAATGCATCCCAGTCCCTTTCAATGCAGTACAACACTATACGATACTTTGTCTGCGGCCAGCACCGTCTGTAGGATAGGGCAACTTCCACAGGGGAGGATGGGGGGGGGGGGGGGAGGAACAAAAAAACACCAACACACGATGTAAGGTCAAAGAGGGATGGCTGGATGCTCAGCGAACATTCCATCTTGTACGAGTGAAAGTGGTGTGGGACTGAGGGAAGGTGTACAGTGACCATGGTCACAGCAGGGGAGAAACGGGATGGTCACGATCAGGGACATCTGGTCTGCCTGAGCTGGGAAACCATGCCTAGGAGCAGTGGTCGATCTTTTCCCTGTCATGATGTATTCCAAGGATTGGGTTGATATTTGTTTTGTGTATATAGCTCTCCAAATTTCTCTTTTTTCCACATTCATTTCTGTTTCTCCTTTTTCTTTGTAACATTTTTTTTTTTTCTCCCTTTTTTTTTTATAAAGGTGGGGCCTCCATCTTCCTCAATTTTCCTACTTTAAGAAAATTACACTCATATAATGATGATTGTGTTGCCATGTTTTGCTACAAACTAGCCGTTTAGCCATTGAAACTATCTTGGTAACAGAGAACGTGCTTTCAAAGGAACGGGGTAAACAATTAAAAGTCTCCGTGGGATTCGAACATGCAAACCCTTGCAATGCCATTTTGCGCATTCAAACCCTTCAACCACAGCGCATTCTGGGTTATATCGACGCAAGGGAAGGGATGGGGAGGGGAGGATGGAGCCTAGGGGTTCTTTTAGTACATATGCCTACAGTGCATCGCGTCAGTCATGAAAGTGGGTTGCAAGCTGCAGCATTACTTAGCGGGTGGCTGTCGATCGTTCTGTGAAAACACAGGAATTTGGAATCGCTCGATATTGGATCTTGGTGTGTAAATACTCCAGAATATGAACTGACCCCCCCCCTTCCCCGGTTCTGCATGTTCGACCCCCCCCCCCCCCCCCCCCCCCCCCCCCCCCCCCTTCTGTCTGCATGTTCGACCTTTTTCTACATCTGTGGAGGACATGACATGCGCACATTTCTCTCTCTCTCTCTCTCTCTCTCTCTCTCTCTCTCCTCTTCTCTTCACTTCTCTTCTCTGCCTATCGATCGATCAATGGACTGGGTCGGTCGGTCGGTCGGTCGGTCGGTCGGTCGGTCGGTCTCTCTCTCTCTCTCTCTCTCTCTCTCTCTCTCTCTCTCTCTCTCTCTCCCTCCCTCCCTCCCTCTCTCTCTCTCTCTCTCTCTCTCTCTCTCTCTCTCTCTCTCTCTCTCCCCCCTAACTTACACCCGTCCCTCTTTCCCCATCCACCCATCCCCATCTCTCTCCCTCCCTCCTCCCCCCTCTCTCTCTCTCTTCTATTCCTACCTTTCCCCAATGGTACTCCCTGCTGCTCCCTTTCCATTTGGTTTCCCATTCCCTTTGACACACACATCCCCTGTTTGATAATTAATGGAAATTGATTAACAGAGAATCATACTTTGTCCACAGAGGCATACTTTGTCTGCAGTTGTTTTGTCCTAGAAGAAAGTCCCCTAGCAGACTGAAAAATTGGACATCAAATAGAAAAGAATATACCAAGCGATTTTAGGGTATAGTTCTTTCTTCTATACGTACATGCAAATATATGAATATACATTTTTGTCGCACAGTTCCTCTCTCTCTCTCTCTCTCTCTCTCTCTCTCTCTCTCTCTCTCTCTCTCTCTCTCTCTCTCTCTCTCTCTCCCTCCTCTCCATCTCTCTCTCTCGCCCTCTCTCGCTCTCTCTCCCCCTTCCCCCTCTCTATCTCTCTGTACATTGCCTTGGAATTCGTTTGTCTCTTTTTTTTTAGGCGTATCACTAAACCTTCATTTAATTCTTTTTATACACTGATTGATGCGGATGTTGAAGACAAAGCTACGGATTTTCATTCTGATCTGAGATTTCCATGATAGAACTGTACTCTAAGCTTACTTTCATAATAATATCCTGGCGTCAACCAGGCCCGAGAGATACAGACACCTGCAGTGTTGGTTAGGCAATTTGAACAACTCGCCGAGAGACGCTTCCATTAAGTGGATGAAACTCGACTGTGTGGTCCCAGTCTTCCCAAGTCAGCCTCTCGATAGGAGCCGGTTGGGTCAGATATTCCACCAAATGGTTCAGATGGGAGTCGAACCCACGACTTCTCAGCCGGGAGTCCACGACGCCAATCACTTCGCCATGGCGCTGGTAAGAGAGACAGAGAGAGAGAGAGAGAGAAAACTCAGAACTCAGAAGCAGTTTAATGTACTTCGGCCTTGGGCCACAATACAATGCAATCGGGAGGGAGGGGTAAGGGATAATAAATGGATGAAATGGAAGGGGATGGGGGAGAGGGGGGGGGGGTCAAAGCAATGGTCATAATATTTTCATCTTGAAAAGAAAGCTTGGAATCCAAATAAGAGCACGAACGCACAGACACATTTTACAGACTGCACGATTGTCACACAGTTTTTACTGTTACACAACCAATGCCGTTAAGAGTAGAGGCCTCTGAGTAAATTAAACTACTGAATTAGAGCGAATGAAACAATACATCAAAAATACATAAATGTAAATGTTCAACCTTGAGAAGTCATTTTCTTCCTAATATTATAAGCATGAAACGCATACCTGGACAAATTATGCCTGTGGGTGGCATTATTTACTTTTAAGCAAATCAGGAAGTGGTAAAAAATTTACAATATCCCAAAAACTTTATTCTAAGGTCATCATACATGAAGCACTCAAATCAAAAAATGGAATTCATCTTCAGTTCTGATATTACAAAAAGGACATAACTATCTTGGCTGTTATTACTATATCGATGGACATTGTTGTTAAGTGGCAAAGCATTTAATCTTGCTTGTGAAATAGCAACTCGAAAGCAGTATGTATCCATGCATCTTTATTATTTCTCTTTTTCGAAAATAGTTTTAAAGGATCTGTAACTATCATACCTATCTCTATCTCTAATAGATCCAGTTCATTCCTGAATAAAGAAATCCACGAGTCTTTTTTTAACAGACATTAAAAAAAAGCCTTAACATCTCCAACACCCTGCTGCAGCCACACAATGTTAAATCCAGTTTCAGATAGAATTTGCCTTATCTGAGAAGCCCAACATGTCTTTCCAGATCTATCCACATCAAGCAACATTAAATACGCATTATATGGTAATCTGTCAGGATTCATTCGCAACAGTTTAAACCAGTATCTAAGGGAATTAGTGAAGGAGTTGATATAAAGTGGGTGTCATCCCAAGTCACCATACACCATTTTATTTGGTGTCCTTAGTGGTACTCCCAGAAATCTTTTGCAGGTCATCAAATTTACTTTCTCTATTTCCTCTATCTTTGTAAGCCCCATATTTCAGAAGAATATAACAGAATGGGTTGGATTCTTACGTCAAAAATCTTTAAGAACGCGCTTGCATTCATTTCTTTATATTTCTGGAAAACTCGGTTTAAAGTCCACAACAGCTTTCTTACCCTTGGTCACAAAATGCTCTGTACCTAATTTAGCACTGATTTTTGTTGTGAAACAGAAACCCAGATAGCAATAATTATTAATTACTTCCAATCTTAGACCATTAAAAAACAATCGCTCGCGTTTTCCAAGAAACCCACCTTTTCCTAAACACCATTACGTTAGTTTTTTTTCAATGTTAACAGTTAACTGCATGTCATCACAACAAGACTTCAATACATTTAATTGGTTTTGTAAGCCCCGCGGAGTTGTAGAAATTCCAGCTACATCATCAGCAAAGAGCAAAATAAATATTTCCCATGAGGTCTGGCAATAAATGAACGCCATGCCTTCCTCTTTCGCTCATGTGATCTGCTAACTGGTTAATGAATATTGAGAGAACAATGTAGGGCTCAAAAACGCATCCTTGTATCACACCAATCGGACATTCAAAGAACTCAGTTATATCAGAATTTGCACGGACACATGAAAGTAGGGATTCGTACATTGCTGTTAAGACGCAAAAAACTTCCCCTCTACTCCTTACTTCTGATGCATTCAATTAACTTACCGTGTCTAACCGAATCGAAAGCTTTTTAAGATCCACAAAAGCAACATACAATTTTTTACCTTTTTTGCTCAAACACTTCTGAACAATCGCATACAGATTGAAAATCTGATCAACAGTGGAGTAATCTTTTCTGAACCCAGCTTGGCTTTCTGATATTAACTGATTGTTTTCCAGCCATGTGTACAATCTCGTGTTCAATATAGAAGTGTAACATTTGGACAAAATACTTAGCAAAGACATACCTCTGTAATTATCTACATTTTTTGGATCTCCCTTTTTATGAATTGGAATTATAACCGCTTTTGACCAATCTTTTGGATAGATGCCTTTATCATGGAGTTGAACAGCTTTATATAAAAGAGCGAACCTGTCTACCGCCATTCTTCAGCATTTCAGCTGTAATTCCATCTAATCCACAGAGAGAGAGAGAGAGAGAGAGAGAGAGAGAGAGAGAGAGAGAGAGAGAGAGAGAGAGAGAGAGAGAGAGAGAGATAATTGCGTGTTGTTCCAATCACGATCAAACACACACGCACACGCACACATACACACACGCGCGCACACACGCACGTACCACTGGTCATCCACTCCAAAGGAGTTCTACAACCAGCTAAAGTCAGCCTCAAACAAAGACCCAGACCGTATCAAACAATGTCCACTCTACACACACCCTACCCTACCCCACCCCATCTTCCATCCCTACCTCTTCCTCCACTCCACACACACACACCCCTTCTCTCCACGTAATTCAACCATCCAATGACTTTTCACTCCCTCTCTCTCTTATCTGTCCTATCACATCAACAGCAGCAGCATCCCACGGCTGGCCACCGACCCGACTGACCACCAACCGCAGTCAGGAAAACTGACGCCGATAGGGCCCCAGGCTGGCCAAGCGGACGAAGCGTTATTCTCATTATTCAAAGACCCAAGGTTCTAAACCTGCTTGGCTCAGACCTCCAGGTCAGAGGAGAGGGTTTTTTTTGTTTGTTTGTTTGTTTGTTTTTAATTTTTTTTTTAGAATCAACATCTGTGAAGGCTCCCGCCTTGCTCAACGTCCATCGGATGACACTATCAACTGTGATGCGGGTATCTGCGTGAAATAAAATACTAAACGCGCACGAAACAGAGCATCTTTCATGCATGCCAAATCCCACTTGATGTTCCTTGAAATGTGGGTCATCGTGCATGGCGGTGGGATGCATGACACGGGAAAAGAGAAACCACACGCGCTGTGTTTTCGTTTTGTTTGTGACAGTAATAATAATAATAACAATAATGATAATAATAATAATGACAACGATAATACAGATCCACACACACGCTTGCCTCTTGACTAATCCAGAACCTCAAGAATGAGAACAGAGCGTGGCAAACTTAACGGTAAGTTTAAAGATGGTGGCACGAGGAACCGGAAGTCACCAGAGAGAGAGAGAGAGAGAGAGAGAGAGAGAGAGAGAGAGAGAGAGAGAGAGAGAGAGAGAGAGAGAAGAATGACACAATTATGTTTTCTACGAGGGAAAGTAATGGATGGAACCAAAAGAAAGAGCTCCTGCCTATGTAATTGTTGTCATAGGAAATGCTAAATACATTAATGTCAATGTGTGTATTGCCAGAAAGGTTTCAAGTCAACGACAATTTCTTCCTTCATGATAGTAATCAGTTGGTAAGTACCTTCAAAGTGTTTGTGTTCAGTGGACACTTTGTAGCAATCTGGCAGAATGGATTCTGATTAAGCCCTTTGGTCCACGCCCAAATCAAATGGAGTTTTTCTTCGGCTACAGTCCATCTCTCCACCAACTTTCGACATCAGACTGGTTCAGTGGTTTTCGCACTATGAAATGTGCTATAATCATTTTTGAACAATCCTGGATCCGTCATTTGATCCGGATGGATGAGCTCGTCCTTGGGCAAGCCAGATTTCTTTCTGTTGACAAGGTCTAAACGTAATGAGTTTAGTAGTTTTATGTCATCAGTCGACTGATAGTCAAACGAGCCATTCTGCTGAGAGTAAAACAAAGAAAAGGCGGCTGATGGGCGCAGATAACTATCCGACCATTGGTCAACCCGGAGCTGCGGCCCTTGAAGGCGGAAGAAGGAAGAAGACTGACAGCTGCTAGCGCGGATCTGTGTTCGGTAATGATGGTGCGACTCAGGGGACCGATGTTGTTGATGCTTCCTTTCCTGCTTCCTGCGACTGTGAGGGGGGCTTAACATCATAATTGATCGACAGCGCGCACACACGCACGCTCGCTCGCATGCGCGCGCGCACACACACACGCACACACACACACACACACACACACGCGCGCGCGCGCGCGCGCGCGCACACACACACGCATGCAAGCACTAGTGCGCGTACGCAAACACACACTCTCTCTCTCTCTCTCTCTCTCTCTCTCTCTCTCTCTCTCTCTCTCTCACACTCACACACACACACACACACACACACACACACACACACACACACAATGCATGCGCGCGCGCGCACACACACACTTTCTTTCGAAATGATTTCCTGTGTCTGTACATTATGCATTATGCACATCTATGTACAACCTTATGTGTGCAAGTGTCTGCTTCAAAGTGATAGGAGTTGACAGGTGTGTCCGTGTTGATACTGTTCTTGGAACAGGATTTGCTGTGTCTAGTTTGCTCTCGACAACGAGCCCTAAAAACAATTTATTTTTCTTTCGTCTTTCTTTTTTATGTAAACCCTTCCTTGCTGTTTCTTCTTAGTTTGCATTTTTAGCTTCATTTTTAACCTTTTCTTCAGAAATGTTATTACCTTTTTTCTTGAAATGGATTGCTTGATGTAAATCGCAAATTCATTGCTAATTCAATGTTCCATCTCAAAGTAAACTGTTGACACTGACACGCATACACACGCGTGTGTAGGGACTGTGCACGTGCGTGGTATTACTTCTTCTCCTTTCACAAGCTGCAACTTTCACCGAGTTCTTCCTTGAATGATTTCGGCGATTTCACGTGCATCACTACTGATCATGACCTCGCTGATGAAGCAGCCGTCCTCCGTTCTCTTCGGATGTACGTGTTGAGTAAGTTCACAATTGTCATTATACACCAATATATCTGACACGGAGTATGGAGTCTTTTGCACTCGTTATGGCCTTTTTGGACCCACAGCCTAAATAGAGAGAAATGCGTTCTGACTGGCTTTGACACATTGATAAGACGTCACAGTGCTAAAGCTAACACTTTCATTCCCCGCTTAGCAATTGACTGCCCTGATAAGACTATGACAGAAACATCTTGTCTGCCACATACATGTCCATGAACAGGGTTCAAGAACTATCCACTCTTACCCACCATACTCAACCGAGGATCAAACTCCAACAGTGGGATGGAACTCATAAGAGTATTATACAGTTAATAAAATCGTCATTCAAACGGACTACCTACACAGCCAATTGCCAGTGTGTGACGAGACCTCTGAGAAATAACATAGCACGTACTCTGAACTTTTCCCTCATTTTTCTCTACGTGATTCTTAGCTTACACTGGAAATACACGATCGTGTCTATCTTAAAAAAAAAACACTCGTTTTTTGTTTTCTATCAACGTGGCTTTTTCTATGAAGTTCTGTCAGGATATTTCCCTTGTTAACATGGTTTCCTTTACGATTTATTGATTTCGCCCCAAAGCTTATCATTCAGACCATCACTGACGTTCGCGTCCCAGACCCGAATCACAGACTCGGGATGTATCGCTTCCAGGCGAGTGAGTTCTCCACTAAGCCACCGTGTGTTGGGAACTTACAAAGTGGCTGCAAACGTGGGTCTGCAATAACCGAAAGAACAACCCCAAACTGGATCACACAACTAGAAGCAGCTTGTGTGCTGCAGGGACTCTGAACATTCTGCACAAAAGAAAGGACGTCAGTTGACTGTAAGCCACCGACACCGAACGTCTTACTGGACGTCTTATACCAGGACCTTGCCACCAGACGGACCTGTGAGGTGGGGTTTCGACAGCTTGGTGTGCTGGTCTTCTTCCATGCTTACACTGGCCTGATCCCCCATCCCCTCGCTGCCTCCTTCCCCCTTCCCCACTCCCACCTCCCTCTCTCTCCCTCCTTCTCCTTCCCCCTCTTCTTCTTCTGATTCTCTTTTCTCTTCTTTTTTCTCTTCCTTACCATCCTCCCTCCCTACCCAACCTTTTCTTTTTACAGCACAATGCAAGATCCCTGTCTCTTAAGACCTGCCCTGGTCTTTCCATGTCCAATCATCCTCCATGCTATGGCATTCAGTCTTGCCGATGTGTTCACCCATTGATGGATTCAACCCCCTCCTCCCCACACGGTGTAAGAGTTGAAATAGACCCTCCAGGCCAGAGCAGCATCCCTGCCAAACCCCCTTCATACTCCTTCCATATCCCCCGCTTCTCCCCGCCCCTCCCCCCCCCCCCCTCCACTCTGATCATCCCTCCTCTGTTTTCTCAGTGCTCCTTTTCACCAATGTGTCACCCACTATGAGCGTGAGGAACAGAGAGGAGCAACGTGGGGAGGGATGTGGAGAGGGGTTGGACGGGATAAGGGGTGGGGCAAAGACGCACGCGGGAAAGATGGCAGAATTCCAGCTACAAGGGTAAGAGCTGGACAGAGCACTGCCTTCTCAATTTGCCAAATCTGGAAAGGCCGAGCATAAGTGTCCCGACACCCTCCGGTCCTTGCAGAGACTGCGTCCCAATGGAAGGAGAGGATGATCGAGGGGGGCAGTTTAATCCCACTCTTCAAACTCTGGACAGGCTCATTGTCAATAGGCTCCAGCTCCACCTGCATTCTTCCAAAGCTTGGCCTGCCTGCTCCACGAGAGAGGCTACTGGCCACAGTGTGAGAATACATGGGGCCGTGGGCAGACGTTCACTGCACGTCACTTTGCTCAGACCTGGAACAGGTTTGTGCAGAATTTGGTCTGAGTAAACTCCTTCAATTCCCCTGACCTCTTCCTACTGTTTGGTGTGAATAGCAAGATCGTTTCATGTACGAGAGACTAGCTTACACATATACACACATTTGCTGAATCATTCTTCTCCACCTACATGAAGATAGACAGACAGGCACACGGACCAAAAGACAGACACACAAATCAGGAAAGGACTTCAGAAAAACCACAGAGAAAAGCAAAGAGACCCCCAGAAGCACGCACATACACAGAGAGAAAGCCAGCAAGATGATGTCATGGATATGGCGCACTGAAAGACAGCAAAGACGCAGCTTGCTGGCGGTGTAAGGAAGCTGAAGAGACCTCATTGATCTGTCTGGCCGGCCTGCACCCCACTTCTGGCTGATAGCGCCAACACCCACACTGGATGGAGCAGAGGAAGGGGGGACGGAGGCCTGTGAGGTGGAAAGGGATGGCAAGAAGAGGGGTCGGATATTGACGATCAGAAAACATGGACTGCCGAGTTCGTCCAAATCATCGATGTTTCCAGTGATGCAAATATTATGATGAGTTTCAGAGTATAAGCATGGTGTCGTTTCGCCGACTATCTCTCTCTCTCTCTCTCTCTCTCTCTCTCTCTCTCTCTCTCTCTCTCTCTCTCTCTCATTGAGCCTATTCTGACGGCCTTTGCTTTTTAAGAAAATCTCGGTCATAAACAATATATTTCTTTCACCGCTTTTGAGACAGGTTTCAATTCTATGACTAGAAACATTGTAATGCTTGTTTTGTAAAGAAAAAAAAAACAGCATTCAGGGCATTTTTACTAAATGTGGTGCTAAATCAGGTGATGTGTGTAGTCCTGTGATTCTCTTTTTTATCGTGAGCTAAAATCTGATGTAATAACAATAATGGTTGGTATATTACCCATTGCATGGCAGACTTATAGAACTCTTTATATTCCTTTTGGCAGATGACGTTTCTTTGTTGTCTGAACCAATCATCAGTTTACAAATGCAGTTCATTTACTTCTCTACACTCATGTCACCCACACTCTTCACTGTATTCGGCCGTCTGTCCGACGCTTTCTGCAATAATGAAAACGGCATCAGGATTCAGCTTCAGGACTGACGGCAAGCTCGTCAACCGGCGGAGGATCTTGCTTGGGATAAAGCTGGAAGAGGAGTCACTATGCGACATTCTTTGTACAGATGACTGCAGACTTAGCGCCACCACTGAAAATCAGCTACAGCTGAAGCAGAACGCAAAAGCAGAAATCACTGTCAGAGTGGTAAGCATGAAGGCTGTTCACAGCTTCACAATTTGGGAGCAAACTCTCCAGATCTGTCAACGTTAAAGGACAGACTGATGCTTCCATTGCCCAGGCAAGTTCAGCTTTTAGACGGCTACAAAAATTTTGTTGGAGAGTTGAAGCGGCCACAGAACTAAAGGCACACAAGGCAGTTGTACCTAAGAGGCTGGGAACTCCAGCTTGTTTGGTTGTACTGCTGCACTATTCTACGATTGTAGGATTTGCACAGTCTACAAACGCTACACCAAAAAGCTTCCCTGCATTTACAAGAGCTGCCTGAAATGCTGCTGAAGACCATTTGCCAGCGGAAAGACAAAGTTTCAGACACACAGAGGATCTCTCTTGAACTGATCTGCAAGACATCTACACTCTACTGAGAAGCTCAAGAGCCGAACGGGCCTTTACCTTACACAAATGCCTGATACGCGTCTTCCCTAGAGGCTGTTCTGCTGTAAATGGCAGAAAGCAAGTGTTCACAGAGTTTTCAGAAAAAGCGCTTCAGAGACATGCTCAAGGCTTCACTGAAAAGCTCTTTCACATGCCCTAGACACCGGGGAAACAATGCCGCTAGATTGGGCCACGTTGCATCAACAGAGGTTGCACCTCCTGTCAGCTGCATTGGATACATGGGGTCCTAAGAAAACGTGACCTTCGTATGTCCACGACCACCTTCTTATCTTCAGTGCTTGCAGACCACCTGAGTCCGACTTCTGAACGAGCCTTCCGTGCCCATGTCAGACTGATCAGGTATACTCACCTCACTCACTCTTCTTCAATGTGATGTCGTTAGTCATCGTCGACCACTACGGACGAAAAACCAGCAACAGCTCAGAGTGAGCATGCTGAAGAGTAATATAAGTGAAGTCAGAAAATGTGGACATTTTGGGAGCAAGGGAACACTGGACTGAAAACAGAATGGCTACGCCCATTGTAAATGTAAATGAATACCTTGGAATTCCCTTCCTAACCAGACTAAGTCTTAGCTTTGCTTGTACACCTCTAGCATGCAGAGTAAAGCATGCTGCTTTGTACGTAATGAGAAACTTATCAAGTCTGGGGAACCAATGGCTTGAAGTATTTGTAAAACTACTTGACTCTCCGATCCAACCCATTGTGCAAAACGATGTTGAAATTCGAGTTTTCGATAAAGCTGGAGACGACTAGCGAGGGCACCAGCGGATATCCATTGCACCTGAACTCTTCTTTTAGATTTATACAGTTCTGGTTATAATTTATCCACATCAGTGATCACAGATGACCTAGAAATTATACAAAATATCATATATAGCAGTGATACAGCTAGCTGGGCTAAAAGATGGAGGATCACATCATACGGACAAGTTAAGGACGTCTGTTAAATCAAGAAGTAAGAAGCGCACAAACATCGGTCTGAATAATTCATATCAGACTGGTGGACTGTAGAGGGCAAGAGCGGAATCACCGCATGAAAGACAGTAAAAGATCTGATCTCTGAAGATAATCTAATTCCGATTTTCTTTATGAAAAAAAAAGAAAGAAAAAAGAAAAGTTGCATGTATAGATCTAAAATATTAGAGATTTCTATTCACCTTTTTCGTCATAGTCAAGATTTTTAGTACCATCTTGCTTTACATATATATATATATATATATATATATATATATATATATATATATATATATACGTGTGTGTGTGTGTGTGTGTGTGTGTGTGTGTGTGTGTGTGTGTGTGTGTGTGTGTGCGCGCGCGCGCGCGCGCGTGCTGGAAAAATAGGGACATACAAGTATTTATTTTCTACTCATTCAGAGTCAGCGGTTCTAGACAAAAACATGTCATCCCCCCTCCCCCCAACTCCCACCCCCATCCCCACCGCCATGAAGAAGGGACATGCAATACAAGGATACTGAAGGCCAGCCGCACTAGCTGTAACATGGACACGGTCCACTGGGTACATACTGGCCTTCACAGTCCCGGCTCGAAGACACTTGCGCCATCATGGCAGAAACACGCTCGCAGGGAACAGTGCCCTGTTACTCAGAGAAAGAGAACAGGAAGAAGCAGGCCCCCCACGACGCTGCACTCCTTCCCCTGCAACAAGCATGGCCGACCATGGGTCCCAATGCTAGGTGTCGACTCCACCATGTGGACTGACCCCTAGTTTGTCACTGGGACCGGCAGGGAGGTTTTCCTGTCTGCAGATGAACAGTGATCAGCGCCTCTATGTGAGGACTTTCGGACTTATCTCTCCGAGATTTTTTTTTTACCATACAATATCTCATAACAGCTGACGGAGCTAAAGGATGGAATGTCAAACGGAATGAGATCAGACAGTCCAATGCCACTGATTTCACAGACTGTCGTTACAATGGATCTGGTAGGACACTTGAGCACTTACAAAGAGCATTATCTCAAAAAAAAAAAAAAAGACCAGAATGTCGTATGTCCGATGATGATACGCTTCAGTGAGTGGAAGCTTCGAGACTGATCCAAAACGATCCCTTCCTCCTTTCCCACTCACCCCTTTGTCACCATCCTTCCTCCCTTCCCTCGCCATCCACTTATACTCTCGTTCAAAGAGATCTCCATGGGACTGTCAAGGAAGCCGCCTAATCCAAGGACACGCCAACCAGGACTTCTAGAGACATCGAACTGGCTGCTGCCTACAAAACTCGCTAGAGTGGTAATGAGGTTTGTTTTGTTTTGTTTTGTGTTTTTCTTTAATTTCCAAAATTACTGCGGGCGTTTCAAATCCCCTCCATGTCTGTGTCAAAGACAGTCTTGCTAACAAAATCGTTTATCCGCGGCTGAAGTCATTAGTCACCGCTGCCACTGAAACGAGGGTTCCGAACCGGCGATGCTCTTTTAGTGGTTGTGATCAAACATTCAAAAATCGGTTCCCCGCAGAATCATTCTGAAACAGCTCAGAAACACTTCCCTGTGTTCCTTCCTTTTTTTGATAGAAATGATCTACAGTATACAGGGTCTCCTCCAGAACATGCCCTCAAGGCTGGTTGTTAGTGACAGCTATGATATCGATGCTGAAGGCTGTCTAACAACATGCCTGAGCGCTACTGTCTGTAAAGAGAATCGGGATGAACGGTGCGAGTGGTGCCCACCAAAGTGAGGGGATGGGTGTGTGTGTAAAGAGTGTGGGGGGGGGGGAGGGGGAGAATGACGCCATCCACAGGCCGCCATAGAGGAAAAACAAACGAACAAAGGAGAATCTGTTCGCATGCATGAGGAATTATCAGACCTGCTGATTAGCTAAACAAGAGGAAAACGTTACTCGCATAATCAGCTAAAGAAACCACGAAGATGTCTGTCGCTCTTATGAATCTGTAATCAACCTGATTCCATGCCTCTGCTGACGGCGGCTTACATCAGCATCTCAACTGACAGTGACTGATCACCTGTTGATCTCACCACTGTGTCTGCTTAGTGATTTTTTCTTTCTTTCTTTCTTTCTTTCTTTTTTCTTTGTTTTTCCTTCTTTCCTTCTTTCTTCTTTCTTTCTTTTTTTTTTTTTTTATCCTTTTCTTTCTTTCTTTTCTTTCTTTTCTTGTTTCGTTTGACTTCGTCTGTTTAGTTTCCCTTTCCTTTCAATACTTTGTTCTTTTTCTGTCAGTTCTTTCTGCATTTCACCCAAGGCTGCATGTGAGAAAGTTCTAACTCGTGTGGCACATCTTCTTCGTCCTATCCTCGGGCAGCAACCTGATTTCGTGTACAAGGTTGTTTTATGTCATGGCAGGAGGTGTCACCTCTGTCGAAGAGATAACCTATTCGCTCAATGTGTTTTGCTTGTTTGTTTCATTGCGCATTTCTTTGTTTCTTCCTTAGCACACTTCCTCAACAAGTCCTGAACTTTGATAAAAAAAAAAAAAAATCATGAAAAGAGGGAATGCGGCCCACGGACGAAGTCATCAAGTCGATGCAGGGGCCGATTAGAGATGCGAATCGCACCGGATACGGAATCGCACCACTGACTCTCCCCAACACTGGGTTGATGTGTTCGTCCCTCTTTGGATCTGATCAGTGGCGTGAATCCGGATCACTCGGTTGATCCCGAATTGTTCTTTATAATTTCCTATTTTGAACAGGCTTCACAAAGAAAACCACATGCGATTTTATACGTGAAGCGAAATTATTCACGTTGTTTCAAATACAGAATCATTTTGTCGAAGAACGTGGAAGAAAAGGTTGATGAAACCGACTTCTTTTTTGGTCTCACCACACCAGTTCGTGGGTCATCGCCTGCAAACAGATTTGGGGGTGTTTCTTTTTTTAGATTCACAGAATTTCACACGATCGTTTTGTTTACTTCGTCAGGCTAGAGATCACATGCGATGGGTTTTAATTTTATTATCACGTCCGCCCAAAGTCGGTATCATTGCTGGTTTGTCTGCCTGTTAGCAATATTATGAAAAACAAACAAACAAATAAACAAAAATACTGAAGTATTTCAACAAACCTTTGTGGAAAAATGGAACGAAGCGGTTTGAACGAAACTAGTTGTAATGATGGAATGAAGCAGTTCGAACGAATCTAGTAGGAAAGACGGGATATAGAAACTAGATGGAAAGATGAATTGTAGAAACTAAAACTAAAGTAGGTGGAAAGATGGAATATATCCCAAGGACGGTTTTGAAATATGTAGCCTACCTTGCCCTTATGGGGTTTCTGTGTATGTTTATATGCAAACAGCTGTGTTTCACCATGGCAGAGGTTTGATGTCTCCCGTCTGCCCTGCAAGCCGTTAGAAAGTTTAACTGACGTTGTTGCCGATGAATATGTAGTGTGTGTGTGTGTGTGTGTGTGTGTGTGTGTGTGTGTGTGAGTGTGCGCGCGCGCGCCTGTGCGTGTGCGCGCACGTGTGTGCGTGCGTGCATGCGTGCGTGCGTGCGTGCATGCGTGCGTGCATGTGTGTGTGTGTGTGTGTGTGTGTGTGTGTGTGTGTGTGTGTGTGTGTGTGCGTGTAGAGTCCTACAAATCAATGCAAATATTAACGTATCAAACTCAGTTCCATCAAATAAAATGTGAACCTAACCCAATCAGCTTTTTCAAAACGGAACCGACTCTACATATCCTACAGATCAAACCCGCGTACTCGTTAACTAATTCTGTTCTATTCTGTCCTCCAGACCTGCTTTGGAAATAAAGGAATGAACTGCAGCATACTTGATGTTCAGGCATTGATCACGTAGATACAACAAAGAAAGCGGGAAAGGGGAAGGGTGGTGAGAGGGGGAGAGGGGATGACTAATGTAACACTCGAAAAACCCTCCGATTATGTACACGTTGTACTTTTACCTATAGCGCAGTGTGTGATTTGGACACGTAACAGTGTAAAAGATCTTCAGCAACAGTGGTATTATGAATGCTAAAACAGCATGTAGAATTCAATTTCGGAAAAGAAAAAAAAAAAAAATTGCGAAACACGGGAGCAACCGGATTGTGTGGAAAAAAAAAAAAAAAAAAAAAGGACATGTGCTTGTGATCTACGACAAAGCGATATAGGGTTATGTCATGGTGTAGCAATGTTCTTTGGCGGAGTAATGTGGAGGCATTTTTAGTAGGTTTGCGAGTTCTATGGTGTGTGAATGTGGGATTCTTATAAAAAACATGGCGATGTTCCGTGCAGGGAATGTGGATTCATGGGGCGGTGTTCCGAGACACGCCAAGTTTTTTTTTTTTTTTTCAGACGTGGCAGTTTACTGTGGAGTTATCTCAAAATGTGGCAGCGTTCTGAGATACACCAATGTTGAGTTATATTCAGATGTGGCGGTGTTCTGAGATACACCAATGTGGAGTTATTTTAAGATGTGACGGTGTTCTGAGATACCAATGTGACGTTATTTTAAGATGTGGTGGTATTTTAGATACACCAATGTGGAGTTATTTTTAAGAGGTGGCGCTGTTTTGTTAATACACCAATGTGGAGTTATTTTAAGATGTAGCGGTGTTCTGAGATACACCAATGTGGAGTTATTTTAAGATGTGGCGCTGTTTTGTTAATACACACCAATGTGGAGTTATTTTAAGATGTAGCGGTGTTCTGAGATACACCAATGTGGAGTTGTTTTTAAGATGTGGCGGTGTTCTGAGATACACCAATGTGGACGTTATTTTAAGATGTGGTGGTGTTTTTAGATACACCAATGTGGAGTTATTTTAAGATGTGGCGCTGTTTTGTTAATACACCAATGTGGAGTTATTTTAAGATGTAGCGGTGTTCTGAGATACACCAATGTGGAGTTATTTTAAGATGTGGCGCTGTTTTGAGACACACCAATGTGGAGTTATTTTAAGATGTAGCGGTGTTCTGAGATACACCAATGTGGAGTTATTTTAAGATGTGGCGCCGTTTCTGAGATACACCAATGTGGAGTTATTTTAAGATGTGGCGGTGTTTTGAGATACACCAATGTGGAGTTATTTTAAGATGTGACGGCGTTCTGAGATACACCAATGTGGAGTAAGTTTAGGATGTGACGGCGCTCTGAGATACACCATTGTGGAGTTTAGATGTGGCGGTGTTCTGAGATACACCAATGTGGTATTTTATTTTAAGATGTGGCGCCGTTTTGAGATACACCAATGTGGAGTTATTTTAAGATGTGGCGGTGCTTTGAGCACACACTAACATGGAGTTATTTTGAGGATGTGGCGGTGTTCTGAGGCACACAATGTGGAGTTATTACAGGATGTGACGGTGTTTTGAGATATACCAATGTGGAGTTATTTTAGGATGTGGCGGTGTTTTAAGATGTAGGTTTATTTTGAGAGGTGCTATGTGAAGCTGAGCAAAATCAAATAATGTTGAGATTTGGCTGTGTTCTGTCGCACACATCAACATGGAGTTGATCTTGAGATGTGAAGTGTTTTGTGGCACACTATTGTGGAGTCAAAGAAATGAAGGTTCTCTGTGGGGCACTAATCTGGAGTTAATTCAGGATTATGAAGGTGTTTTGTGGCACACACCAACGTGAAGTTAAAGACATGAAGGTGCTGGATGTGAAGGTGTTCTGTGGCACACCAACGTGGAGTTGATTCAGGATGTGAAGGTGTTCTGTGGCACACCAACGTGGAGTTGATTCAGGATGTGAAGGTGTTCTGTGGCACACCAACGTGGAGTTGATTCAGGATGTGAAGGTGTTCTGTGGCACACCAACGTGGAGTTGATTCAGGATGTGAAGGTGTTCTGTGGCGCACTAATGAGGAGCTGATTCAACATGTGAAGGTGTTTTGTGGGCATATCCATGTGGAGCTGATTTAAGATGTGACGGTGTTCTGAAGCAAACCAGTCTGAACTTGTTTTATGATCTGGCCGTGTTTTAAGACACACAACAATATGGAGGTACTTCAAGATGTGGCCATGTTTAGTGGCTCATCAGAATGGAATCATCTTAAGATGTGACGTACCAACGTGAAATCATGTACATGCCCTGAGAATGGTGGTGTACTGTGTAACAGCAATGGGGACCCACTTTTTTCCGCTTTTCTATTTATGCCCCACTTTCTGTACCGCAACATGTCAATAGTTTACTTTCACGGCATCCTTCCCAGTCTTCAAATACAGCCACACCCAAATTCGCCGTGTGGCAATCCCTGGCATAGAAATCCATCGAGGGTAGTCAGTGCCACGTCGTCGCTAGGCTACCCACTGGAGTAGATCCTGCACAAAAAGTCACTGGCGTCTACACGGGCGACGCGCCCTCCCTAAGGGAGAACAGACCAATAAACGCATAAACACCTGTTATGACCATGAAGCACATAGCCTGATACAATCACGGTAATCGAGGTATCTTTCCCCCACCCCACCCGTTCCCCATTCCCTCTCCGACGTCAATGGGGATAGAAATGATGGTGAGTTTACTACCGGGATTCTGCCTGTGTGTGTGTTTTTAAATTTCTTTGTTTGTTTGTTCGTTTTGCTTTGTTTGTTGTTGTTGTTGTTGCTGCTCAGACTACCTGCGTGACAGGGCCGTTCCCTACGCTTGCTTTCGCCATATTTCCCAGCGTCAATGAGGCCTGCGAGAAAACACATTACAGGCTGAGCGGCGGAAAGCCTTTTTCCTCAACGAGACAATGCCCACACCAGACAAGGCCATGTATAATACATGGCATGCAGCTGGTAACTGGATGCAAGACAGCGCCGCATAGCACGAGGCAATACATGTATAATTCACGCGCCAAAGATAAGGCCTTAACACCTGAGCTATATAAACTGACAATGAAATGTTTCAGCGTTGCGTTTGAAAATTGATTTTACTTTCTGTTTTGTGGGCTTTTTTTGTTGTTGTTTAGGCTTGTTTTGTTTGGTTGTTTTGATTTTTGATTTGTCTTGTTTTGTTTTTCATTAGCGCAGCAAAATTTATACTAGATGACCTGCTCCTAGTGCATGGATTTTGAGTGATGAAGCGCGCATAAGCGCTTGCAATTAATTAACACACATTGGATGAACAATAAAAAAAAAATCCTTAGGTAGTTGCAGTTCACACACACACACACACACACACACACACACACACACACACACACACACAAACACACACACACACACACACACACACACACACACACACATCAGACAAATGTAGCTATTCAACTTTAAACGCTAGCATATGTAAATAGTCGCAACAAATAAACACAAAGACAGTATATAAAAGAAAAGAACCCTGACACACTTAAGCTTCAGCACTTTTTTTTTTTATTTATGCTTTCATAAAACATTAACCTGGTATCAGTTTTATAATGCTAAGAAAGGTAAAAGAAATGAGAGAAAGGACAAGCAAAAAAAAGGGATTTTTTTCAAAGGAAAGAGACTTGTAATTCTCCTTCGTCCGACACACCACCGTAACCATCATCCTCACCCCGCGCGCACACACACACACACACACACACACACACACACACACACACACACACACACACACACACACACACACACACACCACGCAAGCACGCGTGCGCACACACACACACACACACACACACACACACACACACACACACACACACACACACACACATGCATACTGTAAACAATTTTGTGATAAAAAAAAAAAAAATCAAATAATCATAAACTTTTTCCATAGCAAACATCTGAAATTTGCATGTTTTCTCGGACTCGCTCTTCGATGAGGTTTCAAAGAACCCCATTTTCTTTGTTATATTGCATTAGCACTAAATAGAACCCACATCATTTGCCTGTAGAGTTCTGTTTATCAGCATTTCTGTGTATAATGTTTCGTTTCTTTATTAAGATCATTTACATATTTCCTAATGTTGCTTATAACTACCTGACACTTTCTTCTGCATGATATCACTTCATGTGGATAGACATCGAATGAAGCGCGCACGTAAGCGCGCACTCATGCGCGAACTCACACACACACACACGCGCGCGCGCGTTTGTGTGCAAAGTGATGATCCCGGATGGGGATGGAGGTGAAGGACGGAGGAGGTGCAGGGAAGTGGCTGAAACAGGCGACAATTTGGTATGTCTTCCGTGCCTTCTGTGTGATGAGCATGTCTAATTTCACTTCTTTCAAAACAGATTGAAAGCAGTAGATACAGAGTATTTGGGGACAATCGAGGCTGAGGCAATGATGCCTTGTAGGCAGAGCTTCGAAGAAAGGTAGGAGGGGGGGGAGAAGTGGGAGGGTGGAAGTTGTCAAGATGTTTTCCGTGTACGTGTGTTTTTATTACATTCGAAGACATATTATTCTTCAAATGTTTTTAAACGTGGCAAACGAGAGCGGACAGTAGTAATTGTTGTGTCGGAATTGTTTGGAGTTGATTTCTGTGATCTACTTGCAGATGCCTCTGTTTCAGAAGGCTTCTATGGAAGGGTCGTGTTCTGGTGTCCATTTCAAATTCTCCTGTTTATTTCGTCCTCCATTTCAAAGTTCTGTTTATTTCGTCCTCCATTTCAAGTTCTCCCGTTTATTCTTGAATTATGTTGTATTCTGGTGTTCACTGTACGGATTGTATTTCATTGTTGAGCTTGTTTTGTGGATGAAATCATGTTCTGGGTGTTCATTTCATGGACTGTGTTGCTCTCTGGCTATAGAAAAAGTTCCTGGAAGTGAGCATGGTGATGACCGCGACCTCGTCACGATCAGTTTCAAAGTACAGTTGAAGATCAACAAAGCAAAAGCAAAAAGTCAAAAATTCAATCTTGAGAAACTGAAGTACCCTGACATTGCATAACGATTCCAGTCGGCCATAGGAAAAAAATTCACCCCATTACTACCGCTTGAAGAGGACTCGAAACTCTCACATGCAACTTCAAGCAAGCTATGACTGAAACAACAGAGAAATCCTGGGAATGTGCGCGTGTGAAATCCAAGCAATGAATCACAAACAAAGCATTGGAGATGTGTGGCACTAACCAGAACTTTAAACCACACAAGCAGAATCAGGAAATAAGGGAGAAACACTACACTATAAAAAAGACGGTATGTCAAGAAATGAAGAATACAGAAGAAAGCTGGATCAAACCACCGTGTGAGGACCTCGACAAAGACTGACAACAGCGACACAAAGAAGCCTTTAAGACTGTACGAGACTAGATCCAACAGAAGCAACGTAAGGCCACCTCCATTCTGGATAAAGGCAACACTTGTCACGTACACGAAGAAAACATAAGACGTTGGACTGATTTTCTGCTCTGAACCCTACGACAAACGAAGCAAACAAGATTCAAGGGAGCCAACAGTACAAGATTCATCAATGAGGATGACGTTGCTGTGCTCGGTCAAGATGTCGTAGAAGCAGTGAAGTCGTTGAAATGTGGTAAGGCTACAGGCACTGACATCCCCACAGACTCTGGAAACTCGGCGTGGCGAAAAACCAGTAACTGATATCCCGATCAAAATCTGCAACAAAATCCAGAACACTGGCGAATGGCCCATGCCTTGGACCCAAAACTAATCATCATCCTGCCGAAGAAAGAAAATCTCCAGCACTGCCAGACCTAGTACGTTATCAGTTCGATGACTCATGCCAGCGAAGCAATCTCAAATCAAAAAACCCACTAGTGACGAAGAGCAGGCTGATTCAGCAAAGGCAGAAGTCCAGTCCGACAGATCTTTCGCCGGCATATACCCTTTCCAAATAGCACCTCCAACAACAGAGGGAAAACTACCACGTCTTCAGACCTCAAGACAGCCTTGAACAAAGTTTGTCAGAACGCGCTATGGGCCACACTGAAGAATGTCAACACAGGGAAAAAGAGGATAAACATCATTCAGCAATGTTCTCTATCTACAGCGACCAGAGCAGTATTCCATCAGGGTGCTATCGACAAGTGGTTCCCATGTTTCAGCTAGAATTTGTCCACCTTTCTATCTTGCACAATTTTCAACATATTCCTGGAACGCACCATGAATAATACGTTCGGAGATCGTGCAAATACAGTCAGAATTGGAGACAGAACTGTCATGGGCCTACTCTTCGCAAATAACACCGACGATCTGGTGAACAAGATATCGCCAAGCTTGCCGAAGATGGCTAGATGATACACACCGACAAGATGCATGGAAACCGCGCCCAGAAGTCCATGGCCAGTGTTGATATCGCCATCACGACCATCTACAACCCACCATGGACGGAAGCTAAGAACTGTTCTTCACTTAACTGGGTTCCATCATTGGCAAGGAGGGATCCAAACCTGAAATCCTCTGAAGAACAGCAAATATCACATCAGTATTGTCCTGACTGGAACCTGTTTGAAGGACAAGAACATCTCCTTGAAACAGAAATCACGCTCCTGCGTGCACTTGTATGTTCCATCTTCCTGAACGCTTGCGAGACGAGGACCCTGAGTGTGGATCTGTAAAAAAAAAAATGCAAGCCAAGGAAATGAGGTGTACTGCAAGATACCTACCATTAGATACACTGATAGTATCATCAGTCAATTAGTGCGTCAAACCATTAGGCAGCACACAGGACAAAGTACAGATCGACTGACATCTGTTAGGAAAAGAAACCTGCATTGGCATGGCCGGCAATGTAAGAAGATCCTACACCCCTTGCTAAAACAATTAGTCTCGGGATCTGTGGAAGGAGGAGACCAGACAGAAAAACACAATGGACTGACAACGTTGCAGAGTGCACTTGGAAAACATTCGCGGAGACCTGGTCTTGGCACACAACCCCCATTGCTGAGGAAGCCGATGATTGCAGCGCCCCCCATGATTCCCCTTGGAGTAAAGGGAGAGAAAGAGGGAAGAAGCGTTGTGCTCTCGGTGTCCCTATCATGGCTTTTATTGTGTTCCAGTGTTTATTTAGGGATAATGTGGAGCTTTGGTGTTGGTGTTAAGAATTATGTCATGTTTTTTGGTGATTTCATGAACAATGTTGCGTTCTGCTCTCTATCATGGATTCCGTCATGTTCCCATGTCTCTTTTCCGTGGCTTACGTCCCGTGTTTATTTTTTTATGGATCACGTTGCTCTCTTGTCTTCATCATGGCTTAAATCGTGTTCTGGTGCTAGTTTCGTAGATTTCCGTGATGTTTTAGTGTCTGTTCCACAGATGTTTGTGGTCTGTGGGGGGCCTACGCCATGGTTTATCCAGATTTCCAGATTTGTGTGTGTGTGTGTGTGTGTGTGTGTGTGTGTGTGTGTGTGTGTGTGTGGTGTGTGTGTCATGTCTGTATCAAAAACAACGGAGGAGTCTGAGACGTGCAAAAAACATCCCCTCCAAGTCTATCCCACACCGTACTGTCATGGCAGAGGTTCTGGCACTGATGCGTGAACCACAGAAACGGGAAAGAAGGGAGGGGTGAACCTGATCAACCCTGGAAGCGGAATGACGTAGCGGTGGTTCTGAAACAGGCCAGGTGTCAGCGCTGTGCACGCTTGAAGGTGTAGGGCTGCTCATTAGACCTCTGCAGCAACAGCATCAATCCTCTCTGTGTGCCTCAGTGCCTGCTTTCCTTCCACCCAGCCCATCACCGCCCCTCATCTACCCTCACCCCTCATCTCTCTCTCTCTCTCTCTCTCTCTCTCTCTCTCTCTCTCTCTCTCTCTCTCTCTCTCTTTGTCTCTCTACTCTCTCTCACAATCTCTCTCTCTCTCTCGACTCTCTCTCTCTCTCTCTACTATCTACGTCTTTTTCACAATCTCTCTGCCTACGACCCTCGTTCTACTATCTCACTCTCTCTCTCTCTCTCTCTCTCTCTCCCTCCCTCCTATTCTTTAATTTCATTCTCTCCACATTCCTACCCCGTCACCACCACCCCTCCATCTCCCCTCATCCTCCAGTTCACCGCTGTTCCTTTTTCCCGAATCAGCCGACTTTACTTTCCCCAGTAAGCAAACAAAGCTGTGACGACCACCCCTCATCCATAATCATAGCCTCCAACCAATCCTCAGTCCATGCATAATCGTATACTCCTACCATCTAAGTAAAGCGTGATACGTTACCGAAGGCCTTTGACCCCGGCACGTGCGTGCGCGTGAGCACATGCGAGGACATCACGTGAGCATATGGTTGTAAACACCCTCGCCAAACGCGTGATCACCGACACCTTTGAACTGTCTTCGTGCGAGGACATGTCTTGGTGTTCGTGCCATGGCGACAACCTCTAATTAGCCAAATGTCCGTCACGGTGGGAAGTCCACGTTCCCGCTTGATGAACAGCGCGAAGGTAGTGAAATGTAGGTCACAGGCCGAGTTGGCGATGAAGCGCGTTATGCAAGCCTCCATCCCCCCCCCCCCCCCCCCCCCCCCCCCACTCCACCAGCCCCCAAATCCCGCGGCCTCCGCTCCCTTCTCTCACCTACCCACCACTATCATCCCCAAATCCTGCTCTCTCTCTCTCTCTCTCTCTCTCTCTCTCTCTCTCTCTCTCTCTCTCTCTCTCTCTCACACACACACACACACACACACACACACACACACGCGCGCGCGTGCACACACACGCACGTGCACACACACACACACACACACACACACACACACACACACACACACACACACAGGTGTACACTAATGCTATTGTGTCAGCCACATAGCATGTAACTGGGAAGATAGTCAATACTGGCTAACCAGCTAATACTCATGGAATGGTATTGTTACACACACGTGTACACACGTACGTACGCACACACGTACTTACGCACGCAGTCATACACACCCACGCGCACACACATTCACACACACACACACACACACACCACACACACACACACACACACACACGCACGCACAAAAATGCACGCGCGTGCACGCACACCTGCACACATGCGCACACACACATGCATCAGAGCGACAAAGAAAGGGAGGGGGTAGAGACACAGACTGACAGCAGTGTTTACGAATAGAACAGACAAAATAAGGAGGAGAGAGAGAGAGAGAGAGAGAGAGAGAGAGAGAGGAGAGAGAGAGAGAGAACGGGGGGAGGGGGGGTGTGGAGGAAGAAATCGATGGGGCGGTAAAGCCGCTGTGACGCACGGATGCCTCAGCCATTACTTAATTACTACAGTCACGGTAGGCAGGACAACAATCTGGGGTGGGATGTTGACAACTTGTCAGTGACACTGTCAACCGCCCACTTCTGAGTGGCCATCAGCTTCACCACCAATACACATGCCGATTACCCCGCAGACAGACACAATCAAAAACAAAGAGAAAACAAAAGACAGAATGGAGAGAAACAAAGAAAGGGGGGAAAGGATGGGGAGGGGGGCGGAGGGGGGTGGTGGATGGAGATATAAGAAAGAAGAAACGAGATGATAGAAAATGGAAAGAAAAGAAACGAAGAGAGAAGCAAATAGAGAGAGAATGGGAAACAAAGGGACTGACACAGAGAGAGAGAGAGAGAGAGAGAGAGAGAGAGAGAGAGAGAGAGAGAGAGAGACGGGCGGGGGGGGGGGAAAGAGAGAGAAGGGGAAGACAGACGGAGAGAGAGAGAGCGAGAGAGAGAGAGAGAGAGAGAGGAGAGAGAGAGAGAGATAGAGAGAGACAGAAAGAGACAGAGAGACGGAGAGACAGAGACAGACAGACAGACAGAGACAGACACACAAAGAAAGAGAAAGAGAGAGGCGTGTGTGCGTGCGTGTGTGTTTTGTTATGTGAGAGAGAGAACAGAGACAGAGAGACAGAGAGAGAGTGAGAGAGAGAAGCAAATTTGATTTAGAGGCGAGGCAGCTGCAAACGTTCGACCCAACTGCCTTTGCCATGCCGACAGACGCGTCCCACTTCAAACATGGAACTGTAGGCAACGTCAACAAAAGGGAGGGTGTCTCTGCCTATGTGCCGATAAGGTCAACGCAACTCTTTGATCCAGAGGCAGCTGAAGCAAACGACGGTGGTGCAGCCATTTTAAGGAGTGCCAGCCGACAGTTTGGGGGAGTGTTTGATTTATTAGCTTACATGAACAGCAGATGGGAGAGGCAAAAGAAAAAGAAAAAAAAAAAAAGAAAAGCCCACATAGAAGTGCAGACTCTCTCTCTCTCTCTCTCTCTCTCTCTCTCTCTCTCTCTCTCTCGTTTTCTAGGCTTGAACTCCGGTGTTCACAACAGCAGAGTTTCTTTTTTTGTTTTGTTTTGTGTGTCAGTATGAAACCGTTTTTAATCTTATCGTTATGGTTGCCATATACTGTCTTCAGGAATGAAACCTTAACACGACACCAGTATGCCTGTACCTTTTTCGCGTCTTATATCCAGTCGGCACACGACAGCCTATTCTTTTTCGCTTCGTAGAATGGGATTCAAAGTTCGCAAGATTTTCTCTAATCCACGCCTTCACGTCAGGTATCTCGGGTTGAAGCGTCACCCCAAGGCTGGGCGACGATAGGGGTCCTCATCGGTGTGAACCCCACACAGTGAACGCCTTTCAACTTGGCTGTCTTGACCCCGAGAACCGAAAAGCCCGGACCTCTATGGGAGCATACTGCCGTCAGAACATAACGCCGGTGTCCCCTCGTGAAAACAGCCACGGCCCTCGAGAAAAACGCCGAGAGGAGAAACAATTATTATCTTGAGGATCACATCTATTTTTCTACAGATCACAAATGGGTTTTTATCTCCAGTTTTCCTGGGGATAATAACTGTTTTCCCTGTTAGTTTTCTGGGGATCACAATAGTTGTCCATACTTTCTTTGGGATAAACACTGTTATCCATGTTTCCTGAGGAAAACAGACAATATTGCGGGGAAAACGTCGCTTACAGGGAAAACGGCTATTACGGTTCGTTACAATGACGAGCGCGAATGGGCGTCGGCAAAAAAGGGAAAAGTAGCAATCCTGTGGATTTCCGTTTGTTTTCTCTATGGGTAACGACTGTTTCCCCCGAAAAAAAAGGGGCAAACAGTTGTGATCTTTGAAGAGAACACCAATATTGACCATTTTTTTCTTGGAAAACGGGAAAACACTTAGGATCCTCAAGAAAACATAGAAAACTACCATTCTCTAAGGAAAGAGCTGTGATTCCCGGGGATAACGGCGTAATCTCTCATTTCCCTGGCGGATAATAGCTGTTTTTTTCTGGGAAAACAGCCGGTGTCGGCTTCTAAGCAACTGTCTAGTCCTCCCATATACCGAAGAACAGGGGTCCCACTCCTTCCCAGTTCGGTCAACCAGGCCGGCGTGAGTGAGCTTTACATTCTTATTTGTATGTTCATCACTTTTCCTGAAGATGCTCTCTCTCTCTCTCCTGTTTTTGAAAAGGAAAGATATCTTTTGGATACGAATACGTACTGTTTCCGCGTTGCCATTACACGAACAAGGTTTAATTTGCTTCCACTGAATAACAACCTGCATCGCTATAGTAAAACAGAAACGGACAAAGCGTGCCCATTTTGCCGTGATCAGGTAGAGAATGAACAACATTTTTTATTTCATGCTCCCTCTATCAAGACCTAAGAAGTAAATTTCTCAAAGAATTCGCCAGTTGTCCTCTTCATTTGCTTCTTAAGGTATCCAGTGCTTCGCACAGACATAGCCTGTCAAGGTACATTTTTCATGCCATAAACAGAAGGATCAAGTCAATTCTTTAGTTGATAAATTATTGCGGACAATTACCACTACCTTGGTTTTCCTTGAAATGACTGACTTCATTTGTATTGTAACTTCGTGTACTCTAAACGTATCGTATCATGTATCATCTTTTTACACGCAGTTTTGGGGAGTTATTATTGCAATACTTTTTTGCTCTGTTTGCAGTGCATATATGCTAACTCCTCCCCGTTCCTACCCCCCCCCCCCCCCCCCCCCCCCCCCCCCCCCCCTTCCCTTTGTACCTTGTATTGTGGCCCAAGGCCGATGTACATTAAAGCTTTCTGAGTTCTGAGTTCTCTCTCTCTCTCTCAAATCCTCGCGTTTCTAAAGTGGAAACGTGGGTAGCGCGCTTTCTACACTACAGTGACAAGCTTTTAGTTCCACATGCTGATGCCATTTAAGATGCGTGAAAACATTAAGTGCACTTCTGATTTTGTCAGCGAGTCCTCGCAATGTTTGTGAAATTTACACCCTTAAAGTGCCTCTCAAAAGAATTGACGGAGAGAGAGAGAGAGAGAGAGAGAGAGAGAGAGAGAGAGACGGACAGCCATCGAGCAGCCAGCAGCCAGCCAGTCAGTCAGACAGGACAGAGACAGACAGACAGACAGAGACAGAGAGACATACAGACAGAGACAGACAGAGAGAGCAACATTAAGAATATAGCTTCACCGCTTTGTTCGAGCCGTCTATACTTACATTCCGATTAAAACGTCCACTGCCGCCTGCGGGATTAGGGCAGATGGCGACACCATACCTCACACGACATTCCAATCACCAGAACAAAAAGACATTCAAGAGGGCAGTCATTATTCAGAGCACTGACATGATCAGCACAAGGTCCATTCCCTGCAGACCCTGTGGACATGTCCTTCTCTTTGTCTTCATCACCCAGCCCATTCCCGACAGATCCTGTGATTATCCCTTTTTCTTGTCTTTGTTACCCAACCATTTCCTGACAGATCCGGTGATTATCCCCTTCGCTTTTTCTTTGTCGCCAAGCCATTCCCTGACAGACCTGTGATTATCCCTTTCTCTTTATATTTGTCACCCAACTATTCCCCGACAGACCCTATGATTATCCACTTCTCTTTGTCTCTGTCGCCGAGCCATTCTCTGACAGACCCTGTGATTATCTCCTTCTCTTTGTCTCTGTCGCCCAGCCAGTCCATGACAGATCCTGTGATTATCCCCTTCTGTCTTTGTCGCCCAGCTACTCCCTGACAGACCCTGAGATTATCCCTTTCTCTTTGTCCCTGTCGCCCAGTCATTCTCTGCAGACCTGTGATTATCCCTTTCTCTTTGTCCCTGTCGCCCAGTCATTCTCTGCAGACCTGTGATTATCCCTTTCTCTTTGTCCCTGTCGCCCAGTCATTCTCTGCAGACCTGTGATTATCCCTTTCTCTTTGTCCCTGTCGCCAAGCCATCCCATGCACACCCTGTCACTATCCCTTTTCTTTATCTTCGTCGCGCCCAGCTATTCTCTGCACACCTAAGACTGTCCCCTTTTCTCTGTCACACAATCACTCCCCGCGCACCTTGTAATGTCCCCTTTCTCTGTCATACAATCATCCCCCACGCACCTTGTGACTGTACCCTTTTCTCTGTCATACAATCATCCCCCACGCACCTTGTGACTGTACCCTTTTCTCTGTCACACAGCCATTCCCCCGCACCTTGTACTGCCCCCTTTTCTCTGTCTCTGTCACACAGCCATTCCCCACGCACCTTGTACTGCCCCCTTTTCTGTCTCTGTCACACAGCCATTCCCCACGCACCTTGTGACTGTCCTCTCTTCTCTGTCTCTGTCACACAGCCATTCCCCACTCACCTTGTGACTGTCCTCTCTTCTCTGTCTCTGTCACACAGCCATTCCCCACTCACCTTGTACTGCCCCCTTTTCTCTGTCTTTGTCACACAGCTATTCCCCACGCACCTTGTACTGCCCCCTTTTCTCTGTCTCTGTCACACAGCCATTCCCCACTCACCTTGTGACTGTCCTCTCTTCTCTGTCTCTGTCACACAGCCATTCCCCACTCACCTTGTACTGCCCCCTTTTCTCTGTCTGTCTTTGTCACACAGCTATTCCCCACGCACCTTGTACTGCCCCCTTTTCTCTGTCTCTGTCTCTGTCACACAGCCATTCCCCACTCACCTTGTACTGCCCCCTTTTCTCTGTCTTTGTCACACAGCTATTCCCCACGCACCTTGTACTGCCCCCTTTTTTCTCTGTCTCTGTCACACACAGCTATTCCCCACTCACCTTGTACTGCCCCCTTTTTCTCTGTCTCTGTCACACAGCTACTCCCCCCACGCACCCTCGTGACTGTCCCCTATGTCTGTTGTTTATAATGTCTTAAGAAGACATGCTGTTGTCAAAAACGTCGCTTAGTCTGTCTCGCATCCATATTAATAGGTAATGGTATTTGCCATCTTGTCTTGTTCTGCGCGTTTGTTGGTATCTTTTTTCTGCCCAGCCATTCTCTGAAGGTCTGTTTGGGAAACATTGCGTCACTTGATACCAAGAGAGAGAGAGAGAGAGAGACAGAGACGACAGACAGACAGACAGACAGACAGAGACAGACAGACAGACACAGTGAGACACAGAGAGGAGAGACAGACAGACAGGCAGATAGAGACACAGAGAGAGAGACAGAGAGAAGGAGAGACAGACAGACAGACAGAGATGACCCTTTGGCGGTCTCTTGTCCTTTGGCTCTGTCGCGCGCAGCGATTCCAAGTGATTTTTTTCCTTAAAGAAAGGCTATACAAAATGGACGGACTTGTCTACGCAGAGATATCAGGCGCCCAGTACCACCGATTCTGCCTTTTGGAAATTACATGGCATTTTCTACTTTCCTTTCACTGTCTTTGACTTCGCCTTTTTCGCCCCATAATGATTGTTCTGTCTTTCTTTAAAATCGTCTTCTGTTTCTCTGCTCTTTGTATTTCTTTAAAAACAACAACTACGGATGATAAGCCGGGCGATATGTGAAATGCCTGTCATGTCCAGCGCTGGCTAGTTTTATCCGCTTTGAGGTTATCAATAGTTTAGCTATGATGTCACGACGTGTTGTATAGGCACTTG
>JADBJO010000368.1:652500-655000 GCA_016801955.1 Conus betulinus | reverse complement strand
GTGGTGTGAATGGGGAAGAGGAGACGCTACGGTTGTCCAGTGGATCCCCCAGTCGAATATCACACATAGACATCCGTTGTAACGATGAAATTATACACACAATACCAAACCATGCAAAACAAGAGACAGAGAGAGAGAGAGAGAGAGAGAGAGAGAGAGAGAGAGAGAGAGTCACACACACACACACACACACACACACACACACACACACACACACACACACAGACAGAGCAGACAGAGACAGAGAGGCTGTGAGAGAGAGACAGAGAGCAGCCACGAAAAACTAAAAGACGACAGGCAGTTACGCAGTCACAGACAGGCAATGAGACAGAGGATCTGTTGCGAATGGGTTAGGCTGAGGTGGGGGAGGGTCGGGGTTGAAGGAATTACTCAGTCTAGAGAGCTGAAGAGAGGCTGGGAGGGGGTTGAGACAGACATAACAAATAGACTGTACGCAGACATACAGACAAAACACTGAAAACTAACTATGCAGTCATTTCATTCCAAGCCACTTACCTGAAGTGTGAATGGGAAGAGAAGAATCTACGGTTGTCCAGTGGATCCCTCAAGTTCAGGCAGGGTGTACGTGGCTGCGTCCGTAACACTTGTAGGCGGCTGTCACAGTGTAGTCTGTAACTTTGGCTCCGACAACTCCTCGGGAGGATCCATTCTTGTAAACGCACACACCACGACATCTGTGGAATGGCGACTTCGTGCATTTCGCGGTTTTGTGAATAGGACATCCAGCTTTGTTCTTCACTCAAATGGCAAGACTGAATTACTCATTTGCTGGATGTCTTCCCACTTCGGATTTCACTGAAAGGTTTCTTTCTGGATTTCACGTCGGACAAACTGGCAGCGCAACAGTCTAGTGATGTAACTCAATAAAATACCAAACTGAGAGTGAAATAACTCCACTGGTTGCGTTCACAATTCTGTTTGTATTATATACACTACTTCCGGTAATCAGTAACAAATAAAGAAAACAAATTTTGCTCCCAGGATGAAACAATTGCATGTTCAACGTAACTCCAAACTAATGCAGCTTCCAGTATTACAGGTGCAGCACACGAGGCACACAGAGCTCGCAAGTACATGTCCTCACTGAAGGTCAGCTAATGCTGAAAACGATCAGTGGCCCAACCCACTACATTTGGTCTGACCTCAATGTTGAATGCTATGAACACAGGACATTCCTGCACATCTTGTTTTCTTTTTTTCTGCAAGCAGCTCACAAGCGCGTGTGAAGTTTGATGGTACATCGACACAGTGCATTTCCCCCCTCCTACAGGGGACTGTTGGCAAAGGATTCTAGGCAATGGCGTTGTTCGAATTATCCTATAGATGGCGGCATGGCTAGACGGTGGCCATCGCTGACACCTTTGAATGCTAACGCACGAAGATTACGTGCAGTTGTGTTCTGCACGCAGTGTGTGCACTTGCAGTCAAAGCAACTGAAGCGACCTTGAAACTTGATTAAGTCTTTGTACGTCTCGGCGAATATTTACATCCAAGCTACAATTCTCTCTCTCTCTCTCTCTCTCTCTCTCTCTCTCTCTTTTTTTTTTTTTTTTTTAAACTACATTGCCATAGCATTAATTTGCAATAATCAATGTGATCAGTCTTCTTTACTTCTGCGTTTTCTCACACAATATGTTCATCCGACTTCAAAAAAACCAGGCGCTTCAAAGTTTTGCAGAAGATTGCACAGCATTTCTTCTTTATCGCTGTGTTTTTAACCTAAAAAGGTCTACATTCGTATTCTTAGTTTCTGTCCCGTTATTAAATCTGTGCAATAAGTAGTCTATATAACCATACGTCTTCATCATCGCGTGCTCAAACCTGTGCAATGGATAGTTTTACTGCTGCGCGGTTATTGAATCTGCGACTGACATCCCAATAGCTATTCTTCTTTACTGATGTGTTTTTTCAAAAACCTGCAGAAAAGATAGTCTATGTAATTGTTCTTTACTGCCTTGTTATCAAACTTGTGCAATAATTAGTTTACAGAGTTCGTCTTCACTGCTGTGATGTCAAGCATGAGCAACAGATAGTCTGCAAAGTTTTTTCTCCGCTATTGATCGGTTATCAAGTTTATTCAGCCGATGGCATAATTGCTACTTTTATTGCTGCGCTATGAAACATGTGCAACAGACAGTCTGGGTGGTTACTCCCCTTTACTGCTGGGCTGTCAATCAATGTCATACGTAGTCTAATCGCTATTCTTCTGTACTTCTGCGTTATCAAACCTGTGCACTAAATAGTCCGCATTTTTCAAACATGTGCTGTAAATAATCTACACATCTCTTCTTCTTTACTGCTGCGTCATGATATCTGTGCAATGGATAGTCTACATAGCGATTCTTCTTAATTGCTGGGTTATTAAACGTGTGCAATAGACAGTCTACGTAACTGATCACCTTTACTGCTGTGTTGTCGAACATGTTCAATAGTTAAGCTTACTACTCATGATTGCAGGGTCATCAAACCTGTCCAAGGC
>JADBJO010000368.1:635000-642500 GCA_016801955.1 Conus betulinus | reverse complement strand
CGTCCATAAGCCTGTTCTCTGCTCTGTTTGTACACACGTCACACAGTTTTCAAACCACCAGTGTAACCCTAAAGAACTCAGAATCCAAAGAATTTCTATGTACTGACCCGACCGCCCAACCAGTCAGCCGACCAACAAACGATAAATACACAGCTGCTATGGCTAGCACTCTTGGACACGAGACAGACAGACAGACAGACAGACTGATAGACTGATAGACAGACGGACCGGACTAAGACAAATGTATTCATAGCAACAACAATAGCAAAACACACAAACCTTCAACACGCGCGCGAGTGCGCGCGCGTGCGCTCGAACACGAGACGCATCCACGCGTTATACAATTTTAACGAACTGGCATGGTTTTGTCTCAGTAATAGAATTGCCAGGACGCAGCCCGAGTTCACGTCGAATTGGAACCTGATTACCAGGGTATTGAAAGGAGAAACAAGCTCAGCGTGCACGCGCGCAATACCGCTTTCGGATTTAGAAACTGATGCACGTGAATCAAGAACGAAGCAGCACGTAATTTTCTTTCTTCCTATTTTTCAATTTATTGAAAGAAAAAAATATGGAATGAAAGTAGAATTAAAAACAGTTACGGGGGGGGGGGGGGGGGGGGGGGGGGGGGGGGGGGGAGAAACCAACCCTACAACGGTGACATAACCTTCTGATGATCAGCTTCGGACTATTTTGCTTACGAGTGATGCAGCTGAGTGGCCGGTTCTCACTGACTAATCAAGCATACATTTTTCACCTCTTCTTCGGTTCAAGCTTGTCATACCAAGCCCTAATTTACAGAAGGCACAGTACAGAATCGACGTTCCGCCTGTAGGCGGAAACATACAGGACTGGACTAGGTCACAAACACCTCTAGCTTGTTGCCCATATCTGCAGGTAAAAAGCAAGGGTGTTGAAAACTCTGACCGCCCAATAGGCCGTCGCGGGGCACTCCTACTATCCGCTTTCCTGGGACAATAGGTTGTAGGATAATACATTCAATAACATATAATAATAACCAGTTCAAACCGTTGATGTCTAGTCTCCAAAACATCGACCAGCAACGTGGTCGTCGGTGCACAGACAGGTCATCAAGTTTGAAAGCACCTTTCACACGCACGCGTTTATTTTTCATGATGTTTGCCTTTTCAGTCACCAAAAAGAGCAATGTTTAGGCGAAGCGGATGCTAAACATTGAATCAGTTCAAAACCTTTTTGCTGTTGTTGTTGTTGCGGTCTTCTGAACACTGAGGTATGTACGAATCGAGGGTGTAAAGACATTTTGGCGAACGAAGAATTTCATACAAGGGGGATAACTTTTACATCTTCCTTTCTCTCTCTCTCTCTCTCACACACACACACACACACACACACACACACACACGCACGCGTTTCAGTTTATTGTATCACTCACGATAACTTACGTCAATCACTGTCGATTACTCGAAGTTGTATATTTGCAAGCATGAAAGTCGAGGGGCGCGGTGGGGTGGGAGGGGGGGGGGGGGGGGGGGGGGGGGGAGGGAGGAATGATTTCTAATAAAAATGACGATAAAACGCACTGAAGATGCAACTGTCATAATGATCTGCTCATTTCAAAGTGTCTTTAGGTGCGTGTTGGAATGGGCAAGAAACAATGGTTCACACGTCGCATAACTTTCAGTCAATCTGTGCTTGGGCGTCTGTGACGTGCTTGGCATGCTACTAACCTTGTCTTAAAACTTATTTCAGACTGACGCCGCCCAAAGTCCATCTACAGTTTCGCTAGTCCTTAAAAGTATTGATCATTAAGGAGAAAGGAAAGGAGAATGGATGAACAAATGAGAACTCGGGTAAATCTTTTTCATCACTCACACACACATACACACACACACACACACACACACACACATCACGCGCACGCGCGCGCCACGCACGCGCACGCACAAGCACACACACACACATACAACGTTGATGATTTCATGATTGTTGTTTTTTTTAGGTTTGTTTTGGGTTGACTTTCCTGCAGACACTTTTTTTTTCAGGTCAAGACAATAAATTGCAGACTAAGGAGCGCTTCAAACTGACGGCACTTGTGCATTATTGACACTGATATCTATACGTCTTCATAAACTGGAACTCTCAGCCTCGACCCTACTACGCAGCCAGCAGCCGACAGACAGACAGATCGAACACCGTGTCAATAATGAATAGACACAGCGCCAAGGAAATAAAGAACGCGCAAGCATCGCTTCGAAATGCGATCGATCGATGAAACTGGAAACCCCCCTCCATCCTTCACTGCCGCCGACTAACATCCCCCGCGCGGCCACCGTTGTCAGTTTTCTGTTGTCGATGGGATCTAGGCCCAGCAGACTGGTGTGACAGACTTGCGTTTCCTCTTATCCCTATGAGTTGAGCGAAAATGTCAGACACGCACTTGTGGGCTGGGCGATCGTTACGACGGTGACCCACAAGAGCCGTCCCCAGGATGACGACGGCTGCCGAATTCATCACGAACATCACGCACACCCCCGCGAATCGTGTACACGCGCCATAAGATCACAGTCACGCTTTTCCACATGTCAGCAAAGTCACGATTGCCAAAGGCCAATCATGTCATTGCCAGATCTAGGCAGACCTGCTTGGAGTGGCTGAACCTTTTTTCGTGTAAAGGTCTGCGCATGCAGACGATTGGGTAGGCCTACGAAAGTGAAAGATCCTGTCATCCATGTCAGCATTCGATGGTGTGTAGAAGTTCTGATTAGCTAAACATGGAACGGACGCTCGTGAGGTGGTAGGCACTTCGCAACATTTCCCATTCTTCTCTAAAACCTTGAGATGAATTCTCAGCTAGCAGCTACAACTGTTGTTCATGTGTCTGACGCAGTACCCCACTACGACCTAATAATTATGCGAACATGTCAAAATAAAAAAAAAAGAAGGTATATTTTGCAGCTGAAACTAAATGTTCGTTTTGTTGTTGGTATTACTGTTCACTGGTCTTGTCTGGCTTGAATCTACACGTGCTAAGTTTCAGGATAACATGACAGAAAAGTTCGAATTCCGCCAATATGCCTTACATGTTTTTTTCTTGTGACCACATCTTTATCAGACGATAAATGAAATATAGTTGGGGTAGACGGACAGTTTTATCTTGTATCTTTGTTGCAGGAAATCGTCACACGCCTCATTAAGAAGAAGTTCTGCAAACTGTTACAGTGAAATTATTCAAGATGCCAATACTGCAATTTTATAGGGAAAAAAGTAACATTCAAAGAGCATTTCACCTGTCAATACTCCAATTCTGTGCGGAAAAAAAAAAAATAACATTCAAATAAACATTCCACCAATATTGTATTCATCGCATATATCATTGTCCTACATTCAATAAGATCGAATGACTTTTCCGGTAACCAGGGCTACGAATTCTAGCAGCCAGAGTTAATGACGAAAAAAAAAAATCATAACAATATTACGAAATAGCTTGCTTGGGCAGTGTAATCAGATTTGTGATTCGTAACGTAGGCGTGGATTGGGAAGGGAGTAGAAAAGCGCCTTAGTGAACGCACTTCAGTAAATACGTTTAGAAAAATAAAAACAACAACAGCAACAAAAAAAAAAAAACCTCGTGTGAGGACGGACGGAAGCGGAGGGGGGGGGGGGGGGGGGGGGGGGGGGGGGGGCAAGCAAAAAGAAAAACAAAAACAAAAAAAAAAAAGAAAAAATGTCAGACAAACACGTCAGCAAATATTGATGACAAATGTGTGGCTTAATATGGATCACGCTACCCGCCCCATTCCATCATCACCACCACCATTCCATCAACTGCCATATTTCCTGCAGCCCCTCCCCCACCTCAGGCCCCTCCATTCACCCATCTTTTCGACGATTGCAGGCACTTCATTCGATAAACATTTTACTGCAAGCTCACATCCCTCACCGTTTCCTCCCTAATCAATAACTTTTTGCCCACCGCAGATATTTTAAAAGAAATCACATCAACACCCCTACCTTTCTCCCATCCAGGCCGAAGTAATACTCGCATGTGGCATTGGGGGGAGCGGGGGAAGGAGGTGAGGAATGTATGATCTGTGTCCATAGCCCATGTTGAAAAAATCTCTATAAATGCTATAGTCAATCTGTTCACCTACTTCTTAAGAACTTGTTGAGGAACTGTAGCTTGTTCAGTAAAAGTTTCAACTTTCAACGTGAACGAGAGACAGAGAAAGAGAGAGAGAGGGGGGGGGGGGGGGGGGGGGGGGGGGGGGGGCAGAGAGAGAGAGAGAGAGAGAGAGAGAGAGGGGAGGAGACAGACAGAGACACAGAGAGAGGGAGAGAGACAGTGAGTGAAAGAGAGAAAGGGGGAGGTAAAGTATGTGTAATCTTCAAGCGTCATGTGTTTTCTGACACAGTACTTTGTATCATTTTCACATAATTTTAAAGTATCAATCTTAAAAAAATGAAAGGAAACCAAACCAAAACAAACCATTCATTTTTACGTGTAACAATTTATTTACATCACAGATTTATTTACATCACGAACTGTTGACATATAGAGTATATTTTTGTTGATGATGTTGCGAAATTCGAATACAACGAAAACAAAATCATGACACGCTATAGCCTCAAACAATGCGTCACTCAATACTTTTATCCATAGATACCATGAAAGGCTTGTCGACAACCGTATAATACATGATAAGCCCCCTACCCCCCCCACCCCAACCCCACTTACCCACACCCGCCCCTACCTCCTTCCTTCACCAAAACAGTAAAAAAGAAATGACCTCGGTGAAAAAACGCGCCGTCAATAAGATACACATCACAATAATTATGCTACATGGAAATGATAGTGTTGATCTCTTCGTATCACACATGCGACAGCGCCTTTCCAGGTTATATATACAGTGAATAAGTTACGCAAGTCGGGAGAGACAGGTGTTGTCTTTCCACCTGCCAGACGCTGTCTACTACATACTCTGCTTTTAGGTGTTTCATGCTGGGCGACTCTCCTCGCCACCACCCCCCCCCCCCTCCCTTCCCACTCATCAAACTCCACAAACAACCCCCCCCCCCCCCCCCCCCCCCCCCCCCCCCCCCCCCCCCCCGCCCTTCCTCTCCCCTTCTCCCACTCCTATACTTGGGAGCGTGTTCACCGTGTGCAGATTCAAAGATTGGTCAGGGTCATTTCACACAGTTGTTACGACAATTCGCCAATGGACGTATGAAAATCCTCTCGGTTTACTGAGTGCGACAACTGTGGGATGCAGAGTTGTTTATGATTGATGTGTGTGTGTGTGTGTGTGTGTGTGTGTGTGTGTGTGTGTGTGTGGGTGGGTGTGTGTGTGTGAAAGCGCATGTGCACACAGGTGCGTGTAGGTGTTCCATGCCTGTGTTCATGTACCAAAGTGGATAATATTATACAAATTAGATATATGTAATAAACATGTAAAATATGCTCTATAGGTATACATCACATCAATCTCACCGTGAAGGGACCATGAAAGAACCCATCCAAGGTATACAATGTTATATGCAATGGATCCCTGTCATTTGCACGTGCATCCTGATCGTTTGAACAGAACATGTCATGATACAACCAGTGAACCGTCTTGGGCTGGTGTAACCATTAGTAATGGCTATTCTGGTAAACATCGGCCATCATCATCTTGACCTATAATGAACATACTTACAAATTTTCAGAAAGATCGGCCAAAGAACTTTCTGAGATTTTCCATCAAAGAAGAAAACCATTATGGGCCGTTAGTAACGGCTATAACGGTAAACTTAAACATCGGGCATCTCTGTGACCCATAATGAACATACCTACAATTTTCAGAAAGATCGGCCACTTACTTTCTGAGATATTCCATAAAAAAAAAAAACGTTATGGGTCGTTATAGCCGTTAGTAACGGCTCATAACGGTAAATTAAACGTCGGGCATGATCCGTGACCCAATGAACATACCTACAAATTTTCAGAAAGATCGGCCAAGTACTTTCTGAGACATTCCATAAAAAAGAAAAAAACTATTATGGGCCGTTACAGCCGTCAGTAACGGCTACAACGGTAAACTAAAACGTCGGGCATCATCCGTGACCCATAATGAACATACCTACAAATTTTCAGAAAGATCGGCCAAGTACTTTCTGAGACATTCCATAAAAAAAAAAACTATTATGGGCCGTTACAGCTGTCAGTAACGGCTACAACGGTAAACTAAAACGTCGGGCATCATCCGTCGCCCATAATGGACATACCTACAAATTTTCAGAAAGTTCGGCCAAGTACTTTCTGAGATATTCGATAAAGAAGAAAAAAACCATTATGCGCCGATATGGCCGTTGGTAACGGCTATAACGCCGATGCGCCGATATAACTATTAGTAACGCTATAACGGTAAACCAAAACATTGGACATCATCTGTAAACCATAGTGAACATACCTGCTAATTTTCACAAACATCGGCCAAATACTTTCTGAGATATTCCATAACGAAGAAAAAAAACCGTTTACAGGCCGTTACAGCCGTTAGTAACGGCTACAACGGTAAACTAAAACATCGGGCATTATTCGTGACTCATACTGAAGATACCTGCTAATTTTCAGAAAGATCGGCCATACTTTCTGAGATATTCCATAAAGAAGAAAAAACGTCACAGGCCGTTACAGCCGTAATTAACGGCTGGCTATAACGGGGCAAACTAAACCATCAGGAATCATCCGTGACCCATAATGAACATACCTGCTCATTTTCACAAAAGATCGGCTAAGTATTTTCTGAGATATGCCATAAAGAAGAAAAAAACCGTTACAGGCCGTTACAGCCGTTAGTAACGGCTATAACGGCAAATTAAAACATCGCTCATTATTGGTGACTGATAATGAACATACCTACACATTTTCAGAAAGATCGGCCAAATAACGGCTATAACGGCAAACTAAAACATCGCTTTTTATTCGTGACCCATAACGAACATACCTACACATTTTCGAAATATCGGCCGCGTACTTTCTGAGATATTCCATAAAGAAGAAAAACTGTTACAGGCCCTTACAGCCGTTAGTAACGGCTATAACGGATTAAACTAAAACATCAGGCATCATCTGCATCATCGGGCGCATAATGAACATACCTACAAATGAACGTACCTGCTAATTTTCATAAAGGTAGGCCAAGTACTTTTTGAGATATTCCATAAGAAGAAAAAAACCCGTTACAGGCCGTTACAGCCGTTAGTAACGGCTATACGAGGTAAACTAAAAGATCGGGCATCATCCGTGGCCCATAATGAACATACCTACAAATGAACATACCTGCTCATTTTTACAAGGATCGGCCAAGTACTTTCTGAGATATTCCATAAAAGAAGAAAAACCGTTTACAGGCCGTTACAGCCGTTAGTAACGGCTATAGCGGTAAACTAAAACATCGGGCATCATCCGTGGCCCATAATGAACATACCTACAAGTTTCCAGAAAGATCGGCCCAGTAGTTTTGTCTGGAGCGAGTGGAA
>JADBJO010000368.1:620000-630000 GCA_016801955.1 Conus betulinus | reverse complement strand
CTACCTAGCAGCAGACAGAGACTTGCATGTTCAAAAAATGAGACTAGCAGCAAACTAAGAATCCACTTCTATATTTTGTACTGCAGGAATCTCTGAATGTATGCAGAGCACGTTTAGCTGTTTCCATTTTGTAAATATCCCTTTCATATCCCCCTCCATCCCCAGCCCCTATCCTCCACACCACTACTATCCCGTCTGCCCCCTCACCAAACACATTCATATACAAACGAAAATCTAACAATTCAATTCTGATCCGACATTCGCACAAAGCCACACAGACGGGGAAGGAGGAGGGAGGGAGGGTTTGTCAAATTAACACAAAGATTTACACTAGGACAATGATGTCACTCTTCCGTCGAATGTGAATGAAACTTTTGTTAATCAGATTTTTAGCTCCTTTACTGTTGCAAGTTGGCGAGTTCTATGGAAACTAACAATAAGAGTACATGACAATTTACATTCTTCAATGCTACACCGACTCTGGTAAAAATGATGACATAGTACTCTATGAAAATCCACACTCACCGACTCCTCCATGTCGTACTCAGTCTGGTAAGTGGCTTTCACCTAGTCACTGTTCAAACTTGTACGCAAATCTTCCATTCAAAAGGTTCCACAAGATTTCACTTATCTCTGCCAAACCGTTGTCCCTAGTCCTCTGGACTGAATGGTCACCTCAAAGCCACATTTCTAAACTGTATTAAACTGATCAAAGAAGTTGTCTGTATCAAAGTCATAATTGAATCATCGGTTGAAAGGATCCTTCAGTACAGAATTCATTCCGGTCAACGCACTTATTCTTCCGACCAATGTATTCGAATCTTCATTTCCTGTCATTGTTCAACACTGTAGCCTACTCATTCTTGCCAAAGTGCTTCTTATCAATGAAGGCAAATCTTCAGCTCAAGAGAGTATTCAACACTGCATCAAACTCATTCTGGTCGACGTGATTTTCCCTTCCAAAGTAGGTAACTCTTCAGTTTAAAAGACACTTCAATACTACAGACTACTCATTCTGGTCAACGTTCTTTTTCCTTCCAATGAAGTTCATTTCATTTCAGTTCATAAGATTGTTCAGAACTATCGCCTACTCATTCTGGTCAACGTGTTTTTTTTTTCTCTCTGTCAGTTTCTTACAGATAATCAGGTTACTTTTCTTACATCACTGCATGCATGCTTACATGAACCTTCATTACCAAACATTCTTCAACCTTGTACTCACTCTGGTAAACGGGTCTTTTCCCGGCACTGGCATTCGGTGTGGTTGACCAGTGCTATCCGCTCCACCATCCGTGAGTCCGGCAGTACTGTCAGTGAGGTCGTGTTCAGTGTCACTGCCTGCAACACACAGAGCAGCAAACCCTGCGGTCAGGCTGGTGACTGGACTGCTGGTGCCCGGCTGACCAGGCCTTGCAGAAAACTGACGGGCTTTTCGTAGTGCAAAACAGCTTTTTCTTGGTGCAGCCTACATGCATGATGGCCTGCTCTTTGGAGTATCCATTCATATACAGAACGCTCACTGTACAGTCACAAATGCCATACCTCGCCCATTTCCATCCAGCTGAATATATCATCTAAGGTATCAAATTTATACCTACACGGAAAGTAACATTTTATTCTATTATGTTACCGATTATACTTCGCATGGAGTCTGTTTTTATTGCTGTTTCTATTTGCATTTCATGTCTTGTCTTAAAAGTTCTTCGAACTTGCGCCTTTTCGTTTGTGGTGGTGTGTGTAAGTGTGCCTTCTCACATTTGGTCGTAAGTTCTCCCGTTACACTAAGCATGCACAGCACGACAACACTTCCAAAACAAAATAACGTCTCTGTACTCTTATTCGGTGGGCTTTTGACTAATTGTACCTAAAAACTCAAATACTCTGTATTACCTAGCAATTAAAAAAACGTACTGGGCTTTGCTAGTTCTATTCACCACTACCACCGCCAACAACAACGCACAACACTGAAGTCTGCATACAGACGATACGCAGTACTAACAGACCCCACGGGGGTTCAGCGAGACAACAGCAATCGACGGAAGGGGATCCGGTAAGACCACAAACTCAGAGATTTATCTCCGATCGTTCTCAGTCGCTACCAACCAACCCATCAGGGGCCTATCTCCCGCCATTCTTATCTGTCCGACGTTTGTGTGGTTTGTCGGGCCAGCTCTAATGGTCTGGAAAGAAAATGAGGCAGTCGTCGCGCTCTCTCTTCGCTTGTTAACCTTCAATCCCCTCCTTCCCACTTATCACTTATCACCTTTCCCCCCCCCCCCCCCCCTCCGCTTCTCCCCCCCCCCCCCCCCCCCCCCCTCAACTGCCCCACGCCTTCCCCACCAAATTTTCTCGTTGATGTTACTTCTTTCAAAGAAAAGAGAGAGAGAGAGAGAGAGAGAGAGAGAGAGAGAGGGAGAGGGGCGATATCACATTTTAGAAATCTGACTAGAGGAAGGGTAATGGGGACAGTAATGGAAAAGGGGTGGGGGAGGACACAGGACCTGGCGAGTCTGAAGAACTGTCTGAACACAGGCTTTAAAAGTCTGACAGTCTGTGACCACGTCGTCAGTCGGCTTTTTTGTTCGGGCTGTATTTCGATGGGTGTTTACTCTCATGAGGAACAACAGCCCGTCTGCGTTTAATGGGCAGTATCGAATGTGTGGACGGAATTACGTGTTATCCAACATCGACACTGTGTTGAAATCCATCTTCCGTGTATGCACCTACCCATCCCACACACACACACGCACGCACGCACGCACGCACGCACGCACGCACGCACACACACACACACACACACACACACACACACACACACACACACACTATATACACACACACACACTTCGTGCGTGCCTAATACACTTTCACTTACTCACCTATGAACTCGATGCCACCAATTAAATCATCATGAATACCGTAACCCAAATGCCATTATAATGTAGATAATTATATAAAAAGTGTGTCCTTTAATGGAATATTTTTATCATCGGTAACACAAGATTTGTCAAATTCCATCCATTTAACATTTGATTACAGTTGTGACAGAATACAACCACTTTCTCCGAAAGCCAAATGAACTGGGGAATTCTTATTCAATCTAAAAAAAAAAAATACTTTCTAAAAACTGCATGCAAACTCTCGAAAATCATTTTCTTTCATTTCCGCAAAGAAATGAGGTGAACATGATCACCCAGAAGATTACCGACACCATCTTCAGCCTGGCTACAAACGAACAGAAACTCCGCTTTCTTTCATCCCAGTGATCATCACACTTCTACATTATATGACAGCAAAACTATGGATGACGGTTGACCTAAGGCTAGCTTGGAAAAACTTGATACAAAAGCACGCAACAAATGTACAGCGAAACTGAATTTACGATCAGCTGCCATGGCAAGGGCCTTTAGAGCCTTTTAAGAAACATATCAGAACATCCAGTAAAAGGTTTTATGTCGGTAGGCAAGACTAGTCCTTGAATACAGTATGTCTGTCTGGGGAAAATACAAGCCAATGAGACCATCCAACAATCCATGCTAACTGCCACGCACTCTTCAAAACTAAAAGTTGCGGCACTCTAAACCGCTACCAGAATGTTTCCAGAGAAGAGAGATACAACCTACAACAGAGCGAGACTCCGTGTGACCATCGTTAGGCTAAAAGCAGACACTCCAGATTCCAGTACCACGCTGTTCACCACGATCCTCCCGGTGAGCCAAGCTGCCGTTCAAGAAAGTAAGACACCTCTACCAGCGCTGTACCACTCACCAAAACAACAGAAACGTGGTCTGCTAATTCACTGCTGGGAAAGAATACTCTTTGGACTTAGGAGTAAGGTTGGTAGATCACCATTCATCTTAGCCACAGGAGTTCCTGTCTGACAAAACGACGAAGACAAACGTAACAGCCATAAATTTCAAGACCTGAATTACCATCGCTTGAGATCACAAACGAAACGTTTGGTAAGTTGTTGGTTCCATGTTTGCTGAATGAAACAGAATATCTTCACGTTTTGATAGCTTATATTATAATCAAATATCGTCACCGTAAGATCTATATCACCACCACCGTTACCACTACCACCATCATAAACATCATCTTCATAACAGCCAATGCCGTTACAATGAACACCGCTTATGTCATTATCATCATCACAATTTCATTATAAACATCACCATCATCTTAAGCACTAGCACTTCCATCACTGTCTTAATAGTCATCCTTACGGAGCCATGATCACTATCATCATCATCATCAACGAAGTACGAAGTCACCATTATCATCGCTGTCATCATTATCACCATCATTATCACCACCATCGTCATCATCATCACCGTCATCATCATCAACACACACCACCATCATCATGACCATCATCACCAACATCACCACCACCACCACTACCATCAATGCCATTCCCTAACACAGACAGACTGACCAGGAAGGTGCGGAAGATGACCTGCTCGTACTTGGGCCCACATTCGTAGTTCCGGCCGCAGCAGCCGCTGTCGTTCCGACACCGGTGAATGACGGTGCACTCCGGGTAGAACTGGCGGTTCTGCTTCTTGGGGTCCTCAATGTAGACCACCTGGGGCAGGGGGTCCCTGCACATGGCCTGCGGGTTGTTCTCCATCTCTGAGATGTGGTGCACTGCCTCCTCCAGTTCTGAGGGCAAAAAAGGACTGGTGTTGTGCACAAGGGAGAGAGGGTCGAATAGAAGCAAGAAGATCCAGGGTACCAAGTTCTGGCTCGCATCATGAGACGTCTGTTCCCCGAGAAGAGAACAAGAAGAGAGACAGATGAGAATGTAACAAGACTGAGCAATGTATTTTAAATAATCTTTGTTTGTAAGACAAAGGAAAGGAACGCGTATGAAACACGCTGATAGCCGTAAAGACACGAAAGAAATTCTACGCATCAAGGATGTTATTTTCATGCATGGTTTACCTAGCTCTAATGGTGCTGTGTTGATGGGTACGAAAGAGCGAGCGAAGTATAGCCCAAAACAACAACAAACAAACAAAAGCAAAAACGAAACATGGAGGGTTGGAAAGTAGAAAGGAAGATATATAGGGAAGGACGGAAGGGAGGTACAAAAAACATGAAGAAAGGAAAAAAAGACAAGACATAAAGAAACGATGGATGAACTGCTATCTAAACAAGGGTTCCTCACGCAGCATAGTCTTTCAAGCGAGTAAGACGTGAGATCATATGCAATTTTTTGGTAACATACTCGACCACAAGTCGCTCAAACACTGACAGCACTTTTGAGGTTGAACACTGAAACCCATGAGAAGGATCCACACTTAAGCAGTACTCATTCGAACCAATTTTGAAACTGTACTTCAAACTGAAACTTCAAGACTCTGGGTGTCAAATACGTTCAAGCTATCACCGGCAAAGAATCCCCTTCCCATCTCAACAGTCTACTAGTACTACACTCCACATCCTACTACACGGTTCTCAAGCGGACTCGACTGCAGAATTTGCTAAAGTGCCAACATGTCCGTACGAGCAAACATGTTCTAATGAGGTAGTAAGTGGCTACATCATAAAGTCCGCCCTCTCTCTCTCTCTCTCTCTAAAAAAATGTAGTTTTTTTCTTATTGCTGTGTTTAATTTTGTCAATTGATGTAATTGTTCCTTTTTGTTTATTGTTATTTTGGAGGGCATAGTGTAAAAAAGCTTCCAGCTTATCTATTCACCCTCATTAAAGATTTCGAGTTTCGAGAGTCTCTCTCTCTCTGCGTGCGTGCGTGCGTGCGTGCGTGCGTGCGTGCGTGCGTGCGTGCGTGCGTGCGTGCGTGCGTGCGTGCGTGCGTGCGTGCGTGCGTGCGTGCGTGCGTGCGTGCGTGCGTGCGTGCGTGCGTGCGTGTGCGTGTGATTCGCCAGTGTGAAGCAGGGAGAAAATTCTGTTTGTTTCAACTTGACAGCTAAGAGATTTTATAGTAACTGACCTCATTACTAAGTCCAACGATATTGTGAAGAAAACCTCACAAAAATTTATATTGTTGGCCTTGTAATCGTAATTGTAATCGTAAATCCAAGATGAACATCGGAAATCAATTATGTTTTGTAGATCTTGAAATGCAATGCCCTCCTTCCACCCACCCACTCCCCCCCCCCCCCCCCCCCCCCCCCCCCCCGCCCGCACATCTGTTGATTTGCTAGTCCAAAACTTGACCAGACATTCAGACACCATGAGGGCAGACAGATTATGTCCACTTTGAGATCGTCTGGAGAGAAGGATAAACCCGTGCGTGTGTGTGTGTGTGTGTGTGTGTGTGTGTGTGTGTGTGTGTGTGTGTGTGTGTGTGTGTGTGTGTTTGTTGCATCGTAGATACTTTATAAGGCATTGTATTGTCTTGCGTTGAATTGCACAACATTGCAGGCCTGCTACTTTGTCGTCACAACAGGCTTCTTCCTTTGACTGAAGTTCAAGCCGTCCCCACGCTGCCTTTGCTCCCAACCCCTACTCCTCCCTTCCCGACCACCCATCCCTCCTGCCTAACTCTCTCAGCCTCATCACTTCCCTCCTCCTTGCCCTCGCCCACCCTGGTATCTGTCTGGCGTTTTATTCCATATGTATCGAACCGAATATTTCGACACAAATGCCAAGAATGTGCTCCCCAGCATCAATCCATATGTCAATACCTGCCGGAGAGGGATGAAAGCATGAGAGGGGGGCGGGGGAGGAGAGTCTGATAAGGGGATAGGGTAGGGGAGAAGGCAGGGGAGTGGAGAATAAAAAAAAAAAGTACAGAACAAGGTTCGGTGCAGGAATCTGACTTTCTTCCTGTGCCAGGTGGAGGAAGGGGAATTACTTACTCGCGGGATCACCACTGCACAACTAGTTTACTAAACGGTTCTATGAAATGAGAGAGAGAGAGAGAGAGAGAGAGAGAGAGAGAGAGAGACAGACAGACAGACAGACAGAGACAGAAAGACAGAGACAGAGGGAGACAGAAACAAAAACAGAGCGAGAGAGAGAGAGAGAGAGAGAGAGAGACAGACAGACAGACAGACAGACAGAAATAAAGAGACAGACAGGCAGAGAGACACACAGAAAAACACGAGGGTGGGGGAAAGGGGGGGGGGGGGGAGGAGAGAGAGCGAGAGAGACAGACAGACAGACAGACAGACAGACAGACAGACAGACAGACAGAGTGACAGAGAAGCACACAGAGACAGAGTGAGAAAGAGAAACAGAAAGAGGGAGTAAGACAGAAAGGGTGAGGGAGAGAGGAGGGGGGGATAAGGGAAGGAGGGAGCGAGAGGGGAGCGAGAGAGAGAGAGAGAGAGAGAGAGAGAGAGAGAGAGAGGGGGGGGGGGGGGGGGAGGGGAGAGAGAAAGACAGACAGAGACTCGTTTATCCTCAACGTGAGAACCTTCCCAATACCGGTGTCTGTTATATGTTGGGAATGCATCAGAATCATCCCCAGCGGCCAAATGTGAATAGGGCAGGACATGTCTCGATTGTCCACACAACACCCCACTCCTCACTTCTATCCTCAACATCGTTTATCACACACACACACACACACACACACACACACACACACACACACACACACACACACACACTTTATTTTTCAATATAGTTAATCTTTAGAAGTATTTGACGTGTTATAAAAAAAAGTGATTATTTGTACAGAATGGCTGGAATTTAATCTTTTTGTCCTTGTCCTGCAGGTCATCTCTCGGTATTAAAATGCCGAAGGGGAATAGAGTGGAATCATTCCAGCCCGCCAAAGCAGAACGGTAAACGAAAATTATGCAAAAGAAAACATACCGGTTTCAGAATCAAAAGCATCTCTCTCTCTCTCTCTCTCTTTTTTTTTTTTTTTAAACGCTTGTGTAAACGTCCGATCGGAGGTTTTGCTTGTTTTACCGCGGAATTGAGGTCGGCTTAAGATACAAGGTCCTTCGATTCTCTCTCTCTCTCTCTCTCTCTCTCTCTCTCTCTCTCTCACACACACACACACACACACACACGCGCGCGCGCGCGCGCGCGCGCGCGCGCGTACACACACAGATGGTATGATCCTTTCTGCCTTTTCGGCTTTCTTCCTAGTTTCTTCGGACTTCAAAACGTAAGAAATCACGGCCAAATAAGAGTTCCTTTGATAGTTTTGTTTGCTCGTTTGTTTTTTGTTGTTATTTTTCTACACTGGAGAGAGATATATCAAAAGGCTTTTTGGAGCGAGTAAAAGCATGCTCTATATATTTTTTGTTTTTTGTTTCCTCCAGATGGAAAGTGAAATTTTTCTCACGTGGGTTACACGATCCCATTTAAGTTTTTCAAACAAGTGTAAGAGAGTAAACTCGGGAAAACAAATCAATGGATAAACACTAGATTCTCTTCACGACATAAATATCTCGGTGCATAGAAAATAAGTATTGTGGAAGGTAGGCTAAGAAAATTTACTGACGCCACTGACGAAATAACCGACATCAGTTTGGGAACCGTTTTATGATTTGGGGCCGTTCCTGTCAGTAGAACTTTCCATTCTCAACACTCGCTCGAGGAAAGGACTGTTCCCACAACCAAATCAACAAGGCCTTTACAACCTCTACTCAGAGTGACGCAAAGTAATTGTTGACGTCACAGCGCGGTTTGAAGCTCCGTTTCCCCCTGTGATAGGTCCGGCACAACCCAAATGAAGTGAGCTAGTGGAAACGCAAGATATTCTCTGGTGACTTAACTGAGTTGTGTGAAATGACAGAATAAACCGACAGTGTCTGTGTATAATAAGGCCTGGATGAATGGTGCCGAGGTCACAACATGAAATATCTATAAAACGTTTCACTGTTCCATTCTCTATTCCTACATACATCAAATTTACTTTGTGCCTATTTCTCTCTCTCTCTCTCTCTCTCTCTCACACTCTCTCTCACACACACACACACACACACACACACACACACACACACACACACAGAGTCACTGTGCAATCGAATTTCACAAACAGGCTTAAACCGAAATGCTGGATCGCCATTAATTTTGAACAGTAGGTCTACCGACTGGTAATATGTTAAAGTAGGAAACAACATTTATCATTGGATCATCCGGATTTTAGAACACTTTCAAGAAAAGCACTGAAACAGTCTGGACCTCAGCTAATACTTTTGAGTCTTTCTGTGCCTGCAAATTGTTTGACAGCAAAGCAGTCCGCAGTGAGTAAACTAGGAAGAAGTTATTCTGTAACTTTCTACAGTAGCGCTACATGCCATTTTTTTTCATTCGTTTCATTAATTGATGTGGCATGCACGTCCGTTACGTCCACCTACTTTCCCTCGAAACATTACTCGCACTCCCAAATACTGATAACCGTAACTTAACGTGAGTATGGATAGATTTAGCTGCAACACACACACACACACACACACACACACACACACACACACACACACACACTATACGTGCTCTCGCAATTACACATGCATTCGGGAACAGGCACAGCTACACACACATGCACACAACGTTCATGGAGAGACATGCACGCGCGCTTCGGCACACACATATCCGCGAGCGAAAGTACGATTTCTTATCTGCACGCGTGTGTGCGTCCCCCACCCCTCACCCCACCCCCCTACATACGTACACAAACACACTCATGCGCGCACATACATGTGCGATCATCTGCGCGCGCGCACATACATACATACACACACAGAGGTGCGCATGCGCGCGCACACACGCACATACACGTGTGTGCATTTGTTTGCAATACGATACCTTCTAAAAGAGCATCTGCGTGAGCCTCGTCGTTGTAATAATCAACTTCTCCATCAATATAATCCTCTTCCTCAACGTCGTCTAGATAATCAACATCGTCGTACATAGGCTCCGCGCGCTTGTGGACCTCAGCTAGCTGAGCCTCATCAAGGTCAGAGTCTTGACTGACCTCAGAGACCTTCAGTTTAGAGAGGAAACGCTACCTTTGTCGTCACTGTCGACATCAGAACCTTCAGAACTAGAAGATGGTATGATTTCTCT
>JADBJO010000368.1:595000-610000 GCA_016801955.1 Conus betulinus | reverse complement strand
GCGGCGCTTACAAAGGTAAGGAAACTTATGTAGGCTATAATCAAGACAGCTGACCTATTGAAAATGTTTTCTAAAATACACAAAGCAGAGGCAATTATTCCAGTACATCAGTACAAACTAATATGCAGACAAATCAAAATGTAACTAAACCAAAAAAACACTCCCAACATCACATTTCCCCACTCCTCACATACACAGACACACACATGCATGCATGCACGCGCGCGCGCGCGCGCGCACACACACACACACACACACACACACACACACACACACACACACACACACACACACACACACACACACACACACACACACACACACACACACACACACACACACACACACACACACACACACACACACACATACCTCTTACAAATAAAAATCACACAACTCTGGGATCAACCATGAAAAGAGTATTGACAGAAATGTGGTCAAATTCTTTTACTATAACTGATTTTGAGACTTAAAGGAAGAAAAAAAAATTCAGACTAAACAAGAATGACACACCGATTGTTCCAGACTGCTGGAGTTTGGTAAGTAAAAGCTTTTTCACCATAGGTCTTAATTCTAAGAAAGGAATTCTCAAGAGCCGTGTGTCTAAGGAAGAGCGAAGTCGGCGAGAAGTTTTGGCAAGTTCAGACATGAGGACAGGTGTTGTTTCAGATATGATAAAAAAAAAAAAATGAAAGTGGAGACTTCATAATATATTCTGTCAGAGATAGGGAGCCAGTTGAGAGAGTGAACGAGTTGATAGACATGTTGGAACAAAACATGGTAATCTTTTTCATATCAGCAATGGGTCGTATCTTTTCTCTCTGCTAATCATTTTTCATCTTAACATTAAACAGAATCGTAAGTGTGAAGAACGACGGAGACTAGTGACACAGCATGCTTCCCGACAGAACCGTGAACAATCTCACACACACACACGCGCGCGCGCGCGCAGAGAGAGAGAGAGAGAGAGAGAGAGAGAGAGAGAGAGAGAGAGGAGAGAGAGAGAGAGAGAGAGAGAGAGAGAGAGAGAGAGAGATTCTAGAGAGGAGAAACAACAAAACAGAAAGACCCAAGTAGTGGTGGCTTGAGAGAGAGAGACAATCATAGAGAGAGAGAGAGAGAGAAGAGAGATCTTAACATTAAACAGAATCGTAAGTGTGAAGAACGACGGAAACTATTAACACAGCAAAACTTCCCGACAGAAGTAGTGGTGGCTTGAACGATCTTCACACAATCATATCTTTTCTCTCTGCTAATTATTTTTTCATCTTAACATTAAAGAGAATCGTAAGTGTGAAGAACGACGGAGACAAGTAACACAGCATGCTTCCCGACAGAACCGTGAACACATCACACACACACACACACACACACACACACACACACACACACACACACACACACACACACACACACACAGCGGAGAGAGAGAGAGGAGAGAGAGAGAGAGAGAGAGAGAGAGAGAGAGAGAGAGAGAGAGAGAGAGAGAGAGAGAGAGAGAGAGAGAGAGATATGTTACATTCTATTAAACAAACAATAAAACATTCCACAACCCAAGCAGTGGTGGCTTGACCAATCTTTCACAATCAGTGTAGTAATATTGGTGTTTTTTTGCTGGTTGATTTGTTTGTTTGCTCGTTTGGTTCTTCTCCTTGTTTGTTCGTACCTGGCTGCTGACTCCATGAGCAAAGCCACTCATAATACACGTGGTTGAAACCGAATATTGTTGAAATTCTAGACGAACTTTTTTCGTGAGATTGAATAGTTTTCGTGGGACTGAAATCTTCGGTATTTCTTGCTTTACGGCACAATTAGGGTTAGGCACTCGCCCGCACGTGTCAACGTGGCCTCTCCTGAACAACGAAACCTCCAACCCATATTCTAAACCTTGCATCTCTGCTGAGATCAGAATCAACCAACATACAGTCCTACCTGAAAATATAGACATACACCACCACCCCCCTCCCCCCTCTCCACCACATTTCTCACCTCTCTGTTCGCCAAGAAATGTACCAGAATTTCACAACGTTGCCATCAAAGCGAGGTGGAAGCCCACAGACTCTGGCACAACCTTGGTATAAAAGACGCGCGCGCACACACACACACACACACACACACACACACACGAGACACCGAAGGCTGGCGGTGGGGTTAACATAGCAGGCATGTTTGTTTCCACAGCAATTCAAGCCATTTTCGCTCCGCCACGGCACAGTGACCCGCGGAATCATGAGAGCTGTTTTCCTCGTAGCATGGCCCCCACTGCTGCTTGCGATTCTTCAGACACGAACCACATGGCCTGCAAGCTCTTTGCCACCCCTCGTCTCTCTCTCTACCTCTCCTTTTATCACTTGGCTCCCGTTTTTCTTATTTTTTTTTTTAAAATATAGTTTCTACAGTTTGGGGGCAAACTTTTTTTTTCCCATTTGAATACTTCGGTGATTTCAACGTTTTCATTGTGGAACGTTTCAGATTGACTCAAGAAGATACTGACGTGTGTGTGTGTGTGTGTGTGTGTGTGTGTGTGTGTGTGTGTGTGTGTTGTGTGTGTGTGTGTGTGTGTGTGTGTGTGTGTGTGTGTGTGTGCGTGCGTGCGTGCGTGCGTGCGTGTGTGTGTGTGTGTGTGTGTGTGGTTTGTGTGGGAAAGAAGGAGTTGGGAAAGAAATCTATCTGGAATGCAGGAAAATCTGTGCAAAGACCAAATAAGATGACGAAGGGAAAAAAAAAAAAACTAGTCAGTTGGGGAAGCATTGCCTTAAAATCAATCTGCCACGGGCTCTTGATTCCATTATTGACTACCTGTTCAAAATGTCCAGGGTACCAGAAAAGCCCTATTCTGTGCATGCCCCAGTCCATTTACGAGCGCCAAACAGTGAGGTAGGAACCCGTGTTTTTGAAGAGGAAAAGAGGAGAAAGGGGGTATCTTGAAAAAAAAAAAATGAACATTTAAAACTTTACTTTGTTTGCAACAAATCTGCGGCTTTGGATCATGCGAATCACTATCCAAAATACAAAAATACAAACGCTGACGTCCAGTCTGATATCAGCGACAACTGACTCCATGCGTTTCATGATTCTGTCATGGTCGTGCTAAGCCGGGCACTTCGTGTCACCGTAACCCACCGATCTCCAACATGTTTTATCGTCGTCTTCTGGGTGATTGATTGGTCAATGGGAGTCGAAGGGGGTCCATGCGCCGTCAAGTCTGCAGTACGTCTGCCGTACAGAGAAAATGTGCACCTTCCCAATCTCACTGCCGCGCTAACTGAGAAATCTGCTCCATCAGCGTAGCCATTTGTGCATTACGCCCATTAAGATTTGTTTTTGATGCTAAACGCGTCACTTCGTCATCATCAACTACTGTTCTTACTCCTCAACTTCAACATAGGGCTTTTTGAACTGCTAGCAAACGAGCAGACGCTAACTGTATAAACAGCAATGCGCTGCTGAGAAAGAGACAGAGAAAAAAGAAAGCAGTTTCAGGAAGGGGAGTTGAAAAAAAAGAAAGCAAGAAGAAAGAAAAAGAAAAATGAGTCACAGGTTTTTCCCGTCGAACACAACGAGTTCCGTAGACTGGGAGTTTTACAGTTTCGTATCGGTAAACGTTGAAAGAATCTCATCTCTGCCAGTTTTGGGGCCAAGTTGGATCACTACATGAAAGTGGCGATGTGTGTGTGTGTGTGTGTGTGTGTGTGTGTGTGTGTGTGTGTGTGTGCGGGCGCGCGCGCGCGCGCGCGTATGTGCATATGTATGTATGTGTATGTGCACGCGCGTGTGAGGGGGTGGGGGTGGGGGGCGTGCATGCAACTGTCTGCGTGTATGTATGTGTGTGCGATTGCGTTTGTGAGTGCGTGCGTGCGTGCGTTTGCGTTTGTGAGTGCGTGTGCGTGTGTGTGTGTGTGTGTGTGTGTGTGTGTGTGTGTGTGTGTGTGTGTGTGTGTGCACGCGCGCGCGTGTGTACGTGCGCGAGCGCGCTTGTGCGTGCGTGCGTGTGTGGGGGAGGAGAGAGGGGGCCGTGTATGCAACTGTCCGCGCGCGCGCGTTTTTGTGTGTGCATGTGTGTGTGTGTGTGTGTGTGTGTGTGTGTGTGTGTGTGTGTGTGTGTGTGTGTGTTGTGTGTGTGTGCGCGTGTGTTTTGTGTGTGTGTGTGTGTGTGTGTGTGTGTGTGTGTGTGTGTGTGTGTGTGTGTGTGTTTGCGTTTGTGAGTGTGTGTGTGTGTGTGTGTGTGTGTGTGTGTGTGTGTGTGTGTGTGTGTGTTCGCACGCGCGCGCGCGCGCGTGTGTGTGTGTGTGTGTGTGTGTGTGTGTGCGCGCGTGCGTGTTTGCGTGCGTATGTGTGTATGCACGCGCGCACTCGCGCGTGGATGCGTTTAGAGAGAGAGGGAGAGAGGGAGAGAGGGAGACAGACAGCAGACAGACAAACAGAGAGACAGACAGAGAGACAGAGAAATGAAAAAAGAAAAAAGAGACAAGGTTAGTAAGGTTAGACACCCTCCCCCCGCTCCCCCCCCCCCCTCTCTCTCTCTCTCTCTCACACACACACACACACACACACACACACACACACACACACACACACACACACTACCCCGACCGGTCTTTCCTTCACTTTAGTGCAGAACACTTGAACAGATTCCTTGCTGTGCAGGGGGAAGATGAGTATTAAGGTGGGAGGGAATGGGGGAGGGAGAGGTGCAGGTTGCAAGGTTGGAGGGGGGGGGGGGGGTGGCACAGGGGGAGGGGGGGGGGGGGGGGGGGGTTAGGGGGGGAGAGGCGCGCGCACTGCTGCTGATCAAAGCCGAGCTGTGGAACCAAGTGGAGTGAAGACCCATCTCGGCGAACCCAGCGGTGAACTCCTTGGCCTGTCCTCTCCTCCGGGGTAACTGCCAAAGCCGAATCACACGTTTGACGGCAGGTGAGAAATAAAGCCGTCACAACGCACGTGCGCCGTGCCGCACCGCTGCTTCCCACAACAATCACAGATGACAGTCGTTGGGTTCATCCATTCCGATGTCAAGTCCTCCTAATCCGTAAGCATTTTCAATTAACGTTACCCGCAGATTTCCACGAGTTCTTGACAGAAGTTACTAGGAAGAAATGTAAAAACTGTGAACGACTATAGAGAAATGACTACCCCCCCCCCCTCTCCCCCTCCTGCCCCCGCTCTCCTCTGGGGCGGCAATGTCAATAAAAATGTCTTGATGTCATCTCTTTGGCAAACAGTCCAAGTCTCAGTGAAAGTGGCGAAACGTTTCCACTCTTTTCCACCTGATATTTCATTCTTCTATAACCCCATTTCTTCTTTTTTTTCATTTTGATTGATCATACAGTCAACATCCTTCTTTTGTAACAAATTCTTTCTGGAGTTCAACTGGACAGTCATAATAGCTCACAAGAACAAATGAGGTATTTACCGAAACCTGTTTGTTCAACATCACACACACGCTAAGCTACAAAGAAATGAAACCGCGGCAAAGCGCGTTTCACCGTCTCCCTATGCAGCCTGCCAGTCGATTGAAATCGATGATGAGGGATTTACTGATTTTGTTGTTGTTATTGTTGTTGTTGTCGGGGATGGGGGGATGATGGTTGTGGGTAGAGAAGTTAAATGACCTGAAGTCAGTCACGGCTGTTTCACTCAACCAACAGATATTGACCAATCGCGTACTCTGACACAAATCATATGTGAATGAAAAAAAAAACAGAGAGAGAGAGAGAGAGAGAGAGAGAGAGAGATAGTGTGTGTGTGTGTGTGTGTGTGTGTGTGTGTGTGTGTGTGTGTGTGTGTGTGTGTGCGTGAGAGAGAGAGAGAGAGAGAGAGAGAGGAGAGAGAGAGAGAGAATTACAGAGAAAAGGGTAGTAGCTCTGAACTTTCAGTAGGCAGTAAATGTGTTTGTGCTAAAAGAGACCCGGCATCAGAATGGGGATATGTAAACAAGACAAATGTTATCTTTCAGCGGGAAAGATCAGAATGGGAATCATCCTAACAAACAAACGGAAGATACCGCTCATTTCTTCAGCCCAACATAAACTGAGACGTCTCCTCACGGGACACATTCTCTGCAGACTATTCACACTCCAAATTCTGCAAGGAAAACACCGTCTACGAAAAAAGAGGCAAAATTCTGCGCGTGTGCGCGCGCGCAGTCATTGGTTCCACGATATTCTGGCGTGCGTTGTGTTATCAAAACTGTTTTGCTCTTTGAGCCGGTCGGTTTTCGTGAAGTGTTTCGCCTGCTTTGAACAGAGAAGTCTCAAAACTGAATCACAAGTAGACACTGACCCAGCAAACATCATAAAACTCTGACGACCTTCTGTCAATTTGTACACAAACTGCTACCTGACAGACAGACAGACAGACAGACACAGCAGACAGACAGACAGACAGACAGACAGACAGACAGACAGACAGACAGACAGACCAACAGTTACTGGTTGAAAAAATTTTGAGGATATGTGAAAGGGGAGTGTGCAAGGATATTTATAAATAAGGCGGTGGGAAGAGGAACCCTGTAAAGCTCAATATTTTTTTTTCATGGGAAGCAATTTACACTACGACATTACATATCGTCGTGCGCCAGACTTACATGACTTGTGCATTTAAAAAAAAATTGAATGTTGCAAGCATACTGTCCAATCAAATTTCCTTCTTTTAGCATTCATCAACACAGAGGGGTCAGAGACTCTGCATAACACTTAATATCCTGCACATAAGTAGCTACAGTCAGGCAAAACAGCAGTTGGTATCGTACAAAAACTTTACCGGGCAGGTCATACGTGTAACCATCCACACAAAATGACATCGTCTTTTGCGTTATCTTCTTTCGGTTTACATTCTCAGAAAGAATCTTTTATCTGCTTCAAAACTGCAAACCGCTCTTAAATCAATGAGTGCCAGAGTTACCGTCTGCTTGAAAAGATGTTCCCTCCACACACTTTTCAGAAAACTGTACCAAGCTTTTAGTTTCATGGCTTATAAGTTTTCTGACTGTATGCCCTCTGCAAATTGTTCTAAGAGACCTGTGCAGCAAGTTTTCTGAGTCCTCTAACAGTTTCAAATAGAAGTTGTGTGAAAGACACTTCCCAGTTCAACAGACCAGAATTTGTGTCTATCCACAGTACGTCACATTACCCAATACAACAGACAGATTTGGTGTCCATGCCACATCACATTTCCAAACATCAGGCAACATTAATCTATCCACAGTACAATTTCCCAATACAACAACATTTCCTAAACATAACAGGCAACATTATCTATCCACAGTACATCACATTTCCCAATACAACACATTCCTAAACATAACAGGCACATTAATCTATCCACAGTACATCACCCAATACAACATTTCCTCTAACAGGCCACAGTAACCTATCCACAGTACATCACATTTCCCGATACAACAGATAGAAGTGGTATGTATCCACTGTATACCGCATTTCCCAATACAACAGACATAACTGGTGTCTGTCCATAATACATTACATTTCTCATTTGACAGGCTCTCGGACTATCCATAGTATATTACCTAGAAAAAACGTCAACGGGAACAGCCTTTACTCATTTGTCAAGTTGGATCATCGGTGTCACCTGTCTCTATTCTCTCTGACGCACTACAAATTTCGGCAACAGCTGCAAGATTCATCACTGGCGTGATTTTAGCGCATGTGGCCGTTCTTTTCTTTCCTATCATTAGGGTAGCCACATTCAATCTCCTGAAAAGATGTCTAAGCATGATACCAATGATCATGGTGTGTGAGTGCGTGCGTGCGTGTGTGTGTGTGTGTGTGTGTGTGTGTGTGTGTGTGTGTGTGTGTGTGTGTGTGTGTGTGTGTGTGTGTGTGCGTGCACGCGCGCACGCAAGGGCGCGCGCGTGTGTGTTTGCGCGTGTGTGTGCGTGCGTGCGTATACGTGCGTGCTTGCGAGCGCGCGCGTGTGTGAGTGTCTGTATGTGTGTGGTGTGTATATGTGTGTGTGAATATGTGTGTGTGCGCGTGTGTGTGTGTGTGTGTGTGTGTGTGTGTGTGTGTGTGTGTGTGTGTGTGTGTGTGTAATCTATCCCCCATCGGACATGATGATGGCCTAGCTTTTTACTTGCAAGCAAGATTGATTACGTTTGTTTTGCTTTTAATGCATGCGTTCATACACGGGACGTAGGTTTATTTAAAGTCTCATCCGAAGAACTTGAAAGGGATTTTGGAGCCTGCATAGATGCCAAAGAATAGACCGAGAGGTACGCTAAAAGAACATCACGTTACATGAATAGCCGAATGTTAAAGAACAACACATACGTTTTGCTATCACGTAACACTAAATGATTTAAACAAGATTACAACACACTGCTTTCTTCGTCCCCTATGCCATCCCATTATGGAACGAATCGCACCAACAAACCTAGTCAGTGCATGCGTTAGATGATTCATACGTGACCTGACTGATTCAGACACAGCGAATCTACGTTTTCATCTGTTGTGGAAGAACATAAAGCAAAGTATCGTACACTAAGAGTTATGAAACAATAATACAAATCCTTACCGAGTTCAACACATCAAAAAGGCAATACAACGTCCGTTCGGGGTTGTCCCAATAAACCTATGCGTGCACACACACACGCGCGCGCGCGCGCGCACGCACACACACACACACACACACACACACACACACACACACACACACACACACACAAATCACAGCTCAGTTTTTCACAAGCCCGTCTGCTGTTCAACATTCACACTTTGTGATGGCAGCTTCTGGGGTGTACTCGCATAGTACTAAACGTTTTATGGAAAGACATGTCTAGGGTATACTCGCATAGTAGTCAACAACGTTTTATGGAAAGTTGTCAGATCTGTTTATATGCATGTCTGTCTATCGATCCATCGACCGATCCATCCCTCTCTGTCCGTCGATCTGACTGATCGATCGCTCTCTCTCTCTCTCTCTGTCTCTCTCTCTCTCTCTCTCTCTCTCTCTCTCTCTCTCTCTCTCTATATATATATATATATATATATATATACATATATATATATAAATATATATATATATATATACATACATATACAAATGTGTGTGTGTGTGTGTGTGTGTGTGTGTGTGTGTGTGTGTGTGTGTGTGTGTGTGTGTGTGTGTGTGTGTGTGTGTGTGTGTGTGTGTGTGTGTGTGTGTGTGTGTCAATCAAAGAATGATAATTATAACAGTTCCCGGCAACGCATCCTAGGTCTTATTCCAACAAGATTTGAAAATCCTTAAAGACTTTTCGTATCAGACCAATTTTTTGTTTTTTTTTGTTTTTTCATCCATAGCACTCTTTCGCGATGTCTCCCGCCAGTTCTTCTCCCCACCCCCGTCTATCTTCCCCTCCTCTACTCATCCTTTCCTCGCCCCTCTCTCTGTATCTGTCTCCACCCCTCCCACTACCACAACCCTTCCATCTTCTTATCTCCCATTTTCCCCCTTACCCCTCTTTTTTTTTCTTGCTCTTTAGACTCTGTCCTCTCTCCTTCTCTTTCCCCTCACATTATTCTTCCACTCTCTTCTCTCCTTCCCCCCCCCCCCCAATCCCCTTCCCTTTTCAGCTTCTCCTTTTTCCCCACAGACATCATACACAAATCGACGTCACCCCCACGCCCCCCACCCCCCTTCTACTTTTCGTCGGTGAGTGCAATAATTATCCTTGAATTCTGATTTACGCCGTGAAGATATTCTGCAAAGCTGCTAGTTTCAGTCTCGCTGTTCCACATGAGACAGAAACTGGCCCATATAAAAGTTCATATCAATAGCTACGTCACTGGTGAAGAAACTTAGTTACATTTTTCTTTCAAAGCTAGTTTTTTTTTTTAAATGCATAATGAAAAAGAACGATCCAGGATCCGCTGTTCGATCCACTTGCGCCTCAAAATATAACGGCTTGGTCCTCGGGTCACATTCCATCTTTTGACCAAGTCTGTTTACATTAGGGTTCCGTTGGTGGTTTTCTTTCTTTTTTTTTTTTTTCTCCACTAGACAAACCAACCACAACCAAAAAAAAACAACAAACAAACAAAAAAAAAAACAAAAAAAAAAGCGACGCACATCGCACTGACTACCTTGACGGAAGTAAAAACAAAGAATATCGCGGTGCTGTCTTTATCTCTGTTTCAGCACAGGATCACTCATCATGTGGATCGCACGCACGCACGCACGCACACACACACACACACACACACACACACACGCGCGCACGCGCGCGCGCGCGCGCGCGCGCGCGCGCGCACGCACAAGGCTAACTTCGGAGGGATCAGCTACATGATGATTATTTCTGATTGTTCGCCGGCACCCGTTGCGACTTTTCGGTTTACAGCTGGTTTATCTCCAAGAGAAAAGAATCTCAAATAGTTTGATACTCTCCATGGGTACATTATTTATGCCCCCCCCCCCCCCCTCCTGCTTTTCATTCGTGGATAATGACTACATTATGAACACACGGAATTCGTTTCACCACCACCTGCAGAATGGAACACCGCATTACCTGCTGGAAACCTTGTAGTCCATTGTCTGAGCACAACACCCGTTCTTTTCATACGGGAAGCAAACGTCACAAGACATTCAAAGTGAGCACTGCCCAACTTTAAAACCCTGACTTAAAGGCGCATTGTCCCTTTAAGATCCATGTCTATTCCATGTTTCAACGTCTTGTATTTATCAATCCTATGCCTCTGCTCGGAATAAGCTGTGGAATAAGAGAGGAGAGAGAGAGAGAGAGAGAGAGAGAGAGAGAGAGAGAGAGAGAGAGAGAGAGAGAGAGAGAGAGAGAGAGAGAGAGAGAGAGGCACAGATTCCTTCGAAGTCACACACACACACATACACACACACACACACATGCACACACACATGCACACACACACACACACACATACTCTCTCTCTCTCTCATTGTCTCACCACACACACACACACACACACACACACACACACACACACACACACACACACACACACACACACACACACACACACACACACACACACACACACACACACACACACACACAGGAGAGGAAGAGCGGGAGGCAATCGCTCAGAAAGAGCGCGCTTGCTTCCAAGCGAGTGTGTAACATACAAGTACGATATTTACCGGGATAATCGGCTATAATTTGTAGAACAACATCAAAATATTGAAAAAGATATCTCACAAAAGCGCTGTTAAACAAGCTAGCAAAGTCCCTTTAAAAGCCACGCACACATCTCACCTGCCACCAACGGACCTGTTTAGCCTTTCACACTGATCATCTCAACCTCGAAATCTCTTTTAAGAGCACCTCTTTCGCATTATCACACTCGAGTAAATTGTTGCAGCGCCTCACAACATTCGTCAACAACGACTGGCAGGCGACACTCTCACCCCTTATCGCCGTAGTCGTGAAGGAACTCGTCGGAGGCTATTTTCCCTTGCAAATCTGTAGTCACAACAAACACTTCAAGGAGGCTCCACGCGCAAAGTAGGCAGATATAAAACAGGCAAAGAACACGGAAGGAGGAAATACTGATTTGTAGGGAACGGAGTCCCGCTTACCACCTGTGCAGAAAGTACATGGTTGTGGAGACCCAAGGTGGCAACGGGGAGTTCATCTCCGTCCCGACTCCCTGGCACTTCTTCCCTCCTGGGTGGTCGATGACTACGGCGGCCCAGCTGATAACTCCGCCGCTGAGGGAGGATGTGGGAAGAGGAAAGGAGGTCGGGGGATTGGGGGGAGGATGGAGGCTGTTGCAGGTGGAAGAGGGCAGGGAAGGGTTGGGGGAGCGGGGGCAGGGTGGTAGGTGGGCATAATGAGATACCCATACTTCCAACTCTTCACTCACTAACTCCTTCGCGCCCTCGAGCTTTCATGGAAAGATGGTTTTGAGGATAACGCTACCTGGCTTGGAAAGGGTAAATTCCCCGGATCTCTCTCTCTCTCTCTCTCTCTCTCTCTCTCTCTCTCTCTCTCTCTCTCTCTCTCTCTCTCTCTCTCTCTCCCTCTCTCGCATTGATCTATATAAAACAAGCCTAGCTTACTCTGGACCATATGTCTGCAACTCACTTTCACCGAATCTACAAAATCCGAATACTTTAATACTTTTCAAGATTAATGTGCATAAACATTTTATGTCTCAGTAATTTGATTGTTCGATTAAAATGATTAGCGTCCATTCGCAAAGTCTTCTGTGAACCATACTTTGAATACATCATCTAAACATATAATCTACTCCGTTAAAATCGCTCATCCCCACTCCTACTCTTTCTACCATCCCTTTTCTCCTCCCCCTACCTACCATTCTCTCCGCCTCCACTCCCCCCTCCTCTAACCTTTCTCTCTGTTGTTTTGTTTGTTTGTAAGTTTCCTTCTGTTTCACCAGCTCCCATGTCACTATCATTTTTATGAATAGTTTGCTTTTCATGTGTATAATTAGATTACAATGTTGCTATGTCGAATTGTCAGTATGAATGATATATATTAAAATAATGTATGCATGACAAGGACACGTTGTAAGACTAGGCTTTGGCCTAAAATCTTCATCCTTGCGCATTAAAAATCAATCAATCAATCAATCTCTCTCTCTCTCTCTCTCTCTCTCTCTCTCTCTCTCTCTCTCTCTCGTCGTTTTCCCCACTGAGCGCTAGTACTGGTTAAAATGAAACAAACATATTTACACATACATTAATTAATTAGAATAAACGATAAAATAAATTAATAAGTAAATGAATACATACATGCATCGCTCTCGCATACTGCGTGCACCAAGCTGCACCTAAAAGAACTACCGGCAAAAAAGCCAAGAGTGTTGGCGCTGGCCAAAGTCTGAAGAAAAAAAAAAGCCCATATTGATAGATAAAAATAAACAGGAGAGGCGAAAAAAAGGCAACAACAAAAAAAGAAAACAAAACAAAATGGGTTTACCAGCCTAATATGTTGTTCCCAGATCTGTGAAGGTTTGGTTCACTTCTCAGCAACAAAGCTTGCGGTAAATGTGAAAGCAGTCACAGAGATACACTTTCATAAGCACCGTGCCCCGCCAGGCACCCACATCCCAAACTTCTCACTCTCTCCCGCATCCACCCTTCACTCCACACCATCAGAACAAATACACACGTAGGCACACGTGTGCGTGCACACACAAGCACGCACGTGCGCGCGCGTGCGCACACACACACACACACACACACACACACACACACACACACATAACATACACACATACATACGCGTGCGCGCACGCACGTACACGCACAAACACACACGCGCACGCAAACACACACACGCGCACGCACACACACGCACACACACATACACACACACGCATGCGCGCAGCACGCGCGCGCGTGCGCGCGCGCACACACACCCACACACCCACACAGGCTTAAGGCATAAACTCACTCTGTTTTTTCTCTACTTTTCTGAACCATTCTGCTAATTCCTTTGCTCCCTCTTGTTCCTCATCTGTCTCTCTGTTGCTCTCTCTCGGTCTCTCTCTTACATCCAGATTACCGACAACTAATAGACATTAATTGTTTCTGCATCTTTATGTATCTCTGAATACACGTTTCCACTAGGACTACTGCCGTAAAAAGCTAGGCCCATAAAGTGTGTTAGTTCTCAGTCCATTCTTCCGACTCCTAAATGCCTCTTTCTGAACGAATGCCTTCCCCTCTTTCTCTCCATCTGTGTGTGTGTGGGGGGGGGATGGGGGGGGAGTTATGTGAGAGAGAGAGAGAGAGAGAGAGAGAGAGAGAGAGAGAGCAGAGTATGTATGTGTGGGGGTGGGAGGGAGGGTCTGCGTGTGTGTGCATGGGTGCAAATGATAAAATAATGAAAACGAAGAAATACAAAGAGTGAAAATCAGCGGAAAGGGGCGAGGGAGGTGGTGGGGGGGTGAAACCTAAGATGGATGAGGAGGGGAGAGGAAATAGGAGGAGGGAGGTGGTAAGATGGAGGCGTGGGGGTGGAGGGAGAGGAGAGAGGAGTACAAAAAAGAATCCAAGCCTTTTATAGTTATCATATCAAGGAGGAAGTAGTAACAAGAGAGAGAGAGAGAGAGAGAGAGAGAGAGAGAGAGAGAGAGAGAGAGAGAGAGAGAGAGAGAGAGAGAGCTAAGTTATGCACAATATCAATACATTGTCTACAAGGCATACACACGCATAAACAGACATGTACATTGGCATAAAATATATATACAAGGATACATCATGTAAAATCACTGAAGAGTTATTTCAAGGGAATTTGAGAAAATATTGATGGCTAACCATCCATGAGATGCTTTTTTTTTTCAGATTTTTCTTAAACTGATTTTTGTTCTTTATGTTTTTCAAAGTGATTGGTAGCTTGTTCCATACATTTCCACCAGAGTATAAAAGACTAGATTTATAAAGATTATTTCTTGGTCTAGGAAAGGATAATAAATGACTATGTCTATAAGTGTTAGTTGTAAATGAATCTCTTATCTTTTTAGGTGCATATCCGTTTGTAACATTATGCATGCATACTGCCTTATTGAACAAAAGTCTGTTGTAGAAAGTTAACATATTAAGTTGTTTATAGTCTTCTGTAGTTAGGGTGCTTGATTTTAGTAACACTAATTTTAATGCTCTTTTATACATTCGATGAATAATTTTCAAGTTGGTTTCACTGCAGTTATCCCATAGGGTTGATGCATAATCAATGATTGATAGAACATGAGCACAGAAAAAGAGCTTTCGAGAATAAATGTCCAGGAAGTTCTTAATCTTGGCTAATTGAAGTAATTTTTTTTTGAGAGACTTTTTCCCCATTGACGTTATATGGTCGGTCCATGTTAAATCTTTATCTATTATTACTCCTAATATTTTATGTGAGTCGACTTCTTCTATTTTTAGGTCAGATATAAACAATGGTGGAAATTTTAACTTCATCTTTTGTCTTTTTTGTCGGGGCACATACAAACATGCACTTGGTTTTGCTTGCATTTAAGGACATATGGTTCAACTGAGTCCATTCGATAAGTTTTT
>JADBJO010000368.1:565000-582500 GCA_016801955.1 Conus betulinus | reverse complement strand
ACAAGCATCAATCCCTCATACAGAACGGCGGGGGGAAACTTGAACTTGTGTCGCCTCCATGGTGTCATAAAGATCGAGATTTTCTCTGTGCTGATGAATGTACTCTCAAAGCAAGTTCTGAGCGTGGGATTCTAGACAATATGAACAGACTCTCCTGCATGTGTGACAACTACGGCGTAACAAAATCCTTTGAACAAAAGAAGTTTCGCATGTTGAAGCTCGTGACCTACCTAGCACTTACTTCGATCATGGTGAAAGAACGGAAACTACAGGCAATTGACAAGTTCCCATACTTGGTAGTACTCTTCCCAAACTAGTTCACAATGAAGATCAAATCAACTGTAGGATTACCAAGACCAGCGTCTATATTTGGAAGATTATTTGTGACTACTCGGGGAAGAAAGGGGATCTAATCGTCCTTTAGAAAAACTCAAAGTCTGACGTGCTTTCATCTTCCAGCCCTTGAACAGGCAAACTAAACCTCAACTGTGGAACAGGAGGCATGCACACTGTCTGAAGTAATTTTAAATATCAGCCTGCAAAGAAATCAAACGGCAGGACAAAATACGTATTACAGAAATGTTGTCTCTAACATACATGCCGTACATATGAATCACTGTGAGTCAAATCAGATTAAATCGACCACATGGTCAAGAAGCCTGATGAACACATGAAAAAGCAACCGTTCTACGGTTAGCTGTAGTCAAGAAACGCCCAATTCAAGCGGTTCAAAGATAGCTTCAAAGTCTGCCTAAAAACCTTCGGAATAGACCCTGCCTCTTGGTAGCAGGCAGCCTAAGACTGCAATTCGTGGTGCAGAACCATCACATGAGAGGCTGCCACTGCTCATGGCATAGCATAGAGAATGATGAGAAAACATTTCTGCTAAGATAGACCCACAATCAATGACACATCTACTTCCCTCGAGTGTCCATTTCTGAATGCCCACATCTCAAACCAACCCTTGTTAATCCGATCTTTTTTTCTGGACGATGGAAACACTAACAAAGGCTGGAGTGGGAAGAACTGGGATGGGGAACATCTTGTGCCATTTCTGCTCCTAATTTCTTACAAATTGTGCACATTATTGTCCACTTCTTAATCTCAGCTCGTGCACTGCAGGATGAGGACACAAAAAATGCACTTGCATTTATCTAGTTTCATTTCTTTCGCTGTGATTGTACAACAACAAAACAGTGTGGCGTTTCAAGAGCTGCTTGTCAGTGTTCACTCGCGAGTGCGCCTTTACGTATGATTATGTGTGCGCATGCGAGCGTGCGTGCGTGTGTGTCTAGGAAGGAGGAGGGGGGGGGGGGGGAGAGAGAAAAGAGCCTCTGTCATAACTGAAACAGCAAGCAACAAGAAAGATCGTAGCCCATACTTCTGGTTTTCTGTTTCTTTTCCCGTAAGTTGTTTTTGCCAACTCCCATGTCGACGGTGAGCTCATCATTGCCTCCAGTTTAACCATCCTCCTCCATCTCCCCATCAAATGATTGTATCTTGATGTGCACGTGCGCGTCTTCCTGCCGCGCATTAAACAAGTAATGTAGGAGCACTAATCACCCCCCCCCCCCCCACCCCCACACCCCCAGCCCCTGCATCATTCACACTCTCTCTACTTCTTCCATTCCCATTGCACCACATCCAGCATCTGTCTTCTACTTCTTTTCCACATTTGCTGACAAACTGATATGGCTCATTGCCCCCCCCCCCCCCCCCCCCCCCCCCCCCCCGTGTCATGTACTGACGTAAACAGGCAATTGACACTCCTTGAACATCTGCGAAGCAATACAGGTAAACGAAGAACCGTGGAAGGTGTGGGTGATGGGTTGGAGGGCCACGGATAAGAGGGGCGAATGATGATGCAATACGACCCTGAAGCACAAGGTGAGGAAGCTATTTAAAGCTACTGAGGCATGGTTTCCTAGTGCCGACAGAGAGAGGAAGCAAGATGGCGTCCGTGACCTACACATGCAACGTTGCTGCCAGCAGTGGTCTGTCAGAGAGACAGCGAGAGAGAGAGAGAGAGAGAGAGAGAGAGAGAGAGAGAGAGGGAGGGAGGGAGGGAGGGGGAATCGTAACTAACTGAAACCTGTTTTGGTGGTAGATGAATGATGATATTAACGACCTGACTTTGGGGGTTGCAATCACAGAGAAAAATCGTGTGTGTGTGTGTCCGTGCATTTGTGTGTGATCTGCAGACTATTTTGCTCATTTCAGCATTTCATTTCTTCATATATATATATATATATCGACTTGTATGCGCCATGCTAGCCCCATGAACTACATTTCAGTGGCACTCAATTTTTTTTTTCAAGTTTGTGTATGTGTACACAAGAAAAGTGTGTGTGTGTGTGTGTGTGTGTGTGTGTGTGTGTGTGTGTGTGTGTGTGTGTGTGTGTGTGTTCAGCTGGCACTAAGTGACAGCGTTATTTTAATCAGAGCGCATGCTTGATGCTGATCAACTTTGATTTAATCTGGACGGAACGCTACACACTCTGATTCGTATGATTCGTACCTACTGCCCTCCAAATCTAGACGACTCTTGATATACTTGTCTGCAAAAAATCTTAGACACTGAAGGCAAATGTTTACTGATCATTAATATTAACAGTACTGTATGAACGTCATTCTCGACAAAGTTGAAGAGGCGTAATGTGATTAAACACAAGATTTTTCTTTACAGGAAATATAGTATGCGTTAACAGGAAGTAAAACGTCCTGTATTTGGCACAGTGTGATCAAACTTAACGTTCTATTGTAAACCCTATACATAATTTGAACCAGCTAAGCCTCGATCCCTGAGATGTAACTGACGGTCAGTTAGAGATAACATACATTAAAAGCATTCAAAAGAACAATTTCTTAGAGCATGACCAAGAAATGACTTGTTGGACCCTACTCGGTAGCGTGGGCAGGTAGCACTGGAGCTCATCCGTCTCCTAAATCTATCAAGAGCTGGCTCCGAATACCACCACACCCGCTAAACCGCTTCGGCTGGCGGCCGAACCATGAGAGATGGTGGTATTCATTCGGCACTACTGAGCGAGGGTCTTCCGTGACGAAGTCACCCTGGCCGGGGTGAAAAAGTTTTCCGCTTAACTATACCGGCCACGCGTTCGTGATAAGGGTGAATCAATTCTGGAGGGAGAAAGGAGCTGCCCGTAAAACTACACACACACACACACACACACACACACACACACACACACACAAAATGAATGAAAAGGAACGAAACACCAATGCATTGTGTTTTAAACGAAATGATATTTGATTTACACTTCGTAACAACTACGCTGTTATAAACTCTATCCAATGCCTCTCACCTCTTGCCGAACCCAAGATGCTTTTTGTTGCTGTGTGGTGACTGTGAACGATTGACACTAATCATGTGGACGACTATGATGCACTGTTGAAGGCTCTGTGCGGCATCTGAGAAGTAGAACAAGTTGAATGCATGCACGGAATCAAAATGGATCGAGCCAATAGACGCGCAGCACATATGAGGTAATGAACTTCGAGTAAAGGTTCCGCTTGCTTGAGGACTCGGTGATCACAAAGAGCACAGATGCTGAGAGGAAATGGTTTTTCTTGACGGCCATGAAAGAAAACAATGAGAACTATTGTCTCGCGAGTGAAAAGTACGAGTTCATGCCGAAGGATTCAGAAATCTGTAAAGTAAAAAATGAAACATAAATAGGCTGAAAACAATTTAAAAAGAAGAGATTAAATGAGTAGATGAACAAACAAAAAATGTTAAGCTGTTGTTGTTGTTGTTGTTGTTTTTCCCTGCACAGCCGCGAAAACGAACTTATGTTACACAAGCATCTGATAGTCTAAGTTTGTTTAATCGTCATGTTCGTTTTTTTTTTTTTTTTTTTTTTTTTTTTTTTTTTTTGTTTTGGATACGCGAATATGCTCTTGGCACCATGGAAGCATTGGATATGGAACATACACAAAAATGACCCTTTTGGCATTTCAAACAAGGCTTCCTTCATTCTTTTTAGGAAAAGCATGACATTGTTCCCAATCTTGAACTCACACACGATTTCTTTTGAACATTATTCCAGTTTTCAGTTAGGTGATAGCTCTTAAAGCCTTCTGCATACCACAGTACACAACGCACACTTTAAACAGACACGTGCATGCGGATCTTGTGTTATCGCAAGGTTTCTGTGACTGATTTCTTGTTTCTTCATCAATGTTTCCAGGAAAAAAATATGTCAGCGACTGGATTTTTTTTTTTTTTTTTTTTGCTTCAAAATGAAGACAGCGAAGAAAAAATCGAGATGGGACCCATTTCACGCCACCGATGGTCTTACTTGCCTGTTAATTAAGCGCATTATGGTCCACTAGTGATGTAAGAACGTGAACTACAGGATGCGGATATAAAACCGCAGCCGCGCTGTTCTTACTCCATTTACTTCGCAGTAAATGCTTTCTGCTAACAACAACAACAAAAAAGAGACATTGTTAAGTGTTGCTTACGTAGGTATCTGGGGGGGGGGGGGGGGGGGGGGGGGGGGTGGGGGGGGGCCGCACCACTAAAACAGCAAGCATAACAAAGATGTGAGATTGCAACGCTGGCTTTCTTTCTATCATTCCGTCTTCTCAGTTGTTTCCTTGCCAACTCCCATATCGACAACGACGAACTCATCATCTTAACCGTCCTCTTTTCATCTTCCCTTCAATGATTTCATATTAGCGTGCATGTGGGCGTCATAGTGTGTATGGTACACAGCTGCGATCGTTGACCCTCTCCCAACCTCTCTCACCCCCATGATTCGCGTATCTCCCAGCATCTGTGCGCCAGTGCGTGCGTGCGTGTGTGTGTGGTTGTGTGGTGTGTGTGTTGTGTGTGTGTGTGTGTGTTTCCATGCTTGTCGGCCAGCAGTAAGTACTAACGCTCATTACCCCCCAGTGTTTACTCACTGGGAGAAAGAGGCAACAGACGCTCCCCTTGAACATCGTCAACACGGCACAGCTAAGTGAAGAACTGGGTGAACGGGAGAAAGGTGATTGGCAGAAAGGGGGAGGAGCGAGGGAGAAACTGTGGGTGAAAGAGGGTGGAGGCAGAAAAGGGCCCGCAGAAGAAGGCATAAAGGAGACGGAGAGGGAGGAATAATAATGTAATATGACCCTAAAGCACAAAGTAAGGAGTCTATTTTTATCGGCGCAGATACGAGTTCGCAATGAGGACAAACGGACAAACAGACGGACGAACAGAAAGACAAACAGATAGACAGGATCAAACGGCAGATCCAGGATCTATTTAGCGAGACTATATTATGAATTTCCGTTGAATGAGAGCACTGTATATAGTCACTGTTTACATGGTTAGTGATAACACCCTGTGAATTATTTCACGTAATATCAAACACTGATAATAAACATTTTCCAGATCCTATTGAAAATCAAGTAAATGGGAAACAACTCTTTCAGTCTCAACCTGCTATTACTTTCCACCGTAAAAAATGGTTTTTTTTCACATTCCGTTCAACTTTGGACAGGGAGTTGCGCATTCGCGTCGTCTAAATGGATCGACGCAATTAATGTCAGTAAAAAACAAAACAAATGTTAGGCGATACTTTGCATTCATCACAAGAGGAGGCGCCCCTGTGAGCAAGACAGACTATGAAATCGTGTCTGAAAACATATTCACATGGTATTTAGACCCATTATGCCTCTTAGTGATGGGCTTAATCCTTTGAGCGCCTTTCTGACAAAACTACACGGAAACACTTCGCATCGAGATGCTCGATTTGTGCACCAGTCACGTAATACTGCGGTAAAATTAATAGTTATTTGAAGATGTTGGAGGACGGGGAAATCTCATTACATGTAAGTACAGCCGCTTTCCTTTATTTCACTTTAAGTACCTATAGAATGGCTTTAAAGGTGATAAAGTTGCAGGCCTTTGAACAAAATGACTGTAGTAGCACTGGAGGTTGGAAATTAATGGACTCTCCGTTCATACGCCCGCGAAAGGGTTAACATCCCGACTCTTGCTTTGTTGGACTGCACTTCCATTTTTTCCATTTTTGTCCTTTTTCTCTACAGCTATTACAGCCCCGGCACCGGCAGTACACAGGGAGCAGTCAATATCAAGTCGGTCAAGAGTCAACCCACCGGGGAGAGACACTGCACTGTCGCCGAGTCACTTCAGTGGTGTTCAGTGGCGCCTGTTCTGATCTAACATACGCAGGACACCACCTACTAAGCCCCCTACTGAGGACAATAATTGCTTAGTCGCGGAGCCGGCGTGAGTGAGCTCTCCCTCTCCGGAGGGCGCCACCACGTCCGTCCACGACAGTCCCACATGGACTCGCCGATACCGGTGACCCGGACGGAACCAAACCAAGGCCACAGACGTGGAGAGAGGACATCGAAACTGAGGTCACACCATGAGAGCAGGGCATGAAGGGCCACAGAGAATTTGAGACTTTTTTTTTAATGCTGATCGATGAGAAGATGAGGATGATGAAGATGATGCTACGGATTTCCGTTTCGGTCTGAGACTACATGACAGGGCTGTACTCTACGCTTCCTTTCATAATATATCCCGGCGTCAACCAGGCCCGAGAAAGACAGACACCTGCAGGTGTTGGTCAGGAAATTTGAGCAACACTCTCAGAAACGCATCCATTAAGTGGATGAAAACTCGACTGTGTGGTCCCAGTCTTCCCAACTGAGCCCGCAGCAAACTCAACTCTGGGTAGGAGCCGGTCGGGGCAGAAAAACCCCACATGACTTCTGATGGGATTCGAACCCACGACCTCCCAGCCGGGAGTCCGCGACGCTAACCACTTCGCCACGGCGGCGTGGTCACCACCTAACGTTTTTCTTGGGCATTCAAGATCAACCAACCTCCCTCCCTCTCTCTCTCTCTCTCTCTCTGTGTGTGTGTGTGTGTGTGTGCGCGTGCGTGTGTGTGTGTGCGTGGCGTGTGCGTGTGTGTGTGTGTGTGTGTGTGTGTGTGTGTGTGTGTGCGCGCGCGCGTGTGTGTGTAATCCTTTGGATCTCTCTGTTATGGGACTAACGATAATCTTCAAATCGTGTCGGAAGGTTGTTTCATCTGCACTTGATTTTACTCCAGAAGACATATTGTTCAACACAGGTGAAAGAGAGAAATAAGGGAGAAAAATAAACAACAGAACGGCATGGTGGGAAAGGAGAGAGAAAAAGAAACAAGTAAAAGAAAATGAGAAGAATGGAGAACACGAGAGAAGACAACAGAAGAAGAGCAAGATAATTTTCCACACAGAAGAGTCTATCAAGAAGAAGGAGGGGGATGCAATAGGGAGAAAGATGGGGATTAAAGTGGAGACAGTGGCAAGAAAGTGGTGGGCGGACGAGACGAATAGGACGGGGAAACCCACAGAGTATCTAATCTCCCTCTTCCTAAATTTTAATTCCGGACATGTACGATATGGAGAAGCGTCACTGACGGATATTGCTTCCGTATGCGCGCTTGGTGGGTGTGGGTGCGCGAGCGCGCGCGCGCGTGCGTGCGTGTGCGTGCGTGTGCGTGCGTGCGTGCGTGCGTGTGTGTGTGTGTGTGTGTGTGTGTGTGTGTGTGCGACAGAAAACACAGAGAGAGAGAGAGGGAGAGAGAGAGTTGGCTCTTGTGTGTGTGTGTGTGTGTGTGTGTGTGTGTGTGTGTGTGTGTGTGTGTGCGTGTGTGAGTATTGCATGCATGTTTATGTGTGTGTGTGTTCGTGCGTGTGTGTTGCGCGCACGTGAAAGAAAGATTATGTGTATGTATGAGAGAGAGAAAGAGAAAGAGTTGGCTTTTATGAGTGTGTGTGCATATGTGTATGCGTGCATGCAAGCGCGCGCACGCGCATGCGTGTGGTGTGTGCATGTGCATGTTTGTGTGAGTGAGTGTGTGTGTGTGTGTGTGTGTGTGTGTGTGTGTGTGTGTGTGTGTGTGTGTGTGTGTGTGCGCGTGTGTGCGTGTGTGTGTGTGTGTGTGTGAGTGTGTGTGTGTGTGTGGTGTGTGTGTGTGTGTGTGTGTGTGTGTGTGTGTGTGTGTGTGTGGTGTGCGTGTGTGTGTGTGGTGTGTGTGTACGCTCGCGCACGCTTTTCCAAGACTTTTTCTCAGATAATCTCCTAGATCCAATTCCAACGTGACTGGGAATGAAACAGTTCGAACATTTTTGCAAAATGATCACGTAGTCACTTTGGCTTCGATGTTACTAAGTCAAGAAAACTATTAGGAATCGACACACATCTATTACTCATAGTTGGTTCGTGTTATTCAGAGTTCGAAGGTTTTGGCCACAACGGAGGATAATATAACTTGTCAGTGTGCGCTGTGATTTCTTCCGCATTGCTCTAGAGAACAGTTTTAATTTGAGACACTTTGCACCAGCATGGACAGAGAGTTTTTCCTCCTCCTCCTTCTCCTCACCGTCTATTCATCATCCACCATGACCAACACCCACTACCACCATCTTCGACTTCTTCGCAATTTTTTTTAAGCACTCACGCATGTGTCACGCTGACACTGAAGATGGGAATATTCCTATCCTTAACTAACCAGGTATTCCGGGACTGGAATTCTGGACCTCACGATCGCTATCATGGAAGTCCCACAACACTAAACTACTCGCTTACCGAGTCTAAACAGACCCGACCATCATGACCCTCTCCACGTGAATTAATTACCGACCGTGGTCAAAGGGACAGCGATAGGCATGGTTTGTACACTTGTATTACCATTAAAACCTTCAACGAGGTATTCCGGGATTGGAATTATGGACCTCACGATCGCTATCAAGGAAGTCCACAACACTAAACTACTCGCTTACCGCGACTAACAGACCCAACCATCACGATCTTCTCTACGGGAAATATTTTTTTTACCGACCGTCGTCAAAGGGACAACAATAGGCATGGTTTAAACACTTGTATTATCATTAAAAACCTTTCAACTGGCTTTCGTGAACATGGAAATACGGAAGCAACAGTTCAACCAAACGTCGAAGTAACTGCAAAGAGTATTTCTTTCGGCCTGCTTGAGCGACCCCGTTTCTTGAGAAGTTTTGGACCGGGTTTGAGGGCATGTAGCGTGATAAACGTTGACACTGAGCCAACATCTGTGAATAATGACTCGGACTGTGTCCCTTTACTGCCTCATCTTCAGCTTCCTCTCATGTGACATTTCTCCCACGCCATTCATACGAATTTTTCCAAGACACGTGAGAGGCATACGCAGGCCCCAACAATCCGGAAGGCTTTCAACACACCGAGCAGCCACGAGGCCACACACTAACAGGAGCTGCTACTGCTTCTGAGTCTGCAAAGTGGTGTTCAGTGATGTCTATTCTGATTTAACAGAAGACAGATAACAAAACCCACAGGCCCTCACCCCTTCTCTCTCCCTTCTCCTTCACCCTTTTTCCTCTTCCTGCTGACAATACTCATTGCCAATTCCCGGACATAGCTACACCGGGTGACGGCCCTTGCTGGCATAAAGACCGCCATGTTCGCGCTTCCAACCGATGAATTCACCGAAACCAAATGCTTTGACACGGGCTACGGGTGTGGGGACACCAACACCACAATCATGGGAGCAAGGTATGAAGGAGCACAGACTGTGACAGTTTTTCTTCTTCTTCTTTACTTCATAATGATGCGCACGATGATTTCTAACTGATCCTATGGACTTCCATTCAGGTAAAGGCAGATAGCGGACAGTAAAGCTGATTGATGCTATGGAATTCCATTTGGGTTAAGCTTAAAGGTAGATCGTTTTCTGTTCTGCGGCTTGTACCACTGCCTGCGCATAATATAACTAGATGAATACTAGACGCTCTCTCGTTCTGGGACATCAACACAATGTGAAAACAGCGTCACGGCAACTCTCCCGTCAATTCAAGTCGTACTGTTTACAGCTCAGCCAATCGTGGAGGCCACGTCAGTCAGGGATCTGATCCTAACCAGGCTGCAAAAGCGGGTGATGAAATTAAGTCGAATCTGAAATGAAAAAAAAAAAAAAATGCAATGCAATAATTCATTCGAATCACGCGGGCAAGAAATCCTTTTAAATCTGTTTGCTTGTATTTAAGAGAAATAGGAACTTACCTTCGAAGAGACGTACTATGCAAACACAAATTCAAAATAAAAAGAAAAAATCAGAAGCGCATGCAGTGCAATAAATCACCTTGAACTTTTTGTTAACAAAACTTTCATCTAGCGGATGCTGATGCCGCATGACTGGCTTAAACTTAAAGCTACAGAATCATATGCCGGTAAGTTAGGTCATAAACAGTTTAGTTTGGTCATAAACAGCTAAGCTGGGTCTAAACCCACCCCTGGCAATGTGGAAGACAAGGGCATCATCCCAAAGAGATTGGGGGAGAGGAACCTATTTAACACCACAGTGATACTACCAGAACAACAAGATATTACGGTTCGCAGCCTGACTGCCAATAATTAGGGCAGGTCGAAGTCCTCTGAATGCAGCTCGGCGCTAACTAATGAATTACGACACTATCAGGTGCTGATCATGTAGAAGCTCAAAGAAATCTTTTCTATTGCGTATCGTCATTCCCTTTTCGGGCACCATGAATAGAAACGTCCTCTGACTGATCAGTGCGTGAATAGATTGGAAATCTCATTTCCCCAAACCTTCTAAGTCGGCCACACACCTTTTCCCCGAGTGTCACCTTCTAATACATACAACCTTGACGCGCTATCACAGCAAGTTGGGGGAAGGACATATTCTGCATATTTCATTTATCACTTTCAATACATACAACCTTGACGAGCTATCAAAGCCAGATTGGAGAAAAAGACATATTCTGCCGTGTGTATTTATTTATCTGCACACAGGAACGAGAAAATACCATTACGTGTGATTGAAAACACGTTTTACACCTGGTCTTGAAAAGTCGTTATAAGAGTTGGGGAGGAAGGGAGGGGAGGGAAAAGGGGAAAGGATTTCGGGGGAAAAGGGGAGTCCTAAAGGCATAAGATACATTGGCAGCTCTGTGGGGTTGTCAGATCTGACTAGAAGGCAGACCAGAATGACAGTGACTGGTGAGTGACGGCTAGTCAGCTCTGTGACCTGTGCAGGACGAATGAGTGACTGTGGCTGTCTGAAAGGAAAAGGGGGGTGCCATTCATCATGCCGTGCAGGAAGGTCTTGGTGTCGTCTGCACAATCTTCTGATTGGAGTCAACTCATTCAGTATGTATTCACGTGCTTCCTTTCTTCCTGGCCCGTGTGTTGTGTGGTGTGTGTGTGTTTGTGTGTGTGTGTGGGCGCGCGCGCGCGCGCGAGCCCGCGTATGTGGATGCATGCGTTTTACGAAACGCGCGCATACCTTCGTTATAGGCGCCCAATACCGGACCACGACACACGTCAAAACAGCCCCATATCACGAACCCTAACCAGTCAGTCAGTCAGTTCAGTACAGAAAGTCAATCAGTATGTTTGTCTGTAAACCTTTTGTGAGAAGCTAAGGGGACAGCTGGTAGGGATATCAGCCAGAAACACGTGTACAGGCCTGTGCGTACTTCCTCATTAGCTCCGTCACGACCTAGCCTGAATCCCAACAGCTGTACGATGTAGTGTCTCTTCCTAGTTGCGCGGCCACGTTCCTTCTGCCTTTCCTGTGCACGACCACTATCCGTACTACTGTCCAGGACGCGGCATTCTAGTTGCGATCAGACGACGCACACCCGCAGAACCGTGACGTCAGTATCGTCCTGTAAAACCTCGGCCAGCCCTCGGTAGACTGATGTATCAATACAGTTAGATTTCCTCATTCAAAAATGCTCCATACTTCAGCCGTTTAGAGGCTTGTTTTTCTGTACACACTAGATTTACTTCCGAATACAGAGACTCTCTGCCTTAAAAGACTTGAATATCTTTTTTAGTCTACTAGATTTTACTCCAAATAAGGACTCCATGTAAATCCTTTTGTTGGGAGGATATATTTGTCTTTTATCGTATTTTAAGAAAGGCCTAATTCTTTTTAAAGACGTGCGTCCTCCGAAAATGTTAACAAGCCCTTCCTTCAAAGGCATGTGTTCTTGGAACACTTAGTCGACCTATCATTTGCTAAACTCTTCCTGTCTTGAAAACACGTCTGATCTTATCTCTGTCTTATTCTTCTCTTGCAGGCGATGGATCCCTCTTTTTAATAGACGTGTGTTTCAGAGAGTTTGTCTCGTGTGTTTCCAGATAGTGTCTGTCTTCAATAGGCACTTTCCCTCCACAGACTTTGTCTTTAATCCTGTCTTCTAATAATGACTGTCTTCAAAAGATTAGATTTAGGGGGCCCACTTTCGTCTTCTTCCGAAAAAAACCTCTTCACTTCAAAGACCTGTCTTTTGGAAGCACCTTTGTCTAAGCTGCTTCCATGTAAAGTCTTCTTCACTTCAAACCCTGTGTTTTAGAATACCTTTATATGACCTTCCTTTCAGTAAAGGTTTCTTCCCTTCAGAGACGTGGTGTTCGTGAATGACCTATGTCTTTCTCACCTTTCAGTACATGCTCCTTCCTTCAAGACATGTCTGCTTTGAACAAGCACCTTTGTCTGACCTGACGTACCTTTCAATAATGGCAGCTTCATTCCAAAGACGCGTGTTCTTGAAAAAAAAAACTCATGCTGTCTCTCCCCTTTCAGTAGAAGTCTCTTCCTTCTAAGATGTTTCTTCTTATATACGTTGTCTGATTCACCTATAAACAACAGCTTCTTTTCTTCAAAGACGTGTTCTTAGAAAACCGTTTGTTCTTTCAAAAACCGTTGTCCAACTCACCCTTCAAATAAAAGCTTATCCCCTTCGAAGACGTGTATTCTTGAAAACCTGTGTCTGACTAACCTTCAATAAAATGCAAAGACGGGTGTTCTGGGAAACCTTTATCTGCCTTACCTTCCAATAATTGGCTCTTCCCTTCCCAGACGCGTGTTCTAGGAAGACCTTTGTCTACCTTACTTCCAATAAATGCTCAGTACCCTCAAACACACCCGTTTCTGGAGCACTTCCTGTCATTTACAATGAAAACCCGCCCTTTTCAGTTACTGGAATTTTTTTTTTTTTTTTTTTGGTGGGGTGGGTGCAGGGGGTGGGGGTTTATAGTCTCCCGGAAAAAAAGCCCATACCTCAGAGACGTATTCTTGGGACTTTTGTTATTGTTGTCTTACCTCCCGATAAAGAATTTCTACTTTCAAGTCTTGTATTCCAACAATTTTCGTTGTGTCCTAATTTCTTCCAGACACTCCCTCCTTTCAAGACCTATTACGCGCTCTAGAGTCGTCACTGAGAGCACTATTTGCCTAAGCTTTTTCACACGAAAGCACATATTCAAGGATGCAAGGGAAAACAAAGGGCTAGGATGCAAGGGAAATTACCAAATGTATGATTTCTATCAATTTGGTCACGGGCCCAACACAACGTAAAAGATGTCAAATACCAAATGAACGTTCGATGATTTCTATCTCTATTTGGGCACTGCTGGACGTCTGGATTCTATTAATCGGCTTAAGTTCAAGAATAAATCAGTTTGTATATATATCATGCACTGCGCTGTGTATGGATATAGAAATGTATACGGCTTTTACGTACATAGCCTCATTTCATTAACAAGGCCAGTGCATGCGTCAACGCTTCTCTCTCTCTCTCTCTCTCTCCTCTCTCTCTCTCTCTCTCTCGCTGACGCACATATACAAGGAAAGGCACCGACTTGGCACCCCTCTTTCGCTGTTCCTGGTTTGTGTCATTGTTCTGGGCCCGGCCGCGATAAAGACACAAAAAACCCACGAAAAAAGTAACGGCTCAATTGGGATTTCCTTGTTCTGTGAGGTCTGGATATTCTTTGTTTGTCTGGATATCGGCACACGCCCCCCCCACCCACACCCCCACACCCCCACTCCCCACTCTCTCTCTCTTCGCTGACTCACTGTCTCTGACTCATGAGCTGTCTTTGAATTACCCCTTACCTTTAGGACAACGTCTATACAATACATGTCTGTCTACCCAGCCTATCTAAGTCTGTTTGTCTATGTTTCTGTCTATACATATCTGTTTGTTGCGGCATGTTCGTCTAACTTTACCTCGGTGTCAATCTAAGACCCATACATTCCTGTCAGAGCATGTCAGTCAATCTTTTTTCTGATTGTGTCTACCTATCTATCTATCTATCTATCTGTCTATCTATCTGAATGTCTGTCTATCTGTCTATATATCTATCTATCTATCCATCTATCTGATAGTCACAGCATGCCAAACTATCTGTGTCTTGCCTGCCTATATGCCAATTTCTGTCTATTCGCCTATCTGTGTATGCATGTTCGCCTGTCTTTCTATCTATTCACAAAAGTTTGTTCTGTTCGCATACCTTGCCAATATCATGGCGTATAAAGGTTACTGCCTGTCCTTGTGCTGAAGAGAAGGTCAGAGAGACGGCTATAGTGAATTAGAGGCGCGAATCACAGACACACAAACGCGCACGCGGGCGCGCGCGCGCACGCACACATACACACGGAGATAGAGCGAGAGGTGGGACACACACACACACACACACACACACACACACACACACACACACACACACACACTATGACAGAAACGACCCCAATTATACTGAGTTACGAGCAGAACAATTACCTTTTACCTTTGGCAGTGGACCGTTCGGCCCCCGGGGCTCCCAGTCTGCCGGGGTACCTGCTGCACCCGGGGTGGATGACCTGGGCCCTTTCTTATCCTTACACAACCGCCCCCGTGTTTTTCGACTGAATGCAGAGCGTCGCTGTACGCTGTAACAGAGTTTTTAACATTCTTTGTGTTTTAATGAATAATTATATTTTTCCTCCTTTGGACAAGGAAGATTCCACCGTCTTTAGCAACGTCTGCCATCATCATCACCATGATTATCATCATTGTTAACGTCTTCGTCCTTATCATCATCAACATCTTTATTATCATTTCATCTTGATCGGTAATTTAAACCCAGTATTCGATTTAAAGAAAGGTGTGTTAAGGGACATCATAGTTATATTAATGATGCTGATTATGAAAAGAAATATACGTCAAGACTACACATAGTATAACGTTATGATGCAGTGGAAACAAATTCGACTCAAAGAGTAAATGAGGAATGAGGTGAGGTGGACGCGGGAAGGGAAAGGACTGGAAAGGAGGAAGCACAGCCAAAGATGAAGCATGTATACATAAGCATACACATATGCGCCATTTGATTTTCTAAACAAAAAAAAAAGGCTTTACGAGGAAAAGGAAAAAGAGGGTTGGACCAATTTATTACAAAACATTAATCATTCTCTAAATAGAATGTCTTCTGATATAGGACAAAAACACAATACTTTCATAAACCTTCGTAATCTTCCTGTTATCTTACATAGAATTCGAAATCCGAGTTACAACATTCACTTTTCTGAATAGCCCATCCCACCACACAGGGTCCTTTTTTTGGCTGTTATCACACAAAGAAAACAAACCTAAGCCGCGTGTCAATCTTTGAACAAAAGCAGCCTGTTCTGAAAAAGGCACCACAGTAAAAACAATCTACAACAATCCATTACAAATATCAGTCACCTGCTGACATTCTTAAGGGGAATAAGTTGTGGTGTGTGGATAGAAATCTTTCGGGTGAGACGGTAAACTACGTTTCCTTTTCTCAGCACCAAAAAAAAAAAAAAATCTACAGCAACCACAAAAAAACTGTCCCGCAAAAAAATTATGGAAAATTTCACTGTATTGTTAACCAAAACTATACTAGATAAAACAAAAAGTGATAGATAGCAACTATACCAGTGCCTTTTCTCTCAGCGGTAGGAGTAGGGTTAATTTCCTCACACACAGACATCCGAGATGACAAGATACAATATGAATACACAGTGCAATTACATGCCATGTTTCATATCACTTGATATTCATTGGTATGTCTGCTGTGACGGGTAGATTTGCCTGATATTGTACCCTACTGGTGCCAATCCCATTCTTCGCCAACATGAATGGGAAACAATACACAAAAGACTGATCTTTGTAGATGACACCGACACCCCTCCTACTAATACTTCCCTGTCTCTGCCCTTTCCCAACTCCATCTAAGAGTGCATCAAGTTAACCCAGCTTCTCTTCCCTCCTTTTGTAGTGGTGATTTATCGCCATTTGTGTCCATACCCATGAATCATCCTTGGGTCTCAAGGCAGGAAACCAAAGAAAACGGTCAAACTTGGAAACCATTTCTTCTGGTAACTCATCAAAATTAGAGCACGAGCGCACACGCGTGCGTAAATGCCTCTGGGTGTGGAACGGAGGGGAGGGGAGAGGGAAGACGAAAGAGGAGACAGAGGAGACAGGAGACAGAGGGGGGGGGGGGGGGGGGGGGACGAGAAGGAGAGGAGGAGAGGGAGAGTGGGAGGAGGGAGAGAGGAGGGGAGAGTGAGTGGGTGGAGGCGGGAGGAGAGGGCGGAGAGAGGCATGGGGGGGGAGGGAGGGGGAGAGGAGGAGGACCTGAGGAGCTAGGCGGGGGGGGGGGGGGAGGGGGGGGGGGACGAGTGGAGAGAGAGTGGGGGGGAAGGGGGGGGAGGGGGGGGACGCGTGGGGGGGGGGGGGGGGGGGGGGAGGGGAGGTGCCGGAGAGGGGAGAGGGAAGTGAGAGGCAGTAAAGGTACAGTAGTAGTGGTGAAAATGGACACGGACAGCAGCCGCTGGCCAGCATGTCTACAGGTATACGCAACAGATGTTCAGCCCTCTAAACGCAAACAAAAATCAGCCTAAGTACAGGGGCAAGTCACTGCTGAAAAAAAACATGGCCGACACAGGAAGTCCAAAAGGCAGTTACGTGTTCGCCTACATGAACCAGACATCTTTAGGTGCAACGCGGCAGAAGGACGACAAACCTTGGGTTGACCGGAGGATCCGTGGTAGTAGGGAGCTATAACCCAAAGTGACTTGACCATGAAGTGATGATACGTGAGGAACAGTGATGGGGACTCCAGCCCAGCTTCGTGAGGAGAATGGGGGGTGAGGTTTTATAACAAGGAAATACTTCAGCAGAGGACAGGATGAATGTCCCCGTGATTTCAACAGGCTTGGACAGAGGGGGGGGGGGTGGCCATCATACCAGGTGAGTGATGGGAGTGGTAGGCAGATAAATCAGCAGTCACCCATCCACCAATGCACGCATCAGAAAAAGCATTGCTCCGACAGACGGCAGATTGTCAGGTTTTAAACACTGCAAACTAGTATTGGTAATATTTAGGGTAATAGGTGTTTTTGATAAAGGTCATTACCTGCGAAATCAAGTATACAAGGTCCAGAAAAAGCTAATGATCGATACAGTTCACACAAAGCCACATAAGTTCACCGTAAATTTAAATAAGTAAATTTAAAGGACAAACACATCTTGTTTTTATCCTCCTGGCACCCCGTGCCACCAGCCAGTTGGCGCACTCAGAGGCAACGCCAACTTGCACGCGAGCTCACTCCGACAACCCCCGTCAAGCCCAAGCCGGCCGGCCCCGC
>JADBJO010000368.1:550000-552500 GCA_016801955.1 Conus betulinus | reverse complement strand
GAGAGAGAGAGAGAGAGAGAGAGAGAGAGAGAGAGAGAGAGAGAGAGAGAGGGGGGGGGGGGGGACAGAGACAGAGACAGAGAGAGAGAGACTGACACTGACACTTTATGATTAGGCCATAGACCCATATCAACCGGGATTACACCAGACAGAGGCATATAAACAATAAACATATTATTATTCTTTAATTATCCTTTTCTAATCTCAAAGGCTTTATAAATGTATGTTGCAAGTTTGATTTGTATAGATTAGTTACTGTTTACAAGAAGTGAAAGTTTAAAGCTTGAAGGGTTTTTAAAATACTTTTTTGCGATGTACGACTCTCTAATTTCTGATATCTTGGACAAGAGAGGACGAAGCGTACCTCTGTTTTTTTTGCATGGAATCGACAAAATGGACTGTCAAATCTTCTTTCACAAGTGTTTTATCCAAAATATAATCTGTGGATCTTCAAAGGCGATACTCCTAACCTAAAGCGAATGAAAAGTGTTATAACGCTGAGATGTTTCAGCTGGTTCAGATATGGCGCTAGAGATAAGGAAGATTTAATTGTGCTACAGAAAGAACATCGTTCACTTGAATTAATGTTTCTTGACCATTCTTGATTATATGACCTAACAAGTCTGTCCTTAAACTCGGCTAAAAAAATTCTCATCGCTCACTCCTTGATTTTCCCAAACGCCTTCAAAGCCACACTGGTATAGTGTGTAACAAACTGATGACGTCCATGTTTTTCTATTTTGTTCATGAATATATAAAAATGTTTTGTAAGTTTTAAATGGCAAACGGTAGGGAAACGTTTTTTATTACACATAACCAGTATATAATATACTTTACGAATAATTATGTGAATATATAATGGGTAACGACCTGTTTCATCATAAACCATGAGATTAGGTGCTTTAATGGAAACATTCAAAAATCTTTTTAATGCAAACAAGTGGACTCTCTCAATGGCTGTTAGACCATATCCAATGCCCCACACCTCTGCACCATAGCTGAGCATGGGCTGGATTTGCGTATCAAAAACCTTAAAGAATATTAATGGAATTCTTTCTCCTAGCGATCAGAGTAATCGGACAATACATGTAACTCCCTTTTTAGCACGGCTAGCGATATTCATTCAAAGCATGCGAGAACGACAAGCGAGAAGAGAGATAGATACCAAAGCACTTACACATGTTAACCAATTCCATTCGATTATCACCACAATACCACCGCTCTCGCGCAGCAACATGTCCTCCATTTCTGAATATAATTATGTTCGATTTGTCGAGGTTAGCTTCCAGGTCTAGTTGAGAGAGAGAGAGAGAGAGAGAGAGAGAGAGAGAGAGAGAGAGACAGACAGACAGACAGACAGACAGACAGACATACAGACAGACAGACAGACAGAGAGTCGATCCAATTTACACAGCAAAAACAAAAACAAAATCCCTTTATGGCGCTATGCACCGTGGCGCGGAAACGGTCTGTTTTGTTCGAGGGTCAGGAAGAACGGAGTCCCATTCCGTTGTTAGCCCGTCCCTTTGATTCCACTCGGTAATAGTCACACATAAAGGCGTCGCAAGCGGCACGAGAGACAGTCCCCCGCCGGCCTACCTGCAATTCACTGGAAAGGTAGGCAGTGCGAGAACAGGCAGATTCCCTTCACTACAGGCGGCGGGCCACTGTCAAAGCTAAAAATGTAATTGTTCTGTTCTTAAGTCAGTGTAGTCGTTTATTTTATACTATACTCTGTGTGTGTGTGTGTGTGTGTGTGTGTGTGTGTGTGTGTGTGTGCGCGCGCGCGCGCGCGTGCTCGCAAGCGTGTATATGCATGTGTGGAGGTGGAAGGTCTGCATCTGAAACGTGTGTGGATACAGTACGTTCTCTCTCTCTCTCTCTCTCTCTCTCTCTCTCTCTCTCTCTCTCTCTCTCTCTCTCGAGATAATTATTCAGGAATGTCAGTTTGACTTGTTTACTCAATACAAAACTGTTTTGTAAACATGCTGTAAAATTTACTAAACACGTTAGATGGTTGGGACGACTTGTTTGTATAATAGAAAATGATCTTTCCCCTTCTGTTAAAAACACAGATATGGACCACGTCAGCTGCTGCACTTTTTCGATCGATAAAGAGTTTACTTGGGTTAGGTAAAGATACTCTGTTTCTGTACATGTATACCTCCAGAAGAATCTCCTTTCACCATTCATTTTGATACTGACAATGGAATTAGTATGCCTGAAGAATGTTAAACTAATTTTCTGTTGCCGAATGAGGTGTATGTTATTTTAAATGGTGATCTGAACAGTTCTAGATTAGGTAATGATATTCTGTGGGTTTTGTTTTGTATTGTTTTTTTTTTTGTTGGATTTTTTTTTTTTAGATACATACCTCTAGAAGAACATCCTTTCTACGTTCATTTTGATATTGACAATGGAATTAGTATGCTTGAAGAAAATCTAACTAATTTTCCGTTGACAAATGAGGTGTATGTGAATCAAAATGGTGATTTAGAAC
>JADBJO010000368.1:537500-545000 GCA_016801955.1 Conus betulinus | reverse complement strand
ATCGTAATATATACACCACTGCATAAAAGTGTACTCAACTACGCTACACAAAGGTACACAGCTCTAGACAGCACTGCCCAAAACTATAAGACAATATCTGAGAGAGAGAGAGAGAGACAGAGAGAGAGAGAGAGAGAGAGAGAGAGAGAGAGAGACACACCAGACACACACACACACACACACACACACACACACACACACACACACACACAGACAGACAGACAGACAGACAGACAGACAGACTACTGTCAGACAGTCTTGCGAACATAAGACTCAATTACATTGCGCTAAAATTCCACAGTACTACACTGCGCCTCATTAAAACCAGCTACATCACAAAACTACATCATACCACACTATACTACACTGTCCCACGGCACACCGTATTACACTGTAACTACAACTTCACTACACCACACTACACTGCACTGTGCCACACTACACCACACTGCACTGCATTAACTACACTGTACTTTCACTGCAGTGCACTACACTATTCATAATTAATCACGGCATTCTGCGTTGCCATTCTCTACATTGTACCTCATTGCACTGTACAGAAATAACTACCGTTCAGAGTGTTCCACACATCTGTAGATTACACTCCATAACACTAAACTCTCGTATGCTGCAGCGCCACTCCACCACATTCTGGGTCAGTTCATTCCATTATGAGTCAATGAGATGGTACGCATACTGGCGAGAATAAAAAAAAAAAAAAAAAACAGCGAAGACAGAAACAACAACAGCCCGAGACACATGGTGCCCTATGAAAGACAACAACACAACTGTCAACCAACAGCTGCACAACGCTGATGGCAAAAAAACAGCACGCTGGCTCCAGCCAGAGCAGTTTTAATCTGCTGGGGGAGACAGCAGGTGAAAACGTTCTGAGCGAGAACGAGCCATTGTCGCCCCACCACCACCGTCTGCGCTCCAACTTCACTATCGGTGGCATCAGGCCAAGTGATGTTGTTTATGGCCGCAACCCACGGAGGCCAGACACCAAGGTAGAGGAGAACGAGATACAAACTGAAATACACAAAACTGGCGTACTGGGTGGCTGTTCCTGCGAACCTGGGACTCCATGACAGGGGGTCGCATCCTCCAAAGATGTCCGCTACATTATTCCGTGCGACAGTAATCAGTGTCATGTATACCTATCACTGCTTTCCTGGGAATGGGAATGAAACTATGGGAATGAATGAAACTATGAAACTACGGATATCAGGGAATATCCGGGCGACTGCGTCCTTCGCTGGAGGTAATGGACTCAATTTCTAATTAAAGTCTTGAAAGATAAATTGAAAGAAAACTTACTATTCCGCCGAACAAAAAAAAAAAAAAAAATTACGGGGCAAACATGCTGCGTTTCGACATTTTTTTATTTTTTCAGGCAAGACAAACAACATTCAAGACAATGAATGAAAACAAAGAACGAACAATCACTTATCTCCTCAAACTGGGCGTACAGATGTTTTGAACTACAACTAGATGTAACTCTGTTCAAATCTCTCCTCAAATTGGGCGTACAAATGTTTTGAACTACAAGTGGGTGTAACTCTGTTCAAATCTCATCAAATCGCGCGTACATATGTTTTGAACTACAAGTGGATGTAACTCTGTTCAAATCTCCTCAAATTGGGCGTACAGATGTTTTGAACTACAAGTGGGTGTAATGCTGTTGAAATCTCCTCAAATTGGGAGCAAAATGGACATAACACTGCGCACATCCGTTCTGCGCCCAGTTTGAGGAGATAAGGGATTGTTCGTTCGTTTTCATTGTCTTGAATGTTGTTTGTCTTGCCTGAAGAAGAACAGGAGGTCGAAGCGCGTCGCGTTGTCTTGTTATTTTTATGTTTGTTGTTGTTGTTGTTGTTGTTTTCTTTCGTTTTAAGTGCGTTTCAATTTCTGCCTGCAGTCACATTACTTGGAAACAAACAAAAAAAAAATCCAATCGCAGGCTAATGACAATAGCGACGACAAAGACAACGACGACGATGAGGTCAACGACAACGACAACAAAAAAGACTACGAGACGACGAAGACGAAGAAGAAGAAGAAGAAGAAAGAAGACGCCCGTTCCATCGCGATTCACCGCACTAAGTCCTAGTCCTCTCCGCTATACAACGCCCACTCTGTATGCTACACAGACTGCTTCAGTTATGCCACATGAACTATACAAAAACATCACTTATACACAACACAAAAGCATATTACAGCACGCATGTGCTTCGTTATGTTCTTAACGGACTGCCCCGCACAAAGCAATAATACACTAAAAAGCACCACACAACACTAAACTGCACCATTCTACACTGTGCTAGTCAGTTACACATGTAAATCGCTGCTCTGATTGCACAGCGTTACGCTGTTTACAGTGTCGCACTAAACTACGCCCGCTCTACACACTGCACTAACCCAGTTACACTACATAAACTACTGCTCTGACTGAAGTGTTACATCACACAGCGTTCCATTGCTGCAGACTACACCACTCCACACTGCACTACGTCATTTACAATAAATGACCGCTCTGGCTGCACAGTGTTACACTACACAGCATCAGACTACACCAAACCAAGTCACCCTAAACTGCAACTATGTCAGTTGCACTATATAAATCATTGCTCTGTATTGCACAATATACACAAACAAAACGTTACTTCACTACACAACTCTACACTTCACTGTTACACTACACGAGGTCACACCACACCAAGTTACGCCCATCCAGGCTACCTATTTGGTTAGTCACTCTTAGTCGCTGCTCTACACTCACAATACAGTTCCACTAGATAGAGTCGCACCCACTCGACGCTACGCCCATCCAGATTACACTACTTTGGTTAGTCATTTTTAGTCATTGCTCAACACTATAATACTGTTCCACTAGACAGAGTCGCACCACTCTACGCTACGCCCATCCAAATTACACTACTTTGGTTAGTCACTCTTAGTCATTGCTCTACCCTATACTGTTCCACTAGACAGTGGCACCACTCTACGCTACGCCCATCCAGGCTACACTACTTTGGTTAGTCATTCTTAGTCATTGCTCTACACTATACTGTTTTCACTAGACAGTGGCACCACTCTACGCCTATCTAGGCTACACTACTTTGGTTAGTCATTTAGCATTGCTCTACACTATACTGTTCCACTAGACAGAGTCCCACCACTGTACGCTACGCCCATCCAGACTACACTACTTTGGTTAGTTACTCTTAGTCATGCTCTACACTATACTGTTCCACTAGACAGAGTCGCACCACTCTACGCTACGCCCATCCAGGCTACACTACTTTGGTTTAGTCATTCTTAGTCATTGCTCTACACTATACTGTTTCACTAGACAGTGGCACACTCTACGCCTACCTAGGGCTACACTACTTTGGTTACTCACTTTTAGGCATTGCTCTACACTATACTGTTTACAGAGTCCCACCACTGTGCGCTACGCCCATCCAGGCTACACTACTTTGGTTAGTTACTCTTAGTCACTGCTCTCTACACTATACTGTTCCATAGACAGAGTCGCACCACTCTACGCTACTGCTACACTACTTTGGTTAGTCATTCTTAGTCATTGCTCTACACTATACTGTTCCACTAGACAGAGTCACACTCGCACCACTCTACGCCTACGGCCATCTTTGGTTAGGCTACACTACTTTGTGCGCTATAGCCCATCCAGGCTACACTACTTTGGTTAGTTACTCTCAGTCACTGCTCTACACTATACTGTTCCATTGACACAAGTCGCACCACTCTACGCTACGCCCCATCCAGGCTACACACTACTTTGGTTAGTCACACAACTTTGTACTTTAGTCACTGCTCTACACTATACTGTTCCACTACACAATCACATCACGCCACGCTACGCCCATCCAGGCTACACTACTTTGGTTAGACACTCTTACTCCCTGCTCTGCACTTACTGTTACACAACACAGAGTCACACCACATTAAATTACGTAATTTAGAATACACTGCATGGCACAGTATAGACTATTGCTATGTAGTCACATTCTCACACAATATAGCGTCACAACAAACGACAAAATTCTAACTATCTCTACCTTACACTTACCTTGCACAACATAAATATTGTTCTGCACTCAGTCTCACACTACACAACGGCATCATACCACACCAAGAAACGGACTCAATACGTGTAACACCATATAAATCAGACTTCACTTCACATAATGTTACACTAAACACAGCAGCAAATTACCGAGTTACGCGCTCTAAAATGCCCAGTTCTGTTCTACACAGCGTTCAAACTGCCCAGCACCACGCTACCCTGCACTGTGTCATGCCTCACCACACACTACGCTAAACGGCATTACACGACGCCACACTGCACTACACAACACTACACTTAAGTACAGCGCAACACACACTCCTACTATTCTGACTTCCAGCGTTCTCTACAGGTAAACAAAGGTCCAATCACCTGTCTTTCCCGTAAACTTATCACGCTGTATCATAAAAACAGACACCGTGCTTTCTCTTCGCCTTCCCCCAGCCAAATATCAAATGTTAAATTCCTATCCTATTCTTCCCTCGCTAAAGGCCTGATGCATCTCCAGACACTGCCGTACCACCTGGCTCTTACACAGGTGCAATAAAAGCTTAGTGTTTGATACATGATAGTTATATATTTTTTTGTCACGTATGGGCGTAAGACTGGCCTACTGTGGTCGATTGATAAAGCATCATTCTCCGATTCCAAAAGCTCTATGTTCCAACCTCTAAGTGTGCTCTCTGAAAAAAAAAAAAAAAAAAAGACAAGACAAACAAAAAAAAAAACTCTAGGTATTCCAACTTGCCTAGTTTCATGTCATAATGTTCTGGTGGAACAGAGTAGTGTAAGATCTCCTTTCCCCTTCTCTTGGAATGGTTATACTTGTTGAAAATATTATCTGAAATGGATGTCGACGTTAAACCTCAATGTAATCCAACCTATTCAGATAATGGTATTGTAAGACCCAAAGAAAAGCGAGTCACTGTATTTGAACAATTTTAACAGCAACAAACATTGCGGGTGACAGCTTTCGACCCACAATGAGCACCACAACTTCTGTTCTGTTTCAGTTTTGAAAAGAATGCTATCTACTGGAACAAAAACATCTCCAGTACTCATCTCCTACCCCTAACCTTCCTCCTACACCCCATCCCCAGCCTCGTAATCCAACCCTCCCCCAAAAAGACAAACAAAAGGAAAGACTACAACAACAGCAAAAAGTGTCTGGGGATTAAAACAAACAGAATAAAACACAAAACAAATTTAGCACTCAGATCCGGATATAGTTTACATTAATGGTCAACAAAAATGTACATACTACCGTCACTAAAGGTCAACATTATTGGCTTCACTTTGGCTCAAGGTTGCAAGAAATAAAACCTGTTAACATTGTTTGCGTTTATTTCGAATTATTTCATTCTGACCACAGTTTATGCAGCCTATGCACACAACACTGATTTCTATCAGTCGTAACTACTCTGTCAAAGATCCGTCTCATCGGGGAGATAATCTGGTCGCTGGGTTTCTCAAACTGCAGACCGATCTCGGTGATACCACCTGGATCGATGCAAGTTTAATGTGTGAAAACCTATATTGAGCACAAAAAAAAAATTGTTTTGATTTGATACTTGCTACTTGTTTTCCCGAACACTTTGAATTTCTTTAATTTGTCATTCACACGCAACACAGTGAGTTTTTAAATGGGATTCCCTCTTGCCCAAAGAACGAAATCACAAAGAAAGGAATTTATTCTGAGTTTTGTTTTCTCGTTCTCTCTTTCTTTCTTTTCTTTCTTTCTTTTTTAATATAAAAAGCATTTTTGAGACCGTGAACAAACTTTCTCATTTAACTATGACACGGATATCAATAAAATCTTTGAAATGTGATCCTTTCGTGTAACCTTATAACAAACACCTTGGTCACAATCATTCAGGCACATCGATTATCCTGCCACCAATACCCATAGCTTTGTAGCAAAATTGATGTAGACGTCTAGGCGATTACATAATGAACATCACAGCCTAATGCGCAAAAACAAAACACCCTCCAATTCATGTTCGTGAGGAAGATCAATAAAATAATCAGTGACTGTTCAGAGACCCTCGGTCGTGTATGACCACACTCTCATTGTTAGCCCATAATGAGCACTTCAGTGAGCTGTGGAGCTGTAAAACTGAATTTTCTGCTGTAATGATATTTAGAGTTTGTCATGCACTACAAAGTCATTTCAACCACCACCAACAAAAACCAGCACAGCTGTCGAGCATTTTCCAGCATGTTCTTCGTCATGCTTATGTACTAATCTCGCCAGCAAGCTGAAAACGGTGTGTATGCTTATAAAAAAATAGTAGTAAAACTACCAACAACCAGAGAGAGAGAGAGAGAGAGAGAGAGAGAGAGAGAGAAAAAAAACCAGACAGACAAGCAGACAGACGGACAGATAGTGACAGACAGATAAACATTCAAAAAGACAAAACGACAAACAGGCATAAACAGACATAGGAGGGTCGAGACACACACACACACACACACACACACACACACACACACACACACACACACACACGAGAGAGAGAGAGAGAGAGAGAGAGAGAGAGAGAGAGAGAGACAGAGACAGAGACAGAGACAAAGACAGAAACAGACAGACAGACAGACGGACAGAAAGACGGTCAGACTGACAGACAAAGAGTCCAAGAGTGAGACAGAGAAAGCTCACTCACTCACCCTAGCAGCAAATCGACGACTGAGGAGACGGAGTGGAAATGAAAGTAGGACTCCTCTGCTATCACCCCCAGCTAACTGTGACCTTTCTCTGCGCGGCCTGCGCCCGACGCAAGACGTAGAAGCAGCCCTAGTGAAGCGGAACCGTCATCCGCCAGCTAAGAGAGTACACACACACACACACACACACACACACACACACACACACATTATGATAAACAGCCTTGGAATGGGTCACAGAAGAAACGGCACTCTGTGACTTCATTAATTCGGACACAGGCGTTACATTTCAAATGATATTCACACCATATTTGTGCACCTGCGGTATGCTATAAGGGCCTAGGGGAATCGGGAAGTGGCTCGGGGAGGGAGAGGGAGAGAGAGAGAGAGAGAGGGTGGGGTGCGAGAATGAAGGAGGCGAAAGAGATGGGATGAGGCGACTTCAGGAAGTGAAGTAAGTGGAAGGAAGGGACAGAGAGTGGAGACGGATGAGAGCGAGATATGGGAGGGACACTGGAGAGGGATGAGGAAGACAGGGCGAGAGGTGTGGAGAGAGAGAGAGAGAGAGGGGAGGGGGAGGCACACAGAGAGAGAGAGAGGGGGAGAGAGAGAGAGAGAGAGAGTTCCAAGACTGGATGAAAATACACAGCTAAGAAAAATGCACACACATACATACAGAGAGAGAGAGAGAGAGAGAGAGAGAGAGAGACAGACAGACAGACAGACAGACAGACAGAGACAGA
>JADBJO010000368.1:517500-522500 GCA_016801955.1 Conus betulinus | reverse complement strand
TTTGCCAAATTATAAAACGACGATTGAGTGGAAACGATCCAAATTATGCGTCTGGCCCTGGATGTGCACTCCTGTCCCATGTCGTCACCGCACGGAGCGACCATGTGTACGTGCCTGCTATCTTGTCCCGTCTCCTAGCCTCAGACGTTGGGGAGTGTCACTTCACTCCGTCCGTCCGCTCCCCCCATCCTCCCTCCCCGACGACTTTCCTGACTCTCTCTATTTTCCCTCTAAACCCCAGGCCTTCAGAGAGCGAGCAAGTAACAGTGAGATCTTTCTTTGTTTGAAAGAGCGAGTGGGGAAAAACAAACTCTCTATACCCCCGACCCTACCCCTCATCCATACCACACACACACACACACACACACACACACACACATTTTTCCTCTGCTTTCACACACACACACAACACACACACATTTTCCTCTGCTTTTCCACACACACACACACACACACACACACACACACACACACACTCGATTTTCCTCTACTTTTCCCTGGGATTTCCCCCTGAAATTAGCTTTACAAAACCACGACCGGTTCTATAAGTGGAAAAAGTCCCCAAATTATTCAGAGAAGAAAAGTGAGGGGTTACAAACCGTCACTCAAACAAGCACACTGACAAAGGCTGGCTGCTTACTGACCGTCAAACAAACTTACACACACCGACTGCTTTTTGACTCTCTAATAAACAAACAAAATGACAAAGACGACTGCTTTTGAAGGTCAAACAAACGAACAAACTGACAATGAACCGTGACATTTGAAGAAACGTGTTGGATATAGACACAATGTGGCCTTGGGATCAACCTATAAACATTGTGGTGAAGTGGGCATTTGAATTAAATGGCGGACGTAAGACTGCTCATCGAGATTATAATACAATTCCTCTGAACATGAATAAGGTGAAGTTATTATATATGAATTTATAAATATCTAAGACGTAATGTATTGTCATTGAAAATACCGCAATTTCCGGTGCTGCAAACATTGTCATTTCGTATACGGGAAGTAACTCTTTCAGCACGTGCCTACGATTACTTCCCCTGACAGATTTTGTGTGTGTGTGTGTGTGTGTGTGTGTGTGTGTGTGTGTGTGTGTGTGTTAGCTATGACCAAATGAGTATTCATCAAAAACTCTGACATGGACCGAAAACCAACTAAATGTGGATAGTTTCCATTCATCTTATCAACAGCCATGCCGACTGCTGACTTCCTGATGGGACTGACAGCCGGTTGACTTTTTGAGAAATCTGAGCAAGACTGCTAAACGCCTAATCACTTCATGCAACAAATGATTTTCTAGAATTCATAAAGTTAGTCCGTTTATTATTAATTGATCGATTCACACACACACACACACACACACACACACACACACACACACACACACACACACACACACACACAATGACAGAGACAGGGAGAGACAGAGAGACAAAGAGAGAGAGCGCTCGCGTACACATACACATCAACATATACTCCCACCCCACCCCCCGACCCCTTTTCACTGGCAATCATGAAGCAGTTCTCAAATGCTGTAAAAATTAAGATTTAAATCAATCCCAGGGACTATCCGCCCAAAAAAGGAGACTGAAACAGAGGACAACGTTGCATTATTGAAAACAAACCAAGATACAAATAAATGCATTCTAAACAGAAATAATAAATAAAGCAACGAGGATCGCTCGGTGGTAAAATCATAGTGGCACACGCTCTCTCTCTCTCTCTCTCTCTCTCTCTCTCTCTCTCTCTCTCTCTCACACACTCTCACACACACACACACACACACACACACACACACACACACACACACACACACACGTACACATATACGCATGCGCACGCGAGCGAGCGCCACCACACACACACACACACTCACACACACACACGCACGCACACACGCACGCACGCACGCACGCACACACACGCACGCACGCACACACACACACACACACACACACACACACACACACACACACACACACACACACACACACAATGTTTATTTTATTGTGTTTTGGCTCATATCCATGTCGATTATGAAATCAACACCCTCCTCAGATCATTTAATGCGACGACGATAAACATTCCGTAAAAATGGGGAAAGGGAACTTTGCTACACTGCACCCTACTTAACACTGCACGTGCACCAGGACGACATCACAGTAGCAAGGATAACGAGAACGCCGATGTTCATGTTACAGCTGGCGACCGGTAATGGGAACCGACCCCGCTAATGACCAATTCGGCGACCTTGGCCTTCCCTTGATCAGACCAATCATAGCACCGGCATCTGTACATCAGGGTCGTGATCTTTGACCCTTTGACCTTGTAACGGTGTGTCAAGGTCAGAGCATCGATATGATGCCTAGGTCAGAGCATTCATATGTTGCCTAGGTCAGAGAATTGATGTCTTGCCTAGGTCAGAGCATTCGTATGTTGCCTAGGTCACAGCATTCATATGTTGCCTAGGTCAGAGAATTGATGTCTTGCCTAGGTCAGAGCATTCGTATGTTGCCTAGGTCAGAGAATTGATGTCTTGCCTAGGTCAGAGCATTCGTATGTTGCCTAGGTCAGAGAATTGATGTGTTTGCCTAGGTCAGAGCATTCGTATGTTGCCTAGGTCAGAGCATTGATGTCTTGCCTAGGTCAGAGCATTCGTATGTTGCCTAGGTCACAGCATTCATATGTTGCCTAGGTCAGAGAATTCATGTCTTGCCTTGGTCAGAGCATTCATATGTTGCTTAGGTTACAGCACCATCATATGTTGCCTAGGTCACAACATTCATATGTTGCCTAGGTCACAAGAATTCATATGTTGCCTAGGTCACAACATTCATATGTGTGCCTAGATCAGACATTCATATGTTGCCTAGATCAGAGCATTCATACGTTGCCTAGGTCACAACATTCGTATGTTGCCTAGGTCAGAGCATTCATATGTTTGCCTAGGTCAGAGCATTCATATGTTGCCTAGATCAGAAACATTCATATGTTGCCTAGGTCAGACCATTCATATGTTGCCTAGGTCAGAGCATTCATATGTTGTCTAGGTCAGAGCATTCGTATGTTGCCTAGGTCAGAGCATTCATATGTTGCCTAGGACAGAGAATTCATATGTTGCCTAGGTCACACAACATTCATATGTTGCCTAGATCAGACCATTCATATGTTGCCTAGATCAGAGCATTCATACGTTGCCTAGGTCACAACATTCGTATGTTGCCTAGGTCAGAGCATTCATATGTTGCCTAGGTCAGAGCATTCATATGTTGCCTAGATCAGAACATTCATATGTTGCCTAGGTCAGACCATTCATATGTTGCCTAGGTCAGAGCATTCGTATGTTGTCTAGGTCAGAGCATTCGTATGTTGCCAAGGTCACAGCATTCATATGTTGCCAAGGTCAGAGCATTCATATGTTGCCAAGGTCAGAGCATTCATATGTTGCCTAGGCCAGAACATTCACAATATGTTGCCTAGGTCAGAGAATTCATATGTTGCTTAAGTCAGAGCATTATATGTTGCCTAGGTCAGAGCATTTATTCGTTGCCCAGGTCAGAGAATTCATATGTTGCCTAGATCAAATCATTCATATATTGCCTGGGTCAGAGCATTCATGTGTTGCCAAGGTCAGAGCACTTTTATGTAGCCTAGGTCAGAGCATTCATAATATGGTGCCTAGGTTAGAGAATTCATGCCTTGCCTAGTTCAGAGCATTATATGTTGTCTAGGCTGGAGCATTCATATATTACCCAGGTCACAGCATTCATAAGTTGCCAAGGTCAGATATGTAAGCTGTTGTCAGGGTAAGAGCATTCATATGTTACGAAGTCATAAGGGAGGAACAAAAAAAGGGAGAGGAACCGAAAAAAAAAGAGAGGGGGGAGGAGCAAATAAAAGAAGGAAAAGAAAAACAAATCCCTGAGCTGCGGTACACACGGATGTATTGACTTTGCCCAGACACAGAATGAGAAGGGGGGTGGGGGGTATATGTCAAACAGACACAGATTGAGACGGACAGACATGACACGAACAGTGAAAGGATGGGACAACAGACAGACAGACAGACAGACAGACAGGCGGACAGGCAGACAGACAGACAGGCGGACAGACAGACAGACAGGCGGACAGACAGACAGCCAAAGAGAAAACATGCTACAATAGCAGTCTTAGAAAAAGATACAGTCACACATCTGTTAAGAGAATCGCACAGCGGCAAAATCATAGCGGCACGCCATCCACACACACGCGCGCGCGCGCGCGCTCGCTCGCTCGCACGCACGCACGCACGCACACACACACTTACACACACAAACAAGCGCGCACGGTGGTCTGCGTGCCCATGCCAACATGTAAATACATAAACTCAGAGAGACAGACAGACAGACAGAGATGTACGAACACACCGAGTCACGCACATGTGACAACACTCCATCGATCGCATAAATCCGAAAAAAGCAGCTGGTTGGTGTGCGCTTTTACTTTTGCCACAATGAATTGAAATCCTGGACTTTCCGAAGTTGGAATTCAAGACAAAACAAAACAAAAAAAAAAAAACAACAACAACACACACACACACACACACACACACACACACACACACACACACACACACACACACAAAAATCCACCTTTAAAAGCCTTAAGAATCTCCAAGTCAGTGATTCATAATGTCAAGCACAGGGTATTAGCCTGGTTTGTGTGATAGGACAAGACGGCACCGAGGGAGATGAACTTGGCACGGTGATTCAGAGTAAACCCTGGGTCACCTCCAGTATCATGTGTGTGGCTACGTGTTCAACGTCAGGGCTGTACCTGTCTGGCCTGCTGGTACAAAGCAATTTTCCACGATTTTAATGCTGGGGGAGACGAGGATGAGAAACGACTGACTGGAACTGCCTGACCGACACTATCTCCCTCTCCCCCCACTCTCCCCCCCCCCCCCCCCCCCCCTCCCTCCCTCTCCCCCCCCCCCCCCCTTTCCCCATCCTTCT
>JADBJO010000368.1:510000-512500 GCA_016801955.1 Conus betulinus | reverse complement strand
TGACGGGTGGGGATGTTAGGTGGAGTGGGGAGGATGCATGTACATGAGAGCTTGTGCGTCTTGCACGCCGTGTGCGAATGTGTTTGTATAAATGCCTGGTATGTTCAATTTCATTTGAGGTGTGTTTACCCTTACCCCCCCATGTCCGAAAAGGCTGTAATGCTATCTGGACAATAAACGCGTTTTGTCTTGTCTTGTCTTGTCAAAGAGAGAGAGAGAGAGAGAGAGAGGGGTGAGCGGAGTCAGGGGCAGACAAGCAGATACAGACAGAGAGACAGACAGAGAGACAAACACACACTCACGCAAAGAAGAAAGCCATGCGATTAGTTCTCAAATAGGCCAGCAGTATGGAGAACACGTGACATGGATGGTGGCTTGAGGCTGCAAGAGGTAAGGAGGGAGAGAGGGCTGGATGTGGGCTGTAGAATCGGTAGACAAGGAAAATTCATGAGAATGCAGAACCAGCTCGGGTTCTAAAAATAGAAAGCGGCGCATGAGAAGGAAGATAATTTGGCAACCCCCCCCCCCCCCCCCCCCACACACACACACACACACACACACACACACACACACACACCCCCCATTTTTATGGTTTTGTAAAATGAACTGCCGAAGCACGAGCTTCAGGGAAAAAGAAGATATCAAAATATTACGTGGCTAGAAATGAATGGTGTGTGTGTGTGTGTGTGTGTGTGTGTGTGTGTGTGTGTGTGTGTGTGTGTGTGTGTGTGTCTGTGTCTGTCTGTGTCTGTGTGTTTGTGTGTGTGCATGCGTGTGTGTGTGAGTGCATGCATGTGTACGTCCGTGTTTGTGTGTGTGCTTCCGTATGTGTGTGTGTGTGTGTGTGTGTGTGTGTGTGTGTGTGTGTGTGTGTGTGTGTGTGTGTGTGTGTGTGTGTGTGTGTGTGTGAGCGTGTGTGCGTGCGTTCGTGTGTGTGTGTGTGTGTGTGTGTGTGTGTGTGTGGTGTGTGTGTGTGTGTGTGTGTGTGTGTGAGAGAGAGAGAGAGAGAGAGAGAGAGAGAGAGAGAGAGAGAATAAAATGTAATTTCGCCACACCTCTGTTGTCAAAGTACACAGTGCAGTAATGAACGTGAGGAAATCACAACTGTTGCAGGATAGGTTCTACCCTGACACAGAGAGAGATGAAATACACGATGACAGCAATGATGATGATGATGATTATTATAACGATGATGACGACGAGGACGAGGACGACGTGGACGACGACGACGACGATGACGACGACGACGACGATGACGTTGATGATGATGATGATGTTGGTCTTTATTTCCTAATTAACAAACAAACAAGCGCGTTTTTATTTTTTAGCCCATCCTTTTGCCTAGCGATGGGGATACGAGCAACTACCAATGCTGAAATTAAGAATATTTAATTAACAGATACAGAGGGAGAAGGGGTTACGATTCTGGGGCTGAGCCGACACTACAACCCCAACCCCAACCCCCCCCCCCCCCCCCCCCCCCACCCCCCCCCCCTCCAACCCTCCGTTCCAAAACGACTACCAAGTGAGTGATTTGTGGCATAATCTAAAAAACGTACCATAGAATGAGATATGCACGTGGCTGTTTCCAATGCATGATTAGTTCCACAATTATCTTCGGAATGTTATGTGTGTACGTGCGTGCGTGCGCGCGCGCGCGCGCGCGCGCGCGCGCGTATGTGTATGTGTGTGTGTGTGTGTGTGTGTGCGTGTGTGTGTGTCTGCGGTAGGGATGGGCAAAAAATGTCTCTCGGACTGATTCTGCTAGCTACAGATTGTTTGAAGATTTGTTCGCTAATGTGACGTGAGGGCTGCATGGACTATTAAAATTATATAAAGATTCCACACACATCCACACATCCCAAGCGCGGACAATGGATGTTCTTACGAACATGGAAGCCGAAAGTTGTCCACGGTAGCCCTGTGGTTCGACTCAAAACTGATGAAAACAATTACCTATGAGGCTGTCCGCGCTTGGAAAGTAAGGGTCTGGCCTAACTCTGGCAGCAGGTGCGAAGATCACGGGCATTTTTAACTGAAGGCCTGTGCGCACAGTTGTTCTGACATCATGTTGACACAAAAAAGTCCCCTCTCTTGGCCTAAAGCCAACTTTGAAGCACGACACTGACATATTAAGATTGAGACTGAACAGTCTCTGGCGCCGATTCAGACTGTTTGTTTGTTGTTTTGTTTTTCAAATATACAAACATTCCTTCGTCGATGTATTGTTTGTTTGTTGTTTTGGTTTTTTTTAAATATACAACATTCCTTCGTCGATGTACTGTTTGTTTGTTGTTTTGGTTTTTTCAATATACAAACATTCCTTCGTCGACAGCTAACAGATTATCAAGCAGAAAAACTCTTGCTCAGGCGTGATCTGTCACACAAGACTTGGCAGATTTGAACAGAAGAATTTTGAGTGGTCCTTGGAAGAAACTCATACCTTTCAGGTTTATTGGCACCTAAGTGAAGAGACCATTATAAATGTGTGTGGGGGATT
>JADBJO010000368.1:497500-500000 GCA_016801955.1 Conus betulinus | reverse complement strand
ATTCTGTGCTATTTCCGTTTTGCTTGCCTTAACTGTGTGCACGAGACATTAATATATGCGCATGAATGTCAATAAAAGCGTCATGAACATTAAAACACACATAATTGACGTACACACACACACACACACACACACACACACACACACACACACACACACACACACACACACACACACACACACACACACACACACACACACACACACACACACACACACACACACGCACACGCACACATACACATACACACATAGAGGCATCACGCACACACTCACGCACTTACGCGCGCGCATGCACGCACACACGCACACGCACGCACGTACACGTGCGTGCACACACACGCACGCGCGCACACACATACACACACACACTCTCTCTCTCTCTCTCTCTCTCTCACACCATCAGTATGTGCACGTTATACACCAACACACAACACACCAACATATGCACACCCCGCAATGGTACATGCTGAATCAGCATCACCATATGGACGCTGAAAATCGATTCCTATACAATGAACACCAACAAATTCACCCTGAGCACCCACACACTGCACAGGTGTTTAGCACAAAGCAAATAATGCTTGCACACGAGGTTTTCGAGATTGACATCGGCTTTTGGCTTTCCTCTTTTCATTTCTTGGTTATTCGATAGGCTACGGGAGAGGGTGGATAGGGAGGGGGCAGGGGGAAGAGGGGGGGGGGGGGGGGATAGAAGAAGAGGTCGGGATGGTGAAAATCAGAATACAGACGCCACTCCGAACGAACAGAGCTGTGTCTTGTAGAATACTGATCTACCCACAGGCAGGCTTTCTGATCAAATAATCATTATCATGATGGCAGTTCCACGAGTAGTAGTCAATTCGAAGGTTCAGTAATATAATTATCATAATGGGGGGGGGGGGGGGTCGGGGGGTCGGGAGGGGGGGGGGGGTCCAAAAATAAAGATAACAATGGAGATTTCAATAATAATTATCATGATGGGTTTCAGTGATAAATATCATAATGGGAGTTCGAATAATAATTATCAAAATGGAGGTTGCAATAATAATCATCATAATGGACTTTTCAATGATGATCATCATGATGGGGGTTTCAACAATAATTATCAGGGGGGGGGGGGGGGGGGTCAATAATAATAACTTTCATAATGGAGGTTTACATAATTATTATTATGATGTGGGTTTCAATGATACTATGATGATGGGGGTTTCAATAACAATTATCATGATGGGAGTTTCAATAATAATTATCATGATGGAGGTTTCAATAATAATCATTGTAATGGGGGCTGCAATAATGATTATCATAATGGGGGCTGCAATAATGATTATCATAATGGGGGCTGCAATAATGATTATCATAATGGGGGCTGCAATAATGATGATTATCATAATGGGGGCAGCAATAATTATTATCATAATAATGGGGGCAGCAATAATGATTATCATAATGGGGGCGGCAATAATGATTATCATAATGGGGGTTGTAATAATGATTATCGTAATGGAGGTTTCAATGATAATTATCAAGATGGATGTTCCAATAATGACTATCATGGTGGAGGTTTCAATAACGATTATCACAGTGGGGGGTCAACAATAATTATATAACAGAGTTTCAATTATATTTACTATGATAGAGGATTCAGTTACAATTATCATGAAAGGAGTTACCATAATAATCATCATGATGGGATTTCCACAATGATTATCCTGTTGGGGGTTACAATTATAATTATCATGCTGGAGGTTTTAATAATAATTATCAGGGTGGGGATTTCAATGATAATGATAATGATGGGGGTTTCAATAATAATTATCACGATTTGGGTTTCATACCCCAAGATCTCATTTTTGAGGGTATTCACACCCCGATTTTCTGTCTTGACACACTCGAAGTGTTGTGTCAGTTCATTCAGACGGATGTTTTAACATCGAATGTGTGTCGACAAATATGAATATTTCTCTCTCATTTCCAATATACAAATGGTCAGTGAGTCCTCTATAGTTTAGCGTAAATTTATCACCATAGCCCTGCCAACAACATAGGGCCCTTACAAGGTTGTCACCACAGTGTATACTTTATCATTATAGCCCAGTCGACCCCATGGCGCCCTGACAGGGCTGTCACCACAGTGTATAATTTATCATTATAGCCCAGCCAACAACACGGGGCCCTTACAGGGTTGTCCCCATAGTGTATGATTTATCATCACTGCCCAGCCGATCACAGCGGGCCCTGACAGGCCTTTCACCTCAGGTGTAATTTTTCATTATAGCCCAGCCAACAACACGGGGCCCTTCCCCCATAGTGTATGATTTATCATTGCCCATAGCCCAGCCAACCACAGAGGGTCCTAACACAGGAGTTGTCACCACAGTGTATAGTTTATCACCATAGCCCAGCCGATTGCATGGAGGCCCTTACAGAACAAGACTGTCACCACAGTATATGATTTATCATTATAGCCCAGCTGACTACACGGAGGCCCTTACAA
>JADBJO010000368.1:472500-490000 GCA_016801955.1 Conus betulinus | reverse complement strand
ACATTCATATGGTTTGCTTGTAAGCTCAGCACGGAGATTCAGCGAAACATGTGAAAACGTTTAGTCCTGCAAGCACGGTAACCGAGCATAAGATAAATAGTTTTGTTCACAGATCTTATTGAGTGGCTGTCAGTCGCCTTGGAATACTTACATTTCTCTCTGTATGTTCTATACGTGGGGAGCGCGCCGATCTGACAATGATCCCACGTGGCCACGATTCACTCCATCGACAGAAGACAAAATGTTTCAATCTTTGGCACATCTGATCATTGGCACAACGGGGTTGTAGGCACATGCCATGGACCCACAGTGAACACAACCAATGTAGGACACTAGATGTGAACGCACATTGGGCAGAGCAGTTCAGCGCCCTCATATTGGACAGTCGAATACGAGTAAATCGAATTGGCCTAGCAGACACACTTTTTTTTTTTTATTTAAACCATGCGTTCAAGTGGTGAGCAGCCCATATGTACGATTATATCGTATGCAGCCAACTATATAGATAGCCTCAACGTTGATAGTGAATTCGATCATCAGATCCGGTGACGCTACTGTAAGGTTCATGTTTCTTTACTGATGAGAAAAAAAACCATAGTTTTAAAACTGTATTTATTTTGTTTCATTCCGCAAAAAGAAGCGAGAGAATGACTTTCAGGGTAATGAAATGACAAGCATGACAAGAGAAGAACTGTAAATACTGACTGAAGCTGAGAAATTCTGAGATACCACAGCAGAAGGCGTCAAAGGGGTTAACGGTCAGGCAGGCAAACCAGGGTGTGGACGGGACTAAAAACAACATGGGAGTAAAGGCCGAAAAGTTAACAAAAGCAAAAACAAACAAACAAAACAAACAAACAAAAAAACTAACGCGATGATGGCTTCTAGACGATCTCAGAAGCTGTGTGTTCAGTGAACTTTACGTGGGACCTCCGATCAGAAGCACGCAGCGATGGACAAGAGAGGCAATTTTCTTCCCTCCCATGCCACGTGTATGCAGTCTTATCAGGACAGCCAAAGAAGTCGAGGGAACATGAAACAGTATCTTTGTTTTTGCAAGTTGGAGTCCCATTGCCCACACTGAAGGCATTTCGCTCTTCCTGAGGCTCGGCGACTGCCTCCCAGTTCACAGGCTGGCTACCTGTTCACCACGTGTCACAGGTGACAGTGTCGTCAAGTTAGAAGCAAACACACTGTGCGGGAGCTTGCGGCCAAAGCCTGCGTGCGGACAGTACCTGGTTTTGCTAAACAGCGGACAAGAGGCGGGCACATGTCGTTACCTGAAAGGGCAGCAAAGTCAACTGAACAATTCTTTCGCCTGGAAGAAGTTTAGTTAACTGCACAAGCATAGGGGGACTCCGACAAAGGCCAATGGTAGGACAATTTAAAAAGAGAGGGGGTAAGTTACCGCCAAGGACACAGACAAAGCACAGGACAAAACACAATGCATTTGGAGCTCTTGGGTCTTCTTCAGGCAAAAACAAACATTTAGGGCAGTTAAAACGAAGAACTAGACACCACTTCCATCTTCACATATTCGGCGCAAAATCAAAACGGCTGTTCAATGAAAATGGCAGGACTTACCTTCTCATATTCGGCGCAAAATCAAAATGGCTGTTGGATGAAAATGGCCGGTTTTCATCCAACAGCCATTTTGATTTTGCGCCGAATATGAGAAGTGGTGTCTCGTTCTTTGTTTTCGCTGTCCTAAATGTTATTTGCTTTTGCCTGAAGAAGATCCAGGAGGTCGAAATGCATTGTGTTTTGTTCTGTTCTTTGCTAGTCTGTGTCCTTGGCGGTAAGTAAACCCCTCTCTTCCTAAATTTTGCTTCATTTTCCGCCCTCAATCACTTCGTTTTGAAACAATGGTAGGAAAAATGAGGCGAGATACCGAGCCTGTCTCCTCTGCTTCTTTGGGACAGCCAATCCTCAACTGGGAGAGGGTGTCAAGACACCCAGGCCATGTAGTATACCACACTGTGTTGGATAAACTCATGAAACTCACTCTTGCCAGTTAAAAACACATTCATCGCGTGTAAGCGGTACGCAGTAAGGACAAATCTCACGCCCGATTAAAAGAGAGAACAAAAACATAACTCACGCCCGATTAAAAGAGAGGACAAGAACATAACTCACGCCTGATTAAAGGAGAGAGGATGGATAAAAGGCAAAGAGAGGTAGGGATGAGTATGACGGTGTGGGCAGTGAGGGGGAGAGGAAGACAATCGGGGGAGGGGGGGGGGGGGGAGAAGGGTGGATGTAACCAATGTCGGCTTCACTCAGACATGAAAAAGGCGTGCGTACAACGGGCAAGTAGTAGATCAAAGTAAGGCCACTTTGTGAGGATCAGCCTTTCGTCACGTAGGCCTTATAATTAAGCTGACGAGTTCCAAATTGTTCTTCGTCACAACCAAGTTACGTCATGGCCGCAGTACGTAATCCATTTCATAGCTGGCGCTTCCATTTTGAATTTCTCCACTATTTATCATCGCTGTTAAATTTGGGTTGATCCCGTCTCAGACACAAATGTATGACGTAGGCTAGTGGTAATTATGAAAATGTCTGGTAGCTGTTGCTATGGTGACAAATGACGCTATTCATATTGCTGATTTCGTATGGCTTCACTCCCTTGATTCACGATGAATGATTGCTTTGGTATATTTGGCACGGTACATTAATATGAAGCCGGTCATTGCTCTATTCAGTAATCTGTCAATGTCTGCGTGTCTGGTAGAAATTCCATTTAAAAGTCTCATCTTAATAACATGCCAGTAAACATTTATTACAAAATGTGTGCATAACATGTCCATCAAAATTTTCCTCTTTTCAGTGTGTAAAACAATAAATGTAACAGATCGCAATTTCTAAGAAAATGTCAATTTCTGTAATACTGAAAATATTGCTTAAAACGTTAATTTCAGATTGAGGCTTCTGCGATAGACGGTGTTCGGGAATGTGCAACGGAAATGTTGGAGCTCGCATTCAGCGGAAGTGACCCCGCCGTGTTCATGGGAAGGTATCGCTGGCAAGCACGGCCAAAGCAATTTCACCCCTACAGCCAGCTTCCAAGCCCTTTCATAGGGTGAATATACTAAAATATATGTTGAAACAGTGTGTGCCTCTGATGCAGACAGTTGATATCCCAGTCGTTATCCAGAAGTGCACTTCAAAAGAAATATCTGACCCTAAATCTAATTTTTGATCTTCTATTAACTGGGAAAAGTTAATCTGTTTGAAATAAAAAGACACATGCTACCTTCTTCTGATTTTTTTTTTCTGAAAAGGCCTGTTTGGGGGCTCCTTTGGTAAGGAATTATGGGGAAAATCTCACTGAGACAAATGCTGGCGTTTGTGGCTGCTGAGAAAAAAAAAGAAGTTTCAAACACACACACACACGCGCGCACGCATGCACGCACGCGCGACATGCACACAGGCAGCACGCAGATGCATGCACACACGCCCGCACACATGCACGCACGCACGCACGCACGCACGCACGCACGCACGCACACACACACACACACACACACACACACACACACACACACGCACACTATGAATTTAAACAGGGTGATTACACAGAATTGTTTCACGACAAATGGGTCAACTTAAAACAGTGTCAATAGATTGATAACGTATGTGGGGTTCACAATATACTGACCTTCTTCCTTGAGACTGCTCACCAGTGAAGACAAAACTCGAATAGAAAATAATAAAATCGGTATCTTATGCTATCAAGAGACTACGAGACCACGGTTCTAATCTTGGAGGAAAAGAAAAAACAGTGTGTCACCATGGAATTTATAAACAGTTTTGTGCCACAATAAAATTTCAACATGGTATTTACCCATCCTCGTTTGATATGATAAACTTCACAAAACACAATAACTTTGAATAAGGCATTGCCATGAATTTGTTGTGTCGCTTAGGAAAACGTGTTTCAGATGAAAACGCCGACATGTAGAGCTACACAGGCCTAAGGCATGTGTCACACACCAGTGTTTCTAAGTGAAGACATAGTCGAAAGAGTTTCGATACTGCTTTGTTCATGGCATGTCATTCGATGAAGTTCACACGATGAAAACGCGAAAGGGTGTAGCGGTGTGACCTTATACTGCTAAATATCGGTTGTTGTTGTTGTTGGGTTTTTTTTTTTTTTTTTTTTTGCTCTAAAGACTGCCCGTGTCTTCTGGTCGTTTATATCGAGACAGCAACTGAAGTACTCATAAAAGAGACGTGGAAAAGAGACGAAGCTTTTGCCTTGTTAAGATCAGACAGATGTAGAATACCGACAGATTTTCTTACTGAAGCAACAGAGAACACAACAGAGAGGACAAAGACGCTCACTATGAGATGTTGCAGTCGTGACAGAATGAGCTCAGAGACACTCCATTGCAGTCTGGGTGACAGCATAACCCGATCAGGGACGGAGCCGATATATCGTGACCCTGGCGGAAACAATATGAACTCATCTGGGAAATGCTTGTTTCTCGGAAAACAAGTGAGGGGTGGGAGGGGGAGGGAAGGGGTTGTCACTGCATTGTAGAACACCCAGAGGGCCAAAGGCGGTTTTCATTTGTCCTTGTATGAGTACGTAGCCTACTCTGGGACGTAGGCGAAAGCGGAAAGAAGTGTAAGGAATACAGGGGTCTTGGAAAAGTTGGTGCATACCAGGAAAAAAAAAAAAACTGCCTGGGATTTGACGGAGCCGAGACACATGCAGGCGGTTATGAAAAGTGGAGGGCAATGGCAGAAATGTCTCTCTGTGACTTCCAAAGACGTTTTTTTTTTTTTTTTTTTTTTTTTTTTTTTTTTTTTTTGGCGACCATTCGCTGGGGTGGGACTTAACTTTTAACTTTTTTTTTCTTTTCTTTCTTTTCTTTCTTTCCCCCCCCCCCTATTTTTTTTTTTTTTTTTTTTTTCATCATCTCCTGTATATGAGCGTCCATGTGCGTGTGACGAAGGTAGATGTGTGGGAACGGAGGGGAGGGGGGGGGGGGGGGTCAAAGACTTGTTTACAAACGGATACAAGAAACATGTCTACGAATTCCAGCCAACGCGCGAGAGAGGAAGTCGGAGTAGCCGAAGCCGGACGGTGCAGACCATTTCAGAAAACCCCACATGTATCAGTAACGTTACTTAGTCCGAACCCTACCTTCACAGTCCTGTCTGGAACTGCAGTTAAACACCTGCCTCAAACCGCAGTCACACGCCTGAAAGACTGCTCCTTCTGCAGTCCACACTGAATCGTTAGACTCTCTCTCTCTCTCTCTCTCTCTCTCTCTCTCTCTCTCTCTCTCTCTCTCTCTCTCTCTCTCTCTCCTCTGCACCTCCCCCCCCCCCCCCCCATCCCTTCTCTCCACCTTTCATTTCCATCTCCCCTTTTTCTGTCCCCAACCTCCAACCCCTCTTTTCTTCACCCTCCTCCTCCTCCTCCTTAATATTTCTCCTCCTCCAGTTTCCTCGGGGCATTCCCCAATCGGACGAGTGTGTGGGAGCGGGAATTGAAAGGGATAGCGGGGAGGGAGGGGGGAAAGGGTTTCATGTCAGTTGAAACTAAGGTCAGTCGCACTTCCTACAATAATATCAAGGGCGACGAGAGAGAGAGAGAGAGAGAGAGAGAGAGAAGAAGAAGAAGAAGAAGAAGAAGAAGAAAAAGAAGTTTTCAAAAGAAAGAGCCCAGACGGGGCTGACCAATTGCCTACGATGAAAATCATCATTTACGCATATCAGAAAAAAAAGAGATGGCAGCCCTAATACCCCCCCCCCCCCCCCCCCCCACACACCCACCCATCACACACACACACCACACTCACATAGGCCTAGGCCTACAACCCGAAGATGCGTACCATTTGCTGTTCCGAGAGACAGTTTAGGCTATATGAGCCTGTGCCTGATCTTCCAAACACTGATGATTGTAATGTTTTTCTACTTGATTTGATTTCGTTGCAGCAGTTTGGCCTACGCGTCTTTCTTCCTGTATCTTGGTCATGGTGATTATATTTCAAGATAATAGTGCATGCGACCAGACACAGACCCGCTCCCAAAGCATACATTCACAAATGGCGCAGTAGACATGAAGTCGTGACTCGCTGTCGAATCACACAGCCCAGCAGGGTGCAATCTGTACAGTGGTGGTAGGTAGGCTGTAGTCTGCAGCGGAACAGCGCCCACCACGCTGCCAATGAGGTTCACAGGCCGGGCATCAATGGCGGGAACACTTCCATTCACGCCGCTCCACGCTTCGCTGCTTCAGTTTCGGTTCACGGTCGCCATAATGTGACGTCAAAGTGCACGACTCCACCACTCCCCCCCCTAGTCTTCCCACGCTGCTAACGGTTCTGCCCATGTGCTTAGAAGGGAAGGGCGAGGCTGGTGTGTGTGTGTGTGTGTGTGTGTGTGTGTGTGTGTGTGTGTGTGTGTGTGTGTACTTAATGAACGAGCGAGTGAGTGAGTAAGTGAGTGAGTGAGTGAGTGTATGTGTGCGTGTGTGTGTGTGTGTGTGTGCGCGCGCGCACGCACGCGCGCGCGTGCTCGCGCGTGCGTGTCCATACGTATATGCTTACATGCATGCATGAATATCATGCGTTGGTGTGTGCATGTGTGAATGCGTAAGTGTCGATGTGACTGCGTGTGTAAGCGTGGGCGTGTAACATTTAATCTTGAATAACACACAAATTATTGCTGTGTAGTGAAGAAAAGGGATGGACTTAAAAAAAAATAAAAAATAATAAATAAAAAAAAAAAAAAAACCAACACTAAAATCCTTCATCGTTATGAAAACTGACATAGCAAAACAGTAGTAGGAGGTGGGCTCTGGCCTGGCGAGAAAAATCGAATTGACAATGAAAAAAAGACAGGGCCATACAATGCCGTAGTTACAGGCTTCTTGTTACTGGAGGAAAAAGGTTAACAGTTAAGTCAAAATGTTTGTCTAACCGTTGTTTTGTGAGAGACTATTAACGCTCCATGACGAGAGAGAGAGAGAGAGAGAGAGAGAGAGAGAGAGAGAGAGAGAGAGAGAGAGAGACAGACAGACAGACAGACAGAGACAGAGACAGACAGACAAAGAGAGACAGAGACAGACAGACAGAGAATGTTACTTATGACTCAGCCGACCGCGAAGGGCCATATTAGGGCTGTTTATGAAAAAAAAAGCGCTTTAAACAAGTTAACTGAAGGAAAAAAATGTTCGCCTTGGTCAAAACAGTTTGTTTGTTATCGGTTCTTGTTGTTGATGTGTTTTTGCTGATGTTGTTGTTGTTGTATTATGTCTTTAGACATCTGGCTGGGACTAAAAGATCGAACATGTCTATAGGTCCACACGAAAGGTTATTCAAAGCACAGTAAAAGCAGTCGTCCGGACACACACCGAGTCCACACAGGGGCCTGTGTCTTTCACTAAGGTCAGCGCCATACCATTCACGACCACATCATCCGTATCACGGCTTTAATCTTAAATCGATTCAATATAAAAGTCTTACATGAAAAAAAAAACAGTTCGATGGGTAAAAAAAAAATATATAGTGCATACCGTGAACTAGAGCTTTAATTAACATCTGAAGATAGACCTAGACGTACAGATCATCCGTACGATGACCAGGAGTGACGGTCCAACAACAACAACAACAACAACAGCAACAACAACAGAAACCTCTATTTTAAAACCAGTCGTCTGGACACTTGCATGATCCATACCATAATCTTGAATGACGGTCCAGCCAAAACCCCTATATCAAAACAATCCTAACGGTGATCTTCAATGAAAAGCACCCCACTGAAAAAAATAGTACTATGGACAGAAGGAGAATCCATATTGCGACGTGGACTGAAGGTTTAATGAAAGGAAACCAATGTGTTTAAAATAGTGCTCTGGACGAAGGCGTAATCCATACGACGAACTTGATAGGATCAACGAAAAAAAAAACTGTATCTAAAAAAAAGTCCTCTATACACGGGCATAACCCATAAGCGGATCAGGAATGACGGTCCCACAACATAAACCCTAAATAAAAACCAACGCTATGGACACAGACATAGTAGAAATTGTGACCTTGATCTTTAAGGGAAGTCAAAGCGAAAGCCCCAAACAGAAGTCTGGCCTGTAAACACACACATCATACAACCTGCGATTTTGATGTAAACACAAACGTGAACGATGATTTTCTGACAGTCAGATCATGAAGCATTGTCGAGTCAAAGTGGCCGATAATATTTGCTGGGTCTTGGGGAGAAAAATAAATGAAGTTCTACGTGAAGGCGCGTGACTTGCAGTATATGAACAGGTAAACAGATGATCATATTCTCTGTCTGTCTGTCTGTCTCTCTCTCTCTCTCTGTCTGTCTCTATGTCCCTCTGTCTCTGTCTGTCTCTGTGTGTCTCTCTATGCTCACTCAAGGGCATAATATTTGCGAACATAAATGCACATGTTTCACACACACACACACACACACCACACACACACACACACACACACACACACGCGCGCGCGCGCGCGCGCGCGCACACACACACACACACACACACACACACACACACACACACACACACACACATAGCGTCTCACACCACTTCCTTCCCTTCCAAGGAAACGATATTCATCGTTTCTAAATCAAAGTCAGCAAACACTTTCATCTAGTCGAATCTACATAATTTCCCACGGCATCAATTAGGCGGTGTCACAGTCCACTGACTGTTTCCACGCCGGAAAAAAAGAAAAGGGGGAAAAAAAGCACACGACCTCCATACACACATACACAATTATCTTGGACGTCTACAATATCCCTAACGAAGGGACTGATTCTAACAAAACTTTGGGTGTCACCATCTGAAAGGGATAATAACGGGAAAGAGACAGGAAGAGATGTAAGTGACAATAAACAAGGAAGTTAACCTTTTTCTCTCAAACAACACACACACACACACACACACACACACACACACACACACACACACACACACACACACTCACACACTCTCTCTCTCTCTCTCTCTCTCTCTCTCTCTCTCACACACACACACACACACACATACATACCCTCTCTCTCTCTCTCTCTCTCTCACACACACACACACACATCTCCCTCTCTCTCTCTCTCTCTCTCTCTCTCACACACACACACACACACACATACTCTCTCTCTCTCTCTCTCTCACTCACACACACACACACACACACACACACACACACACACACACACACACACACACACATACCACACTCCCTCTCTCTCTCTCTCTCTCTCTCACACACACACACACACACACACACACACACACACACATACCCCCCCTCTCTCTCACACACACACACACACACACACACACACACACACACACACACACACATCTAAAACAGAATAAGAATAAAATTGAAATGATGTACCTGTAGCCTAATGTAGTTGACCATGGTAGCAAAAAAGTTAAGTATTTCACTTGTAGAAAAAAAGTAGTACTTAATGAGTGGTGAGGTTAATGTCATACTAGTCTAAGGATCCTGGTGATGATCGCTGATATCAATGTCACACTAAGTGATGATTGGTGATGTTAATGTCATACTAGTCAAAGGATCCTGGTGATAATTGGTGATGTTAATGTCATATTAGTCAAAGGATCCTGGTGATAATTGGTGATGTTAATGTCATACTAGTCAAGGGATCCTGGTGATAATTGGTGATGTTAATGGCAAACTAGTCAAAGGATCCTGGTGATAATTGGTGATGTTAATGGCAAACTAGTCCAAGGATCCTGGTGATGATCGGTGATATCAATGCCATACTAGTCAAAAGATCTTGGTGGTGATTGGTGCTATTAATGTCACACTTGTCAAAGGATCCTGGTGATGAGTGGCGATTTTAATGTCATACTAGTCAAAGGATCCTGGTGATGAGTGGTGATTTTAATGTCATACTAGTCAAAGGATCCTGGTGATGAGTGGTGATTTTAATGTCATACTAGTCAAAGGATCCTGGTGATGAGTGGTGATTTCAATGTCATACTAGTCACAGGATCTTGGTGACAGGTGGTATGTATACACAGCATGGACTGAACGGCTGTTATGATTGCACCCACTGCGGAACTCTCAGCTGTTTACAGCTTGGCCACATCCTCAGTTGGTGCCTTGTCTTTGACATTCTTCTTTTTGTTTTTTCAGTTCTGTCAGTGATATTCTCTTTCGTGCCCAGTCATTGACATATTTTTGTGCCCTGTCATTGAAATAGTTTTTTTCTGCCCTGTCATTGTCATATTTTTGTGCCCTGTCATTGAATTCTTTTGGTGCCAGGTTACTGAATTTTTTGGTGCCTTGTCATTGACAGACTTTTGTGCCATGTCATTGACGTATTTTTTGTGCCCTGTCAGTGACATATTTTATTGTGTCCTGTCAGTGACATACTTTATTGTGTCCTGTCAGTGACATACTGTTTTGTGTCATGTCAGTGACATACTGTATTGTACCCTGTCAGTGACATACTGTATTGTGTCCTGTCTTTAACATACTTTCTTGTGCCTTGTCAGTAACATACTTTATTTTGCCCTATCAGTGACATACTGTATTGTGCCCTGTCAGTGGCATACTGTATTGTGCCCTGTCAGTGACATACTTTATTGTGCCTTGTCAGTGACATACTGTATTGTGCCCTGTCAGTGACATACTGTATTGTGCCATGTAAGTGGCATACTGTATTGTGCCCTGTCAGTGGCATACTTTCTTGTGCCCTGTCAGTGACATACTTTATTGTGCCCTATCAGTGACATACTGTATTGTGCCCTGTCAGTTGCATACTTATTGTGCCCTGTCAGTTAACATACTTTCTTTGTGCCCTGTCAGTGACATACTTCGTTTTGCCTTGTCCGTGGCATACTTTATTGTGCCCTGTCAGTGGCATACTTAATTGTGCCCTGTCAGTGGCATACTTTACTGTGCCCTGTCAGTGGCATACTTCATTGTGCCCTGTCAGTGGCATACTTTACTGTGCCTGTCCCTGTCCGTGGCATACTTCATTGTGCCCTGTCAGTGGCATACTTCATTGTGCCCTGTCAGTGGCATACTTTACTGTGCCCTGTCAGTGGCATACTTCATTGTGCCCTGTCAGTGGCATACTTTACTGTGCCCTGTCAGTGGCATACTCTATTGTGGCCTGTCAGTGACATACTGTATTGTGCCCTGTCAGTGACATACTGTATTGTGCCCTGTCAGTGATATATCTTATTGTGCCCTGTCAGTGGCATACTGTATTGTGGCCTGTCAGTGACATACTGTATTGTGCCCTGTCAGTGACATACTGTATTGTGCCCTGTCAGTGACATACTGTATTGTGCCCTGTCAGTGGCATACTTTATTGTGCCCTGTCAGTGGCATACTATATTGCGCCCTGTCAGTGGCATACTGTATTGTGGCCTGTCAGTGACATACTGTATTGTGCCCTGTCAGTGGCATACTTTATTGTGTCCTGTCAGTGGCATACTGTATTGTGCCCTGTCAGTGACATACTGCATTGTGCCCTGTCAGTGACATACTGTATTGTGTCCTGTCAGTGGCATACTTTATTGTGCCCTGTCAGTGGCATACTTTATTGTGTCCTGTCAGTGGCATACTATATTGTGCCCTGTCAGTGACATACTGTATTGTGCCCTGTCAGTGACATACTGTATTGTGTCCCTGTCAGTGGCATACTTATTGTGCCCTGTCAGTGGCATACTTTATTGTGCCCTGTCAGTGACATACTGTATTGTGCCCTGTCAGTGGCATACTTTATTGTGTCCTGTCAGTGACATATCTTATTGTACCCTGTCAGTGGCACATACTGCATTGTGCCCTGTCAGTGACATACTGTATTGTGCCCTGTCAGTGACATACTGTATTGTGCCCTGTCAGTGACATACTGTATTGTGCCCTGTCAGTGGCATACTTATTGTGCCCTGTCAGTGGCATACTTATTTGTGCCCTGTCAGTGGCATACTTCATTGTGCCCTGTCAGTGACATACTTATTTGTGCCCTGTCAGTGGCATACTTCATTGTGCCCTGTCAGTGGCATACTTTATTGTGCCCTGTCAGTGACATACTGTATTGTGCCCTGTCAGTGACATACTGTATTGTGCCCGTCAGTGACATACTGTATTGTGCCCTGTCAGTGGCATACTATATTGTGTCCTGTCAGTGGCATACTGTATTGTGCCCTGTCAGTGACATACTTTATTGTGTCCTGTCAGTGGCATACTTTATTGTGCCCTGTCAGTGACATACTGTATTGTGCCCTGTCAGTGACATACTTTAGTGTCCTGTCAGTGGCATACTTTATTGTGCCCTGTCAGTGACATACTGTGTTGTACCCTGTCAAGTGACATACTGTATTTTGCCCTGTCAGTGACATACTGTATTGTGCCCTGTCAGTGACATACTGTATTGTGCCTTGTCAGCTGAGTTAGACTACAGTTTGTTTGAATTTGCCCTCGTTTTTGAGCTCAGTTTGAATTTGCCCTTGTTTTTGAGCTCAGTTTAAATTGGCCTTGCTTTTTTCGCTGTGTTTCTTTTATTCATCAATATTGATATAATTGTATGTCACAGTTGTGCGATTCGCCGGGTTCAATCAACTTACTTTCGACCAGGTCAGAACACTCGTCGGGATTATCCTGTAGTCCAGCAGTCAGAAGAGAGCTGAATGAACCAAGGGATGCTACTCTCACAACAGTGGAACTCCAAAAGGAGAACATGATGGACTTGATGGGGGAAAAGTTGATAAAAGTATACAGAAGCCTGGAAAATCTGCATTGTCACACCTTACCTCCTTACCTGAATGTGTAATCAGCACCAGACTATTTTGCGATGTCTTTCCTGGCAAGACTTTTCGAAAATGGAATACGCGCGACCAAGATGGATGAAATACTGTTGCCTTTGTCTGAAGACATGAAGCGTACAGCAAGCGTCAAGAACTACAGGCGTTTGGTCTTAAACTGCTGACGTCGATTCTCCATTCTGACGTTGCAGCCATGTGTGCAATGGCGCTTACGTGCGACTGCTGAAAAACTCGGTTGGGATGGAGCATGCATTCGTTTCCTGAAGATGTCGGGTTGGAATCCCTGGTGTCTGATTCAACAAAAATGGAAATCTGTAATCGTGATCGTTCTGATGCCATCAATATCGTGGTAGATATGTCCAACTCCTCTGTCCCATACTCTTCCCCTCTTGCCTCTTCTATCCCCATGGTAATTTTCGTTTGGCATGTCACCCGACGTTGGTAAGACGTTAAACCTAAATGTGGCTCAACCACTTTCAGGTTTGTTAGGTTGGTTGGTGTTCTTTTTTTTTTCCCTATGTGGTTTATCGTGATCAGTTTCCTGTCCTATGCGCAGTCACGGGTCCAAGTCCTAGGCAGGCTGTCGACCACAGCGCAAAGGATCAAAAGTGGACATAAACACGCTGGTTTGATCGAAAATATACTATTTTGGTTTGATGAACTCGGTTCTCTCCCTCCAACCGTCCGATGTTCAGGTGTGTGACAGATAATCCATAAATTAGCCATGACTGGAGCAAGGATTATATGACCAAGGCAGAAGAGAGAGAGCAGGAAGAGGGGAGCGGGGTTGGGGGGGGGAGTGAGATTTATGTCAACTTTAAAGATCGGTGTCCAGGCAATACGCGGTAACTCTCTCTCTCTCTCTCTCTCTCTCTCTCTCTCTCTCTCTCTCGTTTCTCTCTCTAAGTCGGACTCCCCATTCCCATGCTTCCTGTCATGTGCGTGTACACACACACTCTGTCTCTGTATCTGTCTGTCTGTCTGTCTGTCTGTCTGTCTGTCTGTCTCTCTCTCTCTCTCTCTCTCTCTCTCTCTCTCTCTCTCTCTCTCTCTCTCTCTCTCTGCATGTAATTTTTCAATGTTATGCCTCACTCCCAATGTAATTTTAAAGGACAACAACAATGGAATGTATTGTCCCATTCTACAGCAACAAGTAGGATCAATAAATGAAAAATATCATCGGTAGTAATCTTTGCCAGTAAACAAGCCTCTGTGCGTATTTGATAAATTCGCCGGGTAAACAAATGGCACAGTTGAAACCGAAAGGACACTGACAGATTTTTTCCAGGTGCAGACAACATATATCGTCTAGAAATTGTGAATTGTATCTTTTGTTTGTCTTTGACAAACATGCTAAAAGTCATGTGGCCAGACTGATTTTCATCTTGCTTATAGCCCAGCCGACCACAAGGGGTCATATATCACGGCTGGGTTCAGAGTTGATGTGTCAGATAACCTTTCACCCATGTAACCTCATTCCTGAAGTCGCACCGGTATGTCTCTTGTGTTCAAAGGTCAAAGTTGATGAAACATACGCTTGGCATTTCTGCCCTGCTGTAAGTCATGTGTGCCAGGCGTATACTTCAAGTACAGTTTATTCAAATCCATGGCAGTTCCGTGTGCCTGATGATGAAACCGAATTATTCGGAGCAGTGTATGTATCTACTTGACTCTCGCCTGAAATACCATTCTGTTATGTCCATTATTTCATAGTTACTCCGGTCAGTTAACACGCGGGAATCAGTTGATGTGTGTGTACTTTTTTGCTTTGAATTTCATAAGATCATGTTTTCATTTGAGTATATAAGCTTAAATACCCCATGCACACCAGCCCCAGCCTCTTACATTCCTAGTCTTTCCCCAAGCTTCGTAAGGGGCAGCATAGGCACGTTGCCTACACTGAATGAATTTTTGTTTGATTATTTGTTTGTTTTTGTTTGCTTTTTTATAACCTCTCTTTCTCTCTCTCTCTCTCTCTCTCTCTCTCTCTCTCTCTCTCTCTCTCTCTCTCTCACACACACACACACACACACACACACACACACACACACGCGCACAAGGGCATGTACACACACACAAACGCACGCGCGCGCGCGCGCGCACACACACACACACACACTCAAACATGCGTGCACATGCACACACTCTCAACACAAAAAAAAAACGTGCGCACGCACGCGCGTACATATAATCTCTAATGCGCGCGCGCAAACGCAGAGAATGTGCATAGATAATTATGTAAGGGGGTGTGGAAATGTGGTGAGGATGGGAAGAGGGGGGAGGGGGTAACTGAGTGATGGGGGGGGGGGGGGGGGGGGGTGACAGAAGGAGCAGAGAAATGAGAAGAGAGATGGGGGGGGAAGGGGACGAAGGAAGAAAGAAAAAGAAAAGGGAGGAAAGAGAGAGAAATGGGGGGGGGGGGGGGGGGAGATGGGGAAGGGAGAGTGAAAGAGAGACAGACAGACAGACAGACAGACAGACAGATAGGGAGACAGACAGAGAGACAGAGAGAGGCGGCGGTAAAAATGAGAGTGGGAGAAAGTGAATGAGTCAGCGACAGACACAGAAAGACGGAGACAGAGATGAACGCGACCTGCTTCTCGCCTTCTGGTCATCATCAGCATCAAAACGCTTCCCACGGGAAAAGAGAGAGGTTGACTACAGTGTTACAGTCATCAATTCTATACCCGACCCCATAGAAACATCAGTGCATTGCAAACATCAGACTCTCACTTATTCATCACCACCATCATCACCACCAACCACCACCATCACCACCACCACCAGTCATCACCGCCACGACAGCAGCAGCCGGCACCAACGCAGCATCAGTACTGATCCTCCCCATCCACTACACGACAACAAAACAACAACAACACACAACAACAACAAACACACCTAGTACGTACCCTAGCGCTTTAGTCGTCCACTCAAGGGCAGCTCAACCTGAATACAACTGACCCGTGGAAGGTACAGTGCTATTTTCAATTGCCTTTTTTTTTTTTTTATCCAGTTGGCGGCTAACGCAACGCACGTTGTTGGCTCGCCTGCCGAGGTCTTGCCGTGCTGATGCAATCACTGAGTTCTTGGGAGTTTCAAACGCGACCCGCGCACTGCACTGCACTGCACTCGTGACAACATGCACACACACTCGTGTACTTGGCCACGACGGCACCAATAACAGAAGGGGGAAGGGGGGGGGGGGCTGCTTTCCAAAGTTAAGAAAATAAGACACACTGCCCCCTGCTACCTACCAACCCCCTCATAAACCCGCTGGTATTTGCTGGTTACCTGTATTTTAGACCAGTGTTTTGATGTCGAAGTACGCCGCCCTTATGCACAGAGGCCAAGATATTTATGATGATGCAAGTCTCACTCACTGTGTATGCACCAGGGCGACCCCCACTAACACCCCTTGGTAGGCTGATCTGTCTCGCTTCAGTAGGCCGGGCGTAACGCGGCGGTCTGACTTCAAACAAACACAACACGGCAGATAGGCGCACGTACTACGTCGGTTGTAGCAGCTGCTATGACGTCGCCTGTGGTAAGACAAGCCGTCTGCGGTATAGACGAGAGAGGTAGGGTGGATGGGATGGTGGGGGTGATGGGGGGGGGGGGGGGGGGGGGGGGGGGGGTGGAGAGTGGGGAGGGCTGGAAAGGAGGGGGAAGGGAAAGGGGGGGGGGGTTGGATGTGCCAAACACGTGTTGCAGTGTCTAGCCCTCCCACACGAACACCTAAGTTGTGTGTGTGTGTGTGTGTGTGTGTGTGTGTGTGTGTGTGTGTGTGTGTGTTGCAGTGTCTAGCCCTCCCACACGAACGAGGGAATCTCCACATCTAAGGAAGTGGTTATGATTGGGGAAACCGCACGCGCGTGTTTGTGTGTGTGTATCTACGTACGCGTGTGTGTGTGTCTGTCAGTGTGTGTGTGTGTGTGTGTGTGTGTGTGTGTGTGTGTGTGTGTGTGTGTGTCCAGGCATGTGTGCGCATGTGCATATTAGCCTATGTATGTACATAAGTATTTGTGCATATATCCGCACGCCCGCGCATGTTTTGGTGTGTGTGTGTGTGTGTGTGTGTGTGTGTGTGTGTGTGTGTGTGTGTGTGTGTGTGTGTGTGTGTGTGTTTTTCCCATCTCCACATTTAAGGAAAGTGTTATGATTGGGAAAGCCGCGCGCGCGCGCGCGCGCGTATGTGTGTGTGTGTGTGTGTGTGTGTGTGTGTGTGTGTGTGTGTGTGTGTGTGTGTGTGTGTGTGTGTGTGCACGTGTGTGCGTGAGCATATGTGTGTGCACCTATGTATTTGTGCACGCTCGCGCCTGTTTTGTGTTGTGTAACGCTCGGCGCATGTTTTTGTGTATGTGAGAGAGAGAGGCTTGAGAGAGAGAGAGAGAGAGAGAGAGAGAGAGAGAGAGAGAGAGCACTACTTTTCTTCAAAGAAACCGTAATGAATGTATTTCTCGTCATTCGTGGTAACAGCAATTCTAACCGGTGTTGCTGCTGGTGAACAGGTCTTCAACAGGCGGCTTTGGGGGGCACGGCGCCGATTGCTGGAGATGGAAATACCTGCCGTAGGTCACGGGTTTCATTCCTCATGGCTCACTGGGACCACTGAGGTTTGTTTTTCACCAGTGCTGTTCAGCCCTGTGAACGTTTCATTGTAATCACGTTTGCAGTTACTGTTTGCCTACAGCGATGGAAAAAATC
>JADBJO010000368.1:460000-462500 GCA_016801955.1 Conus betulinus | reverse complement strand
TAAATATTCTTTCTTTGTGGCGGATTCCATGCCCTGTACATTAATTACAATACACCTTTGTGTTGTGATTAATCGACAAAAGTGCCGAGAATAAGGCAAAATGCTCTATTTATGATAATAAAGATACGGCGTTGCTGTTAGCGCAGGGGGCCTATAGGCGTCAATCAGACCCGAGAGATACAGATACCTGCAGTGTGTTGGTCAGGATATTTAAGCAACACTCTCAGAGATGCATCCACTACCTGGTGTGGTCCAAGCCTTGCCAACTGAGCCCATAGCAAGCTCATCTCTATGGGTCAGAGCAGAAAATTTCCATAAACAAATGGCACTGATGGGAACCGAACAACGTCTTCCCAGCCGTCCGTCCGTGACGCTAACCACTTTGCCACGGCGGCCGATACTTTCCGCCTTGTCCTCTGTTCTCGTGCGCTACTGTGAATGTTCCCTTCCCGTGGACCTCAAAATCTGAAGTGTAACGTTCTACCCAAATACTCTCTCACGTTTTTCACCAGACATGATTTGCGGTGTGACAACAAGGCGTATGGGTTGCGCTGCATGGGAACTGAACAGTATGGCGGTAATAATAAGAGAAGATTTTCTTTTTGATCTCCAGAGAAATCCATCTAGTCTATATTGATTATGATGTGAATCTTAAAAACTTTGTCCGTCTCTGTCACCTTTACCCATCAGACTACTGAATACATTGGTCAGATTATGCAATACGTTGATTATCATCTATTTTTTTCTTCCAGTTTCCTCTAAAATGCCTATGCCTTCTCAATCTGTTGTCAGGCCTCCTTCTCTGTTTTCCGATGGGAGGTGTGTGTGTGTGTGTGTGTGTGCCTCCCTGTGTCTGTGTGTGTGTGTGTGTGGTGGTGTGTGTGTGTGTGTGTGTGTGTGTGTGTGTGTGTGTGGTGTGTGTGTGTGTAAAAACAGCCATTGATTTTATACAACACAATTCTGTTTGGGGCGAAATGTAAGCGGGTACACAGATCTATCAGATGAAACGTGATTGGGGAAAATGTGATTTGAAAAAAAAGAAAAAAAAAAAAAAAAAAAAAGAAAGAAAACAAAAACGACTGGGAAAAACGTGATATGCCAAATGTGATTGGGAAAAAACGTGCTTGGATCAAACGTGATCAGGAAAAAAAAATGATTGCACCACACGTGATCGGAAAAAACGACTGACCACACGTGATCGAAAAAAAAAAAAAATCAGACCAAAAAATCGGAAAAAAACGTGATTGGACCACACGTGATCAGATCAACGTGAAACCACACGTGATCGTGAAAAACGTGATTGGACCACACGTGATCGGAGAAAAAAAAAAATTGATCGGACCACACGTGATCGGAAAAAAAAACTGGACCACATGTGATCGGGAAAGCGTGATTGAAAAAAGTGATCAGGACCAAATGTGATTGGAAAAAAAACATGATTGGACCACACGTGATCGGAAAAACGTGATTGAAAAAAGATTATAGCAAAAAAAAACGTGATTGGGAAAAAAAAACGTGATTGGACCACACGTGATTGGAAAAACGTGACTGGACCAAACGTGGTCGGGAAAAACGTGATTGGTTCACACGTGATTGGAAAAAACGTGATTGGGATCAACTGATCGGGAAAAAAAAAAAAACGTGATTGGACCACACGTTAACTGTAAAAAAAAAACGTGATTGGACCACTTGTTATTGGAAAAAAACGTAACTGGATCACACGTGACTGAAAAAATGTGATTGGACCACACGTAATTGGGAAAACGTGACTGAATGAAGCGTCATTAGGAGAAACCTGGTGTACCGCGTCTGTGGATTGATGAACTGTGGTTGGAATGACTCTGTGCTGGTGTCTCTACGAAAGAAGACGCTTTAATTTGTGTGTTTTAATAAGTCTGGTTCCACTGCGACTAATTCAGTTTAAAGTGAAGTTGCTTCCTATTTCTTCAGCGGAGTTGGGAGAGAGAGCGGGCAGCAGGGGGACAAAGAAGTGTTAAAGTGTTGGCTAGATGTTTAACCCCACTGCTGAGACCATTATGAAATCCCTTGAATTTCCGCCTTGTACACAAAACCATCTGTGAGACGATTTTCGCCTCCTGAATATATACTCATCAGTAGATCCAAACCTGCCTGGGTCAGTCCACATTAGATGTCTAAAATGGATAAACTACATATGATCCGTGGTATTCTAACTATCATTGGAAAAAAAGCCACAATCCAGTTGCCTTGCAAGGCAGCAAGTGAAAGCAAAATAATGAAAATAAAGACAAAGCGTTGCAAAGAAATGACTAGAACAAAATAAATGAATAAATAATAAACAGATGTAGAAAAAAAAGAGAGACAGAGAGGGTCGGGGTGCATCGGTAAGAAGTGTGTGTGTGTGTGTGTGTGTGTGTGTGTGTGTGTGTGTGTGTGTGTGTGTGTGTGTGTGTGTGCGTGCGTGTGTGTGTGTGTGTGTGTGTGTGTGTGTGTGTGTGTGTGTGTGTGTGTGCGTGCGTGC
>JADBJO010000368.1:450000-452500 GCA_016801955.1 Conus betulinus | reverse complement strand
TGTGCAGTAACGCAACGGAACCACACTTAACCTCCCAAATCCTCCTGTAAACAGAATCTAAAAGAAAAAGTGCTGGAGGAAGAGTTTGTTAAAAGGTACATCTAATGGAAACCAAGACACACACAAAATGTTCATGAAAAACATGTCTTTAAAGACGAAGAGTCTTTGAATTTAAGCTCAATACAGACAAGGACAAAAACGTTCCATTGCAAAATCTTTAAAGGAATGCATTTTTGTCGTGAGGTTAATCTAGTATAGAAAAATGTAAAAGTGTTCTAGAAAAAAAATCTCTAAAGAGAGTCTTTGTTGTGAGGTAAATATAGTATAGACCGAAAAAAAAAACATGTTCAGAAAAAGGTAGTATTGAAAGAGAAGGTGTCTGTACTTACCTGTTCGTTAAACCTGTGGCATGTTGCACAGCAAGAAAGCTCGATCCTGCACACTGGCCTGTTCTGCACACAGCCTTCTGCACAGTACTTCATGTGAGTGTCAAGCCCGTCAATTGTCCCTCCACTGTTCATCGACAGGTGTTTCTGGGATCTTCCTCTCTTACTTTTTACTTCTGGTGTCCAGTGAAAAGCAACTCAGAGATGATGTCCTGTCTTTGTGGATGAAGTGCCCAATCCATGTGAAACGCCTCGTCATGATGATGGGGCTCATGCTCCCTTGTTTGATCTGGTTGATTCGTGCTGGGTTGAAGACGGTTTTAGGCCAGATTATTCGCTCATATCTCCCAGCTAGGGTCGTCGATCGAGGAGAATCCAAGAACGACCTGCAATGAAATGGAAAATGCAAGAAATATTTCATGGGTAAGTATCAATGTCGTTCTTCAAAAACATCTTGACGTTAGGAAATGTTGTGACCGTTGAATCCGTAATGATCTGATTGACGAATAAAAAAGAAGGCAAGACTGACTGGTTGATGTGGAAATCGCGTTTTGGACAAACTTAATGGAGCCAAGACGTGGATCCCGAAACAAAGCAACAACCAGCAGTCTAAATTCCTCCCGGTGAAAACACACCCTCACATTTTAAAAGATCCAGAAGTGCAGACCAACTATTGGAGGAGTGTTTCTTTTGAACAATCCCAGCATGTAGCCTTCATATTACCTCTGAACATAAAGACATAAACCTCAGACTGGAATGTCAACCAGCGCCCAAGCAAAGTCTTTGGAGCTTGGGACAGGATGCATCTCTGCACTGGAACCTAGGATCTCCGGCTGTACTTTGACAATACCAGTGCCGACTCTCCAGCAGCAACTCTTGGTGGAAAAATAAGAGTACAGCTGGACGCTTTTTCCCCCACATTCCCCCCAGTTTGTCCCCCTGCCATTGGTTCCTGTTCCATGTGTTCAAGCAACATCTGAGGGGAAGGCAGCTCCAGAGTACTAAAACATTGCGAGCCATGTTCGAGGGCGTAAGTTTTGACGGACGCCAGGGACACATGATTTCAGACATTGGCAAAGTGTGTGAAGGCAGGCAGGGGATGTATCAACAAAGCTGAAATGGTGAAGTCATACATAAGTGTGCCCCAAAAGTTACATTCGCATACCTATCCGACCCCTCTCCTCCCTCATAGACAAAAAAAGTTTCAGTTTTCTTTTTTTTTTTTTTTTTTTTTGCTGAGGCACATACAGTGGGGACAAAGACTACAATGTACTAGAAGAAAAGTCTTTAAAATCAGTGCCTTTATTATGAGATAAATGCAGTACAACCAAAGAAAAAAAAAAAAATTCCAGAACGGTGAGATCAACGTCGTGTTAGCCGGAAGCCCCCAAACAAAATATTGGTAGAGCGCCTGACTCGTAATTTTGGTGATCCTGAGGTTGCGGGTTCGAACCTCCGCCGGGCGTTTTCGGTACAGGGGGATTTTTCCCTCGGAGTTAACATTGGTTCTGACTCCATTTCCCATACAGTCCTTCGAATGAGACTATAAACCGAGGTTCCGTGTGTGAACGCACGCATAACATCTTGCACACACGTAAAATCCCATCACCAACATTCGGAAGAGTAGGCCAGTTTGGCCGTTGGTATGGATGACACGTTACACATAGCATGCACCCTGAGTGAGAATGGAGAGAATGAAGGAAGTAAGGAAAATGAGTGATCGATATTGAACGATACTGACTGGATGACACGGGAAACGACTGAATGAAGCGCCAGCTGGCAGCTCTTCAGTCGGCACTACCCAGGTAGGCAGCCCGTTGTGTGTAAACGAGTGTTGATTGTAAAGCGCTTAGAGCTTGGTCTCTAGCCGAGAATAGGCGCTATATAAGTATTCATTATTATTATTATTATTATTATTATTGGAAAGTGTTACGGGCAAAGGTAACGTGTTTCACGAGATGGTCGCTTGACACCCGTCAACCCCGCACGACCCAGAATACACTATAACACCAGGCCATGAAACATGATCCTTTTTCCAACAGGTTATGAGCTGTAGATGGCGCCTGTCAAGGAGACCTCCTTTCAGCAGTTCTCTTCAGGTTCCCTCTGGACCA
>JADBJO010000368.1:437500-447500 GCA_016801955.1 Conus betulinus | reverse complement strand
GAATAAAATTTCATCGATAGGATAAATGTGATGTAAAAAAAAAAAAAAAAAAAAAAAAACAACACACACTCCCTTGCAATCCAAGCAGTGTTATTTCTACGGACGCATTTCTCTGCAAACATTCACACTCTTCTGATCTCAATACAATTCAGGGGAATTAGAGGCCGGGTATAAAGTAGCTCAAATGACATAAACTGGCCAAGGCCTAAGTGTATCCCAGGTATAAGTATCCTAGGTTAGTTTATATCCTTGGTATACTCTGTCCTGGGTCAGTTTATACAAGGGCCTACTCTGGACGGGTAGAGTCCGGCCTGATACCCCGGCACCACTGAAATCACGTGGAGTGTTGGCGAGTATACCGCGGGCGATTCTCTCGCCCTGGCAAAGCAAGAAGACGGCCTCGCAATGAGAAGCGATGTCTTTGATTCACGTTATCGGCTAATTGTGACTTTACATGATGCGGGAGAGTTGGATGGGAAAATTCTCTGTCTCTGTCTGCCTGTCTGTCTCTCTCTCTCTCTCTCTCTCTCTCTCTCTCTCTCTCTCTCTCTCTCTCTCTCTCTCTCTCTCTCTCTCTCGGTCTGGAGGACGTCACCTGACCAGCAACAATTGGGATTATCTTGCCCATCATCATGACTGTGTTTCAGAAAAATATGGCACCCTTATTCCCACATTCCGGCCTGACTCTTTGAAAGAAAAATATGGCAACTGGCCGAAACACATTGGAAAGCCTTGAGTAATGATTATGTGACAACATTTAATTTTTTCATTAAATATTGTTTCAATCTATTTATGTATAAGATTGTTCGTAAACTCCTGGAACTATAGGAAACCAATTACCATTTTTTTAAAAAATACTTCGACACATATAAGAAAAACTTTTGCATCAGGGACTTGCATTTTTCAGTGCGTATACATAGGTATGATCTCACTTTAAATACAAATTAGCGTTGGTGAATATACTCGAGCTGTTTGGGTTATCTTTACTACTGTCGAAGCTCTTAATCATCATCGGTCATGAAATGCTTCTGTACTCACTGTATCCATTGGTATCCTGTCTCGTGTTTTTCACGGAAACTAGTGCTGTGAACAGCTGCTGGCACTGTGCGTTAATGTCAGTTTCACTGTCCCTCCCTTCCTCTCGCTCTCGATTTTAGCCTATCTGTGTAAGAGAGTGGATGTGTGTGCGCGCGCGTGCGCATGCATGTGTGTGTGTGCGTGGACGCACGCGCGAACGCCTGCGTAGGCCTACATGTGTGTGTGTGTGTGTGTGTGTGTGTGTGTGTGTGAGAGAGAGAGAGAGAGAATGAATGAATGAATGAATGAAATGATTTATTGCTTTAAAGCAGTACAGCTTCCTTAGCAAAGTCTTGAGCCCAGGTTGTCATCCCAGGTAGAAGAGGATCAGGCCGTGTAGCGTCTCCAGCGTCCGTGCAGCACGTGCCTGGATGTCAGCGTGTTGTGTTCTGCTGACACGTTTTCCTCGGCGGAGACTGGCCAGTTTGGTCCGCTCCTCTGCCAACATGTGTCTGTCATCCTGCTTCACAAACCAGAACGAACAGTCACTGTCATTTGGCGTACACGGAACCTCCAACACCAGATCGTCCGATTCACAGAGTAGTATGTCTGATCCACTGGAACGATCAAGAGCGATTTTTTTCTGAATAACTTGTTTCTGCTCTTGTCTCTCAAGTGTCTCTGGACAGATTTTTTTTTCTCAGAGTGGCAACATAACTTTTAACGACACTTGTACTGAAACCTGCCACGAGGTTTTCATAGACCGGCTCGATGTCCGTGTCAGCTGGTGGAGAGAGGACAGAGCTATCGATGTACTCACATGTTTCAGCACAATCGTTCAGGCGCAAAGTATCATTCTCCGATCTTACTGGATTATCCAAGCTAACCGCATGACCCGAGTGTGTAGCCACTGTGTGTTTCCCGTTTCTGGGTCATATTCACACAGATTTTCAAGTCTTGCATCGGTCGAAGACGGAGTGTTCAAAACAGATGCAGAAGCTTCATCATGTTGTCCACTTGCCTGCCTCTCTTGCTGCTGTCGGGGCTCTCTGCTGGTCTCGTCGGATCTGGCTGGGAGGTTTCTTCCTGTAGTACTGAACCTGTGTGTGTTGCGGTTCAGGACAGGATCCGCCATGTTTGTTGACATTTGGAAAGAAGCCGGCTTGAGGCGCAAAACAACCACCGTGTTTTCACCTTCTCCTGCAATTTTCCAGCTTGTGACGTTATTGTCCGTTAGCAGGGCGTTCAGGGTTGTCTCCACAGCTACTGGTAGACCAGAAACTGGCATGTTTGCGATGAAATTTGCCAAAGTTATCGCAGATCAATCAGTGTGCGCCCTGTTGCTTCTGCTCACGTCACTGCAAACTGCAGTGAGATTATACGTTTGCAGCCCTGTGTCAGGTAGTTACTTCCGGCATCTTTGTGTGCAATGCCCTAACCCCATACCAGTTTGCATGTGGTTTATCTTCGTGTTGTCCACCTCTTTGTCGACGGCCCGCTCCTCTCCGTCACGCTGGACTGGGTTTGACTGCATGACGAACGTGGCTGTGCGGGCAAAATTTTTGTTTGCGCGCGTTCACGCGATGCACGGGATATCCGTTTAAGAGTCCACTAGACGCAAGGCATCCGACGTGTAAACATGCAGAAACAGATGGACGTGTTCTTAATGCTTTGTTATGGCAGGCGGCGATGCCAGCAGAGCGCCAGGGACGGAGGGCAGGCAGACCGTGTAGGGCGGCGCAGCCTACCATCCTCGCCCCAGCCCAGTGACGACGCGTGTAGCCAGTGTCCCCCAGGGGCGTGTCTTGAAACCGTGGGGCAGGTGGGCGACGAGGCGCTGCCACTCTGCGACTTCCCCATGGCCTGCATGACCAGCAGGGCCCTTCGCTTGGGGAAGGGAGAGTAGGAACGGCCCTCACGGGCGCGGGGTGCACGGGGATCGTCGCAGCATGTTGGCGACGGCTGTCCCGCCTGAATCCTGCCTGGGTTGGTCTCATGCGGAACAGGACCGTCCCCACTCAGCATGAAGACGGCGACACCATAGTCCTGATGAAGGCCTTGGAGAGAAGGAAAAACGGCTGGTAAGACCCGATCAACACCTAGACAACCATCTGGGAAGACTGAACTGACAACGTATGATGAAAACATCAGCCGTAGAACGAAACAACAACCAGACCCAGGCTTCTGCCTGAGGGAATAAACTACCATGGATGCCTTCTCCCGATTCCACTTGCAGACCTCACCCAACCTGCCAGCTCCAAAGTCCGCCAACCAACTGACTACACGTGCTGCAGCTTGCTGCAGTGCTCATCTCGTCCGTCAAGGCCAAACTGTGCGGATGTCCAACTCAGCCTGTTCATGGCAGGTCATAGTACAAGCTGCCGGGAGCGGGGTGAAAAACCACTCCAAAGGTTTTAGGGGTAGCAGCAGATCGAGATACAGGCAAGTGGCACAGCCAACCTTCTCTCTGTCTGAGAGGCGGTGGTCTTGTCTCGGCGGGTGGACGGTTGCTGGTGGAGCGCTGCACCTCTGCCGCACTTCACCAGTCAAGGCCGAACAGCATGAGTTTGGGGGTTATGTGATCGTGACGTTCAGCACCTCCCGGGCCTTGAAGGCCGGCAAATGGGCCCTTTCCTGCACACAGGGCAAACTCACAGAGTGATACAAAGCCGTGATCTCAACAGTCATCCTGCACCCCTTGAGTCTGCTTCCCGCGGGCCAAGACTGCGGCCACTCGAGCATGAGGACAGGCTGCCTGGTTGGAGGAAACGGCCTAGGTGGGGAGCTAAGGCACCAGAATTGTCGCCAAGGACACCAAAAACGACTGCATATCATTGTTGCACTTCCTCCAACAAAATCATGACCCCCCCCAAAAAAAAAAAAAAAAAAAAAAAAAAATGTGGGGCATCAACTTGGGATCACAAGAAGTCCTGGACATTCACCCACGAACCACCAATGGATGGGACTCCAGTGTGCCAGCAACAATTACTTTCCCCCTGCCACAGGTAAGTGCCATGATGCTGACCGTAGCAGCCAACAACCCTCCTTGTTGCATTGGAACAGTTGAAGTGTCCACAGAGTGAAGTTGACAGGACGTTAATCTCACCATCTGATAGTAGCCTCACTCTGATAGGACGTTAAACTCACCGTCTATATAGTAGCCTCACTCTGATAGGACGTTCATCTCACTGTCTATACAGTAGCCTCACTCTGATAGGACGTTAAACTCACTGTCTACACAGTAGCCTCACTCTGATAGGACCTTAAACTCACCGTCTATATAGTAGCCTCACTCTGATAGGACGTTCATCTCACTGTCTATACAGTAGCCTCACTCTGATAGGACGTTAAACTCACTGTCTACTACACAGTAGCCTCACTCTGATAGGACCTTAAACTCACCGTCTATATAGTAGCCTCACTCTGATAGGACGTTAAACTCACCGTCTATACAGTAGCCTCACTCTGATAGGACGTTAAACTCACCGTCTATACAGTAGCCTCACTCTGATAGGACGTTCATCTCACCGTCTATACAGTAGCCTCACTCTGATAGGACGTTCATCTCACCGTCTATACAGTAGCCTCACTCTGATAGGACGTTAAACTCACCGTCTGTATAGTAGTAGCCTCACTCTGATAGGACGTTCATCTCACTGTCTATATAGTAGCCTCACTCTTATAGGACGTTAAATTCACCGTCTATATAGTAGCCTCACACTGATAGGACGTTAATCTCACCATCTAACAGTAGCCTCACTCTGATAGGACGTTAATCTCACCCATCTGATAGTAGCCTCACTCTGATAGGACGTTAATCTCACCGTTTGACAGTAGTATCACTCTGATAATACGTTAATCTCACCATCTGACAATAGCCTCACGTCAGCCTGGGAACTAATCCTCAGACCCACAGCAGATCCAATGGATCAGGATCTATAAATAGAACATGTGCCCCTATCCACAAAGGAAGGAGTGAAGCACCTGCGACTGCAGTCTGGGAAAATCTGCCACACCATTGCTAGTAGTTAGGTTCTTCCCCTGTAGTTTGGTGCAGTCTGCTTGATTGTACCCCCCCCCCCCCCCTTCACACCAATGGGAAGTGGGTGATCACAGCATGGTGAATCAGTCCCATCATCAGGTTCTCTGGGTGGCTCAGAGGTAGAGTGGCCCTGATCTGTCCTCAGATGTTGCAAGTTTGAACCCTGTTGATGCCCCCATCAAACATAAAAATGACCATTTGCAATGCCCTTCTGAAGTTAATGTCTTCTGCTGGTGTACAGTGTTAAACTGGTCCCCTCCCCATGCTCTCTAGGGAATGATCATCCCCATCTGGTAGCATGGTTATCATCTTAGGTGGGTGAGGACGTTAACGTTGAATGTAACTAGACAACTAGTTTAAGAATTGTTCCCCCTTTCTTTTAGTCTGTCTTACACCTGTACAGTTTTTTTGTTCTTTTGGGAGGGCTGGGGTGTGTGGTGGATGATAGGATGGTTGGCAGTTGCTGTTGGCTGCAGTCTGGTGGCTGCCTTCCCATCATGAATGGGGGGGGGGGGGGGGGGGGGGGGGGGGAGTGGAGTGGTGGATGATAGGATGGTTGGCAGTTGCTGTTAGGTGTTGGCTGCAGTCTGGTGGCTGCCTTCCCATCATCAATGAGAGGAATCTATGGCACAAGTATTACAACCAGTGTTCAGACTAAAAAAAAAAAAAAGAAAGAAAAAGAAAAAAGGGTGGGGTGGGGGTGGAAGAACTACATAGAACTTGTTCAAACCTCACCTGGAGATACAGGATATTACAAAGCTCATGACATAAACAAAGAGGCTCCAGATCTATCTTATATCTAGAGTCAGTACTACAGTGCCATACTGCAAAGAAGCATGCATGTGCCTGTATATTCATGTGCACTCTTGTTCTCTTTGAATGTTCATGTGCATTGTGCATGTTCTCTCTCTCCCTCTCTCTCTCTCACACACACACACACACACACACACACACACACACACTTTTTCACCTGATCTAAGATATTACGGAAGAGAGATTTTTAATGAAGGTTCTGGTGTGTTTTCCGGTGTATTTTAAAGGGTTGTGTGACTTTTTTTAATGACTTGTGAGTTGACTTGGACGTGGTGACAGCCCTGATATGACCCTTTGCAGTCAGCTGGGCTATAAGCAGCAACACACACACACACACACACACACACACACACACACACACACACATGGACAAACAGAAGACAGATCCCCATCTAGAATCTTAGTTGTTTACTGAAGTTAAGCCAGAGAAACCAACATGTAATTTAAAATGGACAGAGGTGCTAGCAAGTTGTGGGGCGGCTGACTGAAATGTAGTACCCAGCATCAATAACATAACGGCGGAGACAGAAACACCTGCTGTGCGATTAAAAGCAATTTTCAGAAAGATGAAATATTGAAGACACATAACAATTTTCAGTTTGCTATGCAGAACACTGTGTTCAATATTGCAGTGAGTGCGTTTGCATCAAATCAGATTAATCTCTGTTCAGTAAAAATCAGTACAGGAACAACGACAATGATAATGAAAAACCTCCAAAAGAATATCTAAACTGACTGACATAAACCAGCATAATCTTCCACATCTACAAATGTTGTAATAAGCCAGATGTGAAAAGCTGTATTAGATTTTAAAAAACAACAGTCTTCAAAAAGTTACACCCTTTCCCCAAAAAAAAAAAAAAAAAAAAACTAACCAGTAAAATAAATTTTAACAGATCAAACATCGGAGAAAAGTATACAAAAAAAATTTTTTCTTGGCAATTTCTGCTTCTGATGCCTGTCATGATTTGGGGAACAATTTGTTGTCACATATGATGGTCAGAAAAAAAAAAACATACAAAAAGAAACTTTGGTGTTCCACACACTCATACTCATGCTAAGAAGATATTCTCTACAAAATAGTCTTCAGTTTGGTTGTATTTCAGATTGCCAAAACTGGAGTGTTAAAAGGACCTTTTGGAATAACGCTGGCACCAAAAAACAGTTTTGTAGATATTAGCCACCAAACCCAACAATATTTTCAAAAAAAAAAGGTAGATGTTTCCGACCATATGTATGATGAGAAATCAAACATTACCTACCACAGCCTCTTATAGCAGGTTTCATAAGCTGTCACATTCATCTCTAAGTGTTTTAGAGAAAATAAAGATAATACTGAACAATTTGGCACTTCACAGGAGTGAGAACATACACACAGAGAACAGAAATGCCATGGAAAGAAGTCTGCTGTTTGGCCTTGAATCCTCCATAAAATGGAAGGCCAGTACAAAGACACTTGGACTGAAACAGGTAATGCCCATTGCATTAACAGAGGATTACTTTTGTTGTTGTTGTTGTTGTTGTTGTTGTTGTGTCATGTTGTCTCTGTTCTTGATTGAAAGTGGTATTACTCTGAGGCTGCTGTCTCAAACTTTCTCAAACAAAGTCACCCTCAGTTTTTTTTTTTATGTTCGCATTATCACTATAATCTTTAGTAGTAGTAGTAGTAGAAGTAGTTGTAGTAGTGATAGCAGCAGCAAGTAGAAGTATCATTACTGTCATTGCTATTATTATCATTATTATTATTATAGTTGTTGTTATTATTATGATCATCATTGCTATGATTACCATCATCATCATCATTATTGCTCAGCCATACACACAGGGCCTTTCCAGCACAGTCATCACACAGGAAAAACAGTCCTGTCCTGTGTAGAAAACTACAACAATAAATAAGAAAAAAATTACAAAATATAAATCTATAGCCTAATAATCCACTTACATATTGATGTCAGACAAGACTAGGCCCTGCCAAGGGCTTGACCAGACCTGTTCACCCTATATCTGTTTTTGGTGTACTTTCCAACGAACATAAAGAGTATTTTCTGCAAAGAGTGTGCACACAATTTCACATTTCTGCCAAAACAGGAGGGATGAAAGGACGGTCCTTCATTTTGTTTTCACCAGCTATCACATTGCAGATGCTTCTTACCAGTAAGAACCACATGCTCTTGCTCCGATTAAGAGAAAACAGGTTCGTTCTGATACAATTTACTTTCAAACCCGATTCACCAGCATACTTTGGCACACGTTCACGCTGCTCTCTCTCGCTGGTTTTTCGACGTTGCAGGGAACGTAGTGAAGAAGAAACGAGCACTGGAAAAAACCGATTTCGCACGCGTAAGTTAGCAAGAGTTGTCGCTCTTTGGTCAAAGTCTCCGCCGCAATTTCTTTCTTTCTTTCTTTTTTTTCCTTTTTTTTTTTTTCTTTTTTTTACCAAAGTTCAGTTACTGCTCAAGAACTTTGCCTCCAGAATTTTGTTCGACGTATTTCTTTTCAGTTTCTCGTATTCGTAGGTATTTTCGCCAAACGTGTGTACAAAATATGGTGAAATCGTACAGGTAAACAGGTCTGCTTGACATTCCCCCCTTTACGTTTTCACCAATAGAATTAAAAAATTTTTTTAAATTCATGAAAAAAAAAAAGTTTGGCCTTTGCAAATACGAGCCTGCAGAAACGACTTTTAGCATCCATATTGGACGCAGAAACAGTGTTGCTACTTTGTCACCAAATCACAACAAAAAACTGGCACTGTAGAGAGAAAAATGGTGACAAGAATTTCTAGTACAGAGTCACAAAAGTGGAGAACAAAAGCTAAAAAGAAAGAAACAAAAAAAACTATTGGATGACTGCGAAAAAAAACAGAAATGAAAAAAAGAAAGAACGAAAGAAGAAAAGGAAAGAAGGCAGAGTCAAAGAGAGAGCCAGGGAAAGAGGAAACTGCAAGTACAGAACTTTCAGTTGGCAGGGGTACAATTTGTCCTAAAAGACCCCCCACCCCCCCCCACCCACCCCTGCAGTCGAGTGGAGCCTATACATGATCACTCCAAGATCCTTGATTTAATGTCCACATGGCTACTTTAGGTCCAACTATCAATTAAGACTCTCTCCTCTTTCTTTTACCTGCTGGACTACAACTGGCTTAATCAGCCTGAATCCTCTGTATGGCAGCTGGCATGCTTCCAACATCTCTGACTTACATCTTGCTTTTCATATAATACATATCCAACACCTCTGACTTACATCTTGCTTTTCATATAATACATATCCAACATCCCACTGACTTACATCTTGCTTTTCATATAATACATATCACACACCTCTGACTTACATCTTGCTTTTCATATAATACATATCCAACATCTCTGACTTACATCTTGCTTTTCATATAATACATATCCAACATCCCACTGACTTACATCTTGCTTTTCATATAATACATATCCAACACCTCTGACTTACATCTTGCTTTTCATATCTATATATAATACATATCCAACATCTCTGACTTACATCTCTTGCTTTTCATATAATACATATCCAAACATCCCACTGACTTACATCTTGCTTTTCCTATAATACATATCCAACACCTCTGACTTACATCTTGCTTTTCATACCTATATATAAATACATATCCAACATCTCTGACTTACATCTCTTGCTTTTCATATAATACATATCCAACATCCCACTGACTTACATCTTGCTTTTCCTATAATACATATCCAACACCTCTCTGATTTACATCTTGCTTTTCCTATGATGCATATCAAACATCTCTGACTTATTCTTGCTTTTCATAATACCTAGTCTTGTCCATTTCCTTTTGTTCTAGAGTGATGATTTTCAGTGACCAAAACTTGAGCGTTATTTCACTCTCTGAATCGCAGTCAGTGAAGTTCCTGAGATCAAGTTTGATCTGTTCACTCATTTATCTGACTCTTTTGCCTCACATTTTTTCGGTTTTTTCAGACAGTATACAGACTTCATCAGACATTACCAAAAACTCAAACAGGTTCTGCAATGTCATCATTCTAGAGTAAATAAATGTGTTTAGGTTGATTTTGCTGCCTATGGTGTAGCTTCTCAACACAACTCATGTTCACACAAACTTGGCAACCCTGA
>JADBJO010000368.1:412500-435000 GCA_016801955.1 Conus betulinus | reverse complement strand
ATGTGCCAGAGAAGGGTCAGCCAGTAACACAAAATTTTCACCTCATTTCATATCGAGTGAGTCCTTGCCATCCCCTTGAGAGCAGTGTAATGCAACACAAACAAAAACAGCTTAAATGCAATGAAATACAACACAAACAAAAAAAAATCCAACACAAAAAAAACAATTCAACAATAAAATACAACCCAAACAAAAACAACTCAATGCAATGAAATACAACACAAACAAAAAAACAACTCAATGCATGAAAAAAACACAACACAAACAAAAACAACTCAATGCAATGAAATACAACACAAACAAAAACAATTCCATGCAAAAAATACAACACAAACAAAAAACAACAATGCAATGAAATACAACACAAGCAAAAACAACTCAAATAAATACAACACAAACAAAAACAGTTCCATGCAATGAAATGCAACACAAAACAAAAACAATTCCATGCAATAAAATACAACAAAAACAAAAACAACTCAATGCAATGAAACAACACAAACAAAAAAAACTCAATGCAATGAAATACAACACAAACAAAAACAATTCCATGCAATAAAATACAACACAAACAAAAACCAACTCAATGCAATGAAATACAACACAAACAAAAACAACTCAATGCAATGAAATACAACACAAACACAAAACAGTTCAATGCAATGAAATGCAACTCAAGCAAAAACAATTCCATGCAATGAAAATACAACACAAAAACAAAAACAAAATACAACTCAATACAATGAAATGAAATACAACACAAACAAAAACAATTCCATGCAATAAAAACACAAAAAACACAAAATGCAATAAAAAACAACAAAACAAAAACAACTCAATGCAATGAAACACACACAAACAAAAAAACAACTCAATGCAATGAAACACAACACAAACAAAAACAACTCAATGCAATGAAATACAACACAAACAAAAACAATTCCATGCAATAAAATACAACACAAACAAAAACAACTCAATGCAATAAATTACAACACAGGGTAACATAATGTTATGAAAAGTAATACAACATATGATGAAAAAAAAAACACACAAAACAATCAACACCTAACAAAACCGATACAGAACAGTCCAGTACAGCAAAACACGGTGCAGTACACACAAAAAAAGCACACTCAGCACATCACAAACTATGATTTCTAAAAGATTTTGGTCAGGAAAAAAATGTCCTCGGGAGCTTAGGTTTTAGAGGCCTTGAACCTGATCAATAACAGCGAGCTAAGAGGTGACCCAGATGCTAAGAAGTGACCCAGAGATGTTAAGAGTTGACCCAGAGTTGACCCAGAGATGCTAAGAGATGACCCAGAGGCTAAGAGGTGACCCAGATGCTAAGAGTTGACCCTGATGCTAAGAAGTGGCCCAGATGATAAGAGGTGTGACCAGATGCTAAGAGGTGACCCAGATGCTAAGGAGGTGACTCAGATGCTATGAGGTGACCCAGAGGCTAGAGGTGACCCACATGCTAAAAGGTGACCCACATGCTAAGAGGTGGCTCAGGTGCTAAAAGCTGGCCGGGTGCTAAGAGCTGACCCAGATGCTAAGAGCTGATGCAGGTGCTAAAAGGTGACCCAGATGCTAAGAGGTGACCCAGATGCTAAGAGGCGAGTCAGATGCTAAGTACTGACTCAGATGCTAAGAGGTGACCCAGATGCTAAGAGGTGACCCAGATGCTAAGAGGTGACCCAGATGCTAAGAGGTGACCCAGATGCTAAGAGGTGACCCAGATGCTAGGAGGCACCCAGATGCCAGGAGGTGACCAAGATGGTAAGAAGTGACCCAGACGCTAAGAGGTGACCCATAGTGTTATGCTAGGAGCTTCCAACTCTGAAGACAATACTGAGTATTGTCTTAGTAGCTTACCAAGACTGATGATAAAGAATGTAGAGTATTGTTACAAACTTGCCGATGTTAAAGGTAAATAACGAAGAGTGTTGCCCTTAGAGCTTACCAACTCTGAAGGTAAAGAATGAAGCCTATCATGACCTGATCAACGCTAAAGATAAAGAACAAAGTTTTGAAGAGATTACCAAGGGTTGAATATAAGGAATGTTGTCCCTAAGGCTGATGATAAAGAATGGAGCATGTCCTAGGAGCTTCACAAGGTTGCTGGTAAAGAAAGAAGAGGTGTGCTAAGAGCTTACTAGCCTGAAGATAAAAAAACACAAGTGTACTAGTTTACCAGGCTAAAGATAAAGACAGAAGAGCTGTCTTGAGGTAATTTTTAAAAAGTGTCACAATAACTCTGTCAAACTACTTGGACAAATGAATCACAGGACGAAACATGATGTTTGTCTTCTTCAGGCAAGATACCAACTCTCATGACAATGAAAATGAAGAATGAGCAATTACTTATCAACATTCAACATCCATCTTGAACTGAATTTAACAAAGGTAAGTGATAGCTCGTTCTTCATTTTTGTTGTCTGATGATTTTTAAAAAAATGCTGTGCCATAAGATAAGCATGCCTGAAGAAAATTCCCCCTTTAACAATACATTTCAAAGCATCACATTGCATAGCAAACTGGTCAATATGGGCTTAGGGTCTAGCCTGCATCAAACACCTTCACAGCTTCAGGCAAAGGACAAAGGTAATTATATATGAGGTAGGTTTCTATGTCTATTTGTTGGATTAAAGATCTCTCTCTCTTGTAGGTTTCTACATCTATTTGTTGGATTAAGGATACTCTGTGTGTGTGTGTGTGTGTGTGTGTGTGTGTGTGTGTGTGTGTGTGTGTGTGTGTGTGTTGTGTGTGTGTGTGTGTGTGTGTGTGTGTGTGTGGGTGGGGGGGGGGGGGGGGGGGGGGGGGCGCACACACACATAATCTTGCACCTTTGAATACTGTCTAGTACTTAGTATAACTCATTTGGTATAAATGATATTAGTACAAAAACAGTTTAATTTCCAATTAAAAAAAAAAAAACTAATTGTTTGGTGGTTTCTTTTTTTTTTTTTAAGAACCCACAGTGCTGCTTTCTTTCTTTTCCCCCTTTGCCCTGCCCCCCCCCCCCCCCCCCCAATGAACTAAAAATAGCATGATTATGATGATTATATGATTATATGATGATAGCAATTGTTCTCCCTGTTTGTCATCGTGATAACACTATAAAGTTCAAAGATCTGGTCCAAGCATTGTCATTGCAGATCAACACTCCAGTCAATATTCAGCTGATATACTGAACAAATCATTCAACACATTCATGAGGCAATTTTAAAGAAAAATAGCACAGGACATTGCTACAATTTCAAAGGGTTGAGCTGAAAACAATGTTATAATTAAGTACACTTTGGTTGAGTGGAGCACACAGAATTCTGTGCAATTCAATTACTGACATCATACCTACCAAACAAATCATCATAATAAGAAATTCCCAGGGCACATGCACACATAACAAACACGTAGTCTCCTAACCACCACAAGCCTTTCAGCAATGGATGACTTAAAAGCTGTTTAATCTGAAGATGAGATCAGCTGCTTTCATCAAAACAACATTCCCGTCAAAATGACTAATTTAAAACACTAATTATTCACAAATTACCAGCCGCCGTGGCGAAGTGGTTAGCGTCGCGGACTCCTGGCTGGGAGGTCGTGGGTTCGAATCCCATCAGAAGTCATGTGGGTTTTTCTGCTCCAACCGGCTCCTACCCAGAGTTGAGTTTGCTGCGGACTCAGTTGGGAAGACTGGGACCACACAGTCGAGTTTCATCCACTTAATGGATGCGTTTTGAGAGTGTTGCTCAAATTTCCTGACCAACACTGCAGGTGTCTGTATCTCTCGGGCCTGGTTGACGCCAGGATATATCATGAAAGGAAACGTAGTAGAGTACAGCCCTGTCATGTAGTCTCAGACCGAAATGGAAATCCGTAGCATCATCATAATCATCCTCATTCTCATCGATCAGCATTTAAAAAAAAAGTCTCAAATTCTGTGGCTCTTCATGCCCTGCTCTCATGGTGACCTCAGTTTCCATGTCCTCTCCACGTCTGTGGCCTTGGTTTGGTTCCGTTGGGGGTCAGCGGGTATCGGCAAGTCCATGGGGCCGTCGTTGGGCAGGCGTGGTGGCGCCCTCCGGTGGGAGAGCTCACTCGCGCCGGCTCCTCCGCGACTAAGCAATTATTGTCGTCAGTAGGGGGCTTAGTAGGTGGTGTCCTGCATATGTTAGATCAGAACAGGCGCCACTGAACACCACTGAAGTGACTCGGCGGCAGTGCAGTGTCTCCTCCGGTGGGTTGCCTCTTGACGACTTGACATTGACATTGACTGCTGCCTGTGGATTGCCAGTGCCGGGGCTGCGGCGGGGGCCGACCGGGCCGTGGCTGTGGACAGGGTGTCGGAAATGAGCGGCGGCGTGGGTGCACTGCCTCTGAGGTGGCGCAGAGGTAAAAAAAAAAAGACTGTGATCCCAATAATCCATTGGGAAATAGAGGGGAGAATGGGATGGGGATGGGATGAGAATGGAATGAGGCATGTAAAAAAGCAGAACAGTGTCCATATCATGAACATTTTAACTCACTGTAGCATGACCCACATCTATAGTTCAAAAGAGCAATAACAAAACATACATACATAGCCAGTGAACCATTACAAACTTTGTTTTTAATCGTGCTAACCTCAACTTTGAATCCTGTATTTCTGTCTTCCTCTCTCTCTGTCTTCCCTCTCTCCCCTCATCCCTCCTTCTCCCCCTCCTGCTCTCCCTCTTCCTTCCTTCCTTCTCCTTCCCCAACTTGCCTCCCCCCACCCCCTACTCTCTCTCTCTCTCTGTCTTACCCCTGCACCCTTCTCCCCTCTGTCTCTCTGTTTCTGTCTACCTCTTCCTCTCTCTCTCTCTTTTTCTCCTCTCTGTCTTGGTCTCCCATCCTCTGTTTTCTCTGACCCCCTCCCCCTCCCCCCACCCCACCCCTTCTGCTCTCTGTCTCTGTGTCTCCCGTATTGAGTCTATGTCTTTGTCTCTGTTTCTCTTTGTCTCTGTTCTTTCTCAAACTGTCTCCAGATCTCTCTTTGTCTCCCTCTCTCTCTCTCTCCTCCCCCCTCTCTCTCTCTCTGTCCCCCCCCCCCCCCCCCACCTCGTCTCTCTTTGCCTCTCTCTCTCTCTCAAACATCAACAACAACAAAATGTACACGAGGGAGGGGAAAGGGGGGGAGGGAGACTGTTTTGGTCCACCTGTGACCAGATCTACAAAGATTGATCTGGCTACAGCTGCCTCCGAGCACAGGACAAGAAGCAACAACCCATACCCTACTACTGCTTTCTCAGTCCCGTGTGGCAATTACGATTCAGTCAAGGGATGCAACCTAACGGTGGGACATCACTTTCATAAAGTGAAAAGTCCCAGTGCAAGCAATTTTGGAGATGTATCATCTTTGGAAGAGCATAATGAATAACAAATACAGTTTATGTATCCAGAATGAATCATACACAGCCAAGTAATTTTCATAAGTTAGAATGGATGGATGTCTGAATGTTTCACGGCTTTGCATCTCTGCTAGATATTGTGCATTCAACAGGCTGCTTCTTTGCTGGACAAGAGGATATATTTTCTCCTTCAGAATTTGCTCTCTCAGAACTTGAGAGATAATTTGTAAATTGCTGTCATGCTATGTGCGGGTATGATTGCAGTTTGTCCAAGTTCAGTAAAAAAAAGACCAGTAAAAAATTCTTCAGTCCATGAGCTACACCTGTCGGCCAACAAACTGATCAATCACAGAAAAAAAAAGGAAAACATAATCCAGATCAGATATTTCAATACATTACAACTCAGATCTGCAGAAATGCAGATGACAGAGACTGAGAGAGAGAAAGACATATAAACATACACACGCCCAATAAATTTGTTACAAAGACAGATAGAAGGACAGAGAGATAAAAGAGAAAAATGTTACAAAGACAGACATATGTACAGAGAGAAAGAGATCAACATACACATGAATAAATTGTTACAAAGACAGATGGAATGAGCCGCAACTTAAACCCATTCAGTGAAGGCTAGAAACAGTATGCATTGTCACTGAGCATTGAATGACTGAAGTGGTGCCACATGGAAGAGAACGGAAATACAGAGTAGCTGTTTGGTGACATCCTGCTTTGGACAACATGTCTGACAACACACACAGTCATATCACAGCAGCTGAAGAAAGACGCTGGCTCTTCACTTCTACAAGCCCCACATCCCTGGCTCTCCATCTTTCACCACGCATGCCAGCGTCAAAGCCAATGGTTATTATGCTGAAAAACTTGACTGTTAAAAAACCACCGTGGCCAAACCACCAACTTCTGCTTTCCAGTTCCTGTAGCTGACCCGTCCCTTCATGATGCCAACAGAATATTATGCTTGAATTATCGGACTGTCACAAAGTCTTTCCAGACAGTTGCAACACACTGCTGGTGTCATACCATCCAGAAGAACAGTAGTCACATTCAAATACTGCAGCACAGTAGAAGCTAAAGCCCTCACAAAATGCAATAGGAAACCTTGGGGGAAAATCTTTCGCCATTCCTAATTTGTAGCTGCTGTGTTTGTCAGAGACAAACTTCACCTTGATATATGACACACTCTCCTGAATGGTCACATCAGAGAGACAGTCCGAAATATGAGTGTGTAAAACAGTTCAATGTGCGGTCACACTTGACCCCATGCCTGAGCGAAGAGATTTGTTCCAAGTGGAAAGCAACATGCACCCAAGAGGAACTAGTTGAGGTAGTCATGCACATCTTCAGTTCAGACAACATGGTGGACGCCATGAGTGAAGTCAACTTGGAATGCAGTCTGGAACTGTGTCTTGTAGTGTCATTTCATCTAGAGCTTCATGCTTCTGCTGAGCGCAAGTGCCGCTCCCCTATATTCCAGTGAGTCAGCGGTTTACACTGTCATCACCCAGGGTCACGTTTCCTTCAGCACTCTGAGGTCGAATAGCCAGACAGAGGTTGTTGCTTGGGACTGGGGACCATTGCTTGGTCTGAAACAAGCAGGCAGTCACAGGTATAAACTGAATTTAGAACCAGAGGTAACAATGGATAGAAACAATGTCAGTGTCCACCCATCCCACCCCTCCTCCCCCAATCCCATCCTTCAGAACACACACACACACACACACACACACACACACACACACACACACAATGCAAAAAACAAGTTTGCTTCTTAAAAATGCAAATACAATGAAAATGATAAAACTGTTATATTAATACACAAACAGGTATATTTCAGTAGTTTTTATTTCAAACTAACAACACAGCTGTCTTTCCCATACTTCTCATTTTTTTCAATTTTGTTTTTTTTCCAAAAAAAAGTATGGAAGATGATTGATTACCCTAAGAAATTAATTACTCTAAGAACAGTCATCCAGACATCAGTATGAATTGTTGTGTTGAATCAAACTATATGATACTTTTCAACAAAAATTGTCAGCATCTTTCTTTTCACATGTGCTGTTGAAGTGTTTTAAAGTACCAAAACTGATTTTCATAATATTTTTGACAAAATGCGATTTGCATTATCAAAACAATTCTTTCCTGCTGTCTTTGAAGATCAAAAACAGTTCAATGTGTTTTCCAGACTGTGGAACTGTCACTCTAATTTTTTGTTTTGTTTTTTTTCACCTTGGGATGAGCGTTTATTTGACACACTTCTACAGAACAATTTCCTGACTTTTCAGATCTACTAATACAGAAGACTTGACAATATCTGAGCATTTGTGTGTATAGTTGCACAGGAAATGAAAACAGAGAATAAAACAAGGACAAATTCTGAGAGCAAATGAGCAAACTTTGTGCAAAATTCTATCCTCTGTGTTCCTATACCTAACCCTGATCATCATTCTATTCTTAAACTTACCCAACTTATCCTGATCTTTACGCTAACCTAATCCTAGCCCTTAAGCCTGTTTTTAATTAAACAAACCAATGGTATGCAAATCTAGATCATAAGCTGATGATCAGCTATGGTGTCTCTTTTCACTGAAGCTCATGATCCACAGTGTAGTTGACAGAGTTACGATTGACAAGAAAGTGGTTCGTAGTTAAAGGTTGAACAATCTACTTTTGAGGGAAGGACACAACCTGCAAAACAGTGCTCACTGGAGTTTGTCTAAGACATATAATATTCATCCTGTTGAACTTGGAATTGGTTTGAATATTAAGTAAAACTAACTATAGCAATGGCTTCATCCAAAATTTACTTTTTCATTTCCAAAGCACTGTGAACTTTAAAACTGCCGTATTAAATGACATCATTAATGTATGTACGAAGAAAGGACATCTTGGTCAATCACCATAATATGATTTCCATCACAGAAGAGATATCAACACTAATTTCTACTGTAGGAGAATTTTCAGATGGTCACTTCTTTCACGTAGCAGTACAGCTCCTACAACATGCCGAGTGATCCGGTTTTCTCTGCAAACCAGGGATCTGCCTCCATGAGTCACAGACCTCATGGATCTTTCACTGCTGACCGAAAAATCTGTGCAAGTAAGAGCAAAGACAAACTCATCAAGATTGCAAAGAAGACAAACTACATGTTGCAATCAACAGTTTGTTCAATTAAAAGTGGCCTTCAACAAAAACTGTAAGAAAACTTTCCTTCTCTCCATGGTACTTATCAATACACCCTTCCCTGGTCATGACATTTGTGGTCAATGAGAAATCGTCTCTGTTGTCAACTGAATATGCATAAGAATGAAAAAAAAAAAAAGGCTGAGTATGGAACCTTTTCAAGTCAACTGTAGAAACAAAAGTGACGGTCATTGTTTCACACAAAGTACTTCAATATACATAAAGACCAGACAGTGTCTAAACATATCTGTGGACATTAATATCCAAGAGCAGAATATCTATGCGAAAGAACTTGGCATGGAAACATAAGTTGCCAGCATGCACAGCCCACATTTTCTCTCTCCCTCTCTCTCTCTTGGTCTGTCTTACACACACACACACACACACACACACACACACACACACACACACACACAGAGATGAACACACGTTTACACAAATTAAAAAGAAAGAGATTAATGTGCAATACTATCTATGTAAGAACACTCAATTTCTTGAAGAGAGTTTTAACAGAATTTTACACAAAACATTACTATCTGGCAATAGAAATGCGTTTTGTTGTTGTTGTTATTGTTGTTGTTTTTTTATAGTATGCTGAACAATTAAGTAGTGGGGGAAAACAAGAGCAGGATAACAATTCTTCCATCATTATAGTAATGACTCGGCAAAGATTTGAATTTCAAAAAAAAAAAATGAAGATGAAGTGTTTTTATAGTGTTATATGAAAACACAGAAGACCATACAATTACGTCATCATACACACTCCCCCCCTGAAGCGTCACAATGTTTATAAGCACACTACAGAGTCATGATCAGAATCCAGTGAAAATGCCACATTCACAACTGGTCAATGGCTTCTAAACAATCAAAATAACAATGACAATACAAAAAAACCAGTATTTACTCCTGAGCTGGTGCTTTCCTTATTTGTTTCAATTGCATTAACAGTCACTTTGTTGAAGAGATGCTTCTTTGGCTCTCAAAAGTTCTGAAATGGTCTTTTGTTCATCTTTCAACTGCTTTCATGAAATAACTGCCATGACAGCTGACCATCCTTCTACAGCAATAATAGACAGACATCATTCAAGGATTTATTGTTTATGTTTAAGTAATTCGGTCATACATCTTGTTTTTTATTGTCTTCATAAACAACTTAAGAGATATTTCAATCTTGATCTCAGTCACACCTAACCACACTTTTCTTTCTCTCTGATTTTGCTTTGACATCCCAAAACAATTTGTCAGATTCCTTGTTGTTTCTTCTAACATCTCAATCACAGGACAAAGAACTCTGGTTCACATTTCTTCCTGCAGCACACTGAATACTTTAAGGATTTTCAAGTCTTGCGTCTTTCATCTCAACAAAATTTTCCACTTATCTTGTTTAGTTCATGCTTTACCATCTCAAGGTTCTTGGTTCTCAAAACTCTATCACACTTTTCTTGTTATCTATTTCTGGTCCTTCTTTTTTACATCATGGACCATTACTCTCACAAACATCAAGATTTTTTTTTTTGTTCTTACTTTTTATCACATCGATCTCTTTAATCAAGTACTTTATAACATTTCACAAGGCATCAGCATCCGTTTCTTCAAGTCTTAAAACAACAGCAGCGGTGTTTGTTGCTTCCTTCAGTGGGTGCACGGCTGGTTAATGTTTGGTTAGTGGCAGCAAGCCAAAGCACAAGGAATAGGATAGACAGACAGACATACAGACAGCTCTGCGAATGCCTTGTATGACAAGCCACCCGACAAGGTCAGAAGTTCAACAAAGCACACACACCACTAGTGTTAGCAGCAGGAAACAGAGGAGCTTGCTGACGCATACCAGGGGACATCACCCTCCCTGTTTCATCCTCCTTCTCCAACAGTTTCTGACCCTGGGGCGTGACATCGGAGGTGCTCACACGGCTATTTCTGAAAGAAGACCTTGGTTACGCATGGCACAAAAAAGAGAGTGGGATGACCTGTAACAGTAAAATGTTAGGGTGGAAATAACTGTTAACACCCCCCCCCTCCTCCTCCACCCCAGCCCCCTTCCTTCACCATATTCCCACCCCAACAACAGATCCCTCCCTTCAGCCTCCATCTTCATATCCCTCCATTTTCTTTCACCTACCACAAACAACAATTCAGAAACTACAGAAAGGGGAGAGAATCATGGTGACCTCTGTTTTGATTTCCTCTTGATGTCCATGCCATAGTAAATTTGCCCCAGGCCATAAGTATCGTAAAGTTTGCTGGGTCTGTTATTGGGCGGATGAAGCGGCACCCTTCAGAGGGGAACGCTCTCTCACACACTGGCTGGCTTCGTGACCAATCAGTGAGTGTTGTCAGCAGTGGGCTTAGCAGATGGTGTCCTGCATGTACCGACCAGACCAGGCACCACTGAGCGTTATCAAAGCGACCAGGCAGCAGGGCAGTGTCTCCTCTGGTGGGTTACCTCATGGCAATATCAATAGCTTATCAATACTGCAAGTGCTGGTGCTGCCTCCAGACAAATCAGGGTTTTCCTGGGTATGGCTCCATGTAAAGAGGTTGGAGTAATGCCAGTGAAGAGAGGGAGCCAGAAGTAGAGGAAAGGGTGGGTCACAAAAAAAAAGAGGAATGAGAGAGAGAGGGAGAGAGACAGAGAGGGAGAGAGGGGGGAAAGAAAAGAGAGAGACTGATTGAGAGAGAGAGAGACACAGCGAGAGATAGAGGCAGGGAGAAAAGAGAGAGAGAGAGAGAGAAAGACAGAGAGACAGAAAGACAGAGTGAAATAGAAACAAAAAAATAGGTGAACTACTGATAAAAAATATATAAAAGAAAACACATAAACAAGAACAAAATATATACATTCACGTCCCGCCCTCCCTTCATCTCTCTCACCTCCTCCCTCCATTCAGCTAACGCCCCCCCCCCAAGCTCTCCTACCATCCCCCCTCCCCCTGCACTGTCTTTTTCCTAAAAATCACATCTTGCACAAACAAGCCAAGCAAAACAGAGATTTGGACTGACTTAAAGAAAAAAATCAGAGAGAGGCAGAGACAGAGAGAGAGAGAGACAGACAGATTCAGGGAGAGAAAGAATGTGAGCGTGTGTGTAGGTGAGTGTGAATGTGTGTACATGTGTGTGTGTGTGTGTGTGTGTGTATGTATGTGTGTGTGTGTGTGTGTGTGTGTGTGTGTGTGTGTGTGTGTGTGTGAATGTGTGTGTGTGTGTGTGTGTGTGTGTGTGTGTGTGTGTGTGTGTGTGTGTGTGTGTGTGTGTGTGTGTGTGAGAGTGAGTGCATGTGTGCCTACGTGTGTGTGTGTGTGTGTGTGTGTGTGTGTGAGTGTGTATAAGTGTGTGTGTGTGTGTGTGTGTGTGTGTGTGTGTGTGTGTGTGTGTGTGCGTGTGTGTGTGTGTGTATGTATGTGAACATATGTGTGTGTGTGTGTGTGTGTGTGTGTGTGTGTGTGTGTGTGTGTGTGTGTGTGGTGTGTGCGTGCGTGCGTGTGTGTGTGTGTGTGTGCATGTTTATGTCTGTACATGTGTGTGGATATGTATACTGTGTATTATGCAAGTGTTAGTGTGTGAGTGTGTATGTGTATGTGTGTGTGCGTGCATGTGTGTGCCTGTGTGTGTATGCATGTGTGTTTCCATATCCGTGTATTTGTGTGTGGGTGTATGTATGTGTGTTTGTTTGTGTGTGTGTGAGTGCCTGCATGCGTGTGTGCATGCATGTGTGTGGTGTGTGTGTGTGTGTGTGTGTGTGTGTGTGTGTGTGTGTGTGTGTGTGTGTGTGTGTGTGTGCGTTTGTGTGCATGCATGTGTGCGTGTGTGTGTGTGTATATGTGTGTGTGTGTGTGTGTGTGTGTGTGTGTGTGTGTGTGTGTGTGTGTGTGTGTGTGTGTGTGTGTGTGTGTGAGTGTGTGTGTGTGCACATGCATATGTGTGTATAAGCATATGCTGCGTAAGCATGTGTGTATGTATGCGTGTGTGTGTGTGTGTGTGTGTGTGTGTGTGTGTGTGTGTGTGTGTGTGTGTGTGTGTGTGTGTGTGTGTGTGTGTGTGTGTGTGTGTGTGTGCATGTGTGTGCGTGTGTGTGCGTGCATGTGCCTGTGCAGGTGTGTTTGTGTATAAGGCATGTGTGTATGCACATGTATGAGCAAACATATGTACATATAAGTTCAAGTTTGTTTTCTATATTTTCATTTGTCACATAATCATACAGGAATTCCTTTACTCACTTAAGTAAGGTTACATGTCCAAAATGGAGCCCCAAATTTAAGGGAATTAAATCATCCACCATTCAAAGTTTTTCTATACTGACTGATTCACTTTCCCTTGAGTAGGAGATCAGCTGGATACTCATCAGAAAAAAACAACAACAAATAAACAGCTGATGTTTAGATCATGTGGTGAGACTAACCGACCCACTGTGCATCAATGTGTGGCAGTTTAGATGCTGTGTGTGGATATGCAGAATTATCTCCATCAATAGGCACCACAACCCTCTACCACATGCACATGCTACATGACAAATGCCTGAACCCTTCATCTGTATTCCCGCTGTTCCCTCAGCTGATAACAAACATTGTCCATCACACAAAAGAAAACACTGTCCAAAAAGAACCTCACAAATAGCAGAATACTTTCATAATGATCAAGAAAATAAATGAGAAAGCTCCTGCAAAGACAAACAAACACCAGTAAGTATGCCAGTTTTCAATGTTTTAAACTGAGTGAAAAGCGAAAAGTTGAAAATGAGAGCTTTCATTTCTCACAGCTTCTCTGGTTGTTTTTTTTTTTTTTTTTTCTTACTATTAGTAGCATTAGTGGTGGCAGTGTAGTTTTAGCACTAATATCATCACACCCTCCCCCTTCTTCCCTTCAGCCCCCCTTCCTATTCCAATCCTAATCTTTGCATACCCAAGTGAGATAACTCTCATCACATTTCCCTCTAGGTATCCAAACACTGCTTCAGTCACTGTTTTTGTTGTTGTTTTTTCTGTTTTTATTTACCACTTTTTATCTGACTTGAATGTGAGCATAACAACTTGACAGGAAACACTTGACTGCAGTTGTATTAAAAACTTTGTAGGATTAACTGGACTGCAGTTATAAAATGCTGGTGATGGACGATTTTATTGAGAATGATACAAAATGAGGAATATGCTTAGTCTGACCTTTGAAAAGTATGCCACTGACTGGGAAAAAAAATACAGTGAGATTTTGGCTGTTCAGAGATAATTGAACCACATACCACAGTGAAAAAACTATAGATCAGAAAGATGAGACGAATAAACATAAAGGCAAGGTAGGTTGGATCTGCTAAGTGACATCAATTCTTATACTGTACATGTAGGTGAACATACCAAGTCACCATGAGCCTCAGGGATAAGTCAAAAGTGACAGAATAGTGAAAATCAGAGTAAAAAATGTGGGGTCACTGCAAACTTTTACAAATAACTTAAAGATATAGGGTCACTACAAACCTCATGGAATAACTTAAAAATGACTGAAAGCAAAAATCTACATAAAATCTAAGCCTACACACCACAAAATGATTTAATATGTAGGCAGCAATGACAATACACTTCCTGATACACTAAATAAGAAACTTATCAATGGATTGTCACTATTAGTGATTACTAAACATCTATTCCTCTTTCTCAGTCTACACCAGGATTGACCTCTATAGTTTCCAGGTGTTGAGAAGTTTGGTGCCACACCAACACCTCACTACACAAACATGTGTGGAAATAAACACATGCATGAAGTAAAAAAATTAACAAAATTGAATTACATATTTGTGTGGATCAAAAAAGGAAGCATACACACAACACATTTTGAATTAACTTCAAAATGAGATGAAAATCACAAAGCAATTAAAACTAAATTAACATTTGTTTGAAATATAACCTCACATAAACTAACAAATACATGGAACATAAAAAAAACATTAAAACATTGATTAACATCTACAACTGTGTCAGGAAAAAAACTCAAACAAGAACAACACTAAATAAATGTAAAATGAAGATATATCTATTTTGAGTTACATTGATACAGAGGAATGATTAAAAAAAAATGAAATGAAGACCTGTTTGGTATAGTCGCTATAGTCTTTTGAGTGTACAATATAATCTTTCATTTTTTCATGTACATTTACACTCTTTTTTTTTCCCCTTTTTTCTCAAACCACTGTATGAATTTCATTCTACTCATTACTACTCAGTAAAACAGTTTACAATTGCAAACCTTTGTTTCCTTGGAGTCAATAAGAGAAGAGAAGCATAAATGTTTATTTCTTACACTTGACAGGAAAGAGAAAAGGCACAAGTGCTTAATCCTAACTGCTAAAGGACCAAACTAGTGCCTCAAATTTAAAACCAATACAAACAGCAGTCTGGGAACACCTCATCTCTAGGAGCCTCAGACAAACAAGACATCAAGCTAACTCTACCATCTTTCAAATGTGCTTTACTCTCCCCATAAAGGTCTGCATATGCCAAGGCCTGCTAAAGAATGATTCTGTAACATACAGTGTCAACACTGACTGAAAACGTGTGGCTCAGGACACGCAGTAAATCAAACACCCCCCCCCAAACACCTGATTGCTGTGAGGCAACGGTCAAAGGGAAGTAACTACACAAGCTGTGAAACTTTGTCAAGCAAATGCATGCATCACAGTGTCCGATTGAACACAGATCAACACGTACCTTGAGCTCCCCTCAAAACACTTCAGTCACGGTACAGATACCACATCAAGACAGTTCATTTAGGATTTAATTTCTATTACTTTTTTTTTTTTTAAACAGACTGTCCTCTTTCTACCATGTTAAAGTTATGGCTTTCTTATTTTCTAGGCTTACTTGGTAAAAGAAAAAAAAACAAACTAGCAAATCATGTGAAAAACAAAAGAACCATAGAATTATAGACAACTGCTCTTTAAATCAGAGCTCTAAGGCTATCTAGGTGCATTGCCTGTAAGATGTTACTGGGTATCACCTTGCACCTACTGGCCAGCATTAAATGTTAGTCTGGATAGAGAGAAAACAAACAGCCAGTTTTTCAAACAAGCACCACTTAGAACCTAGGTCATTAAGTATCATTATGCGGCAGAATTCTGGTAAATGATCACTACAAATTTCTTTCCAGCATTTGGGAGGTTCCCCCCCCCCCTCCCTCCCCCCCCCTTTCCCCACCTTCCCCTCCTGACAGAGGCTCTACCCATGTACCCATCTGAGTCCAGGCAGATCTTGGTTCCCAGTCTCAATTTCAGCTCCCCCCCCCCCCCCCCCTCCCCTCCCCCCCTCCCCTCCCTCTGGAAGGCAGTTCCCTTTCCTTTCTCTCATGTCAACTTTTTCCTCACAAACCTATTCATTGTTTGTTATTCATTGTCATATTAAGATTGATAGTCAACAGACATGGTGGGGAATGTATACCAAGACAAATAACAAACAGTTATGGTGGAAATTGCAAACTAAGATTAGTAGTAAACAGATGTGGTGGGGAAGGCACACAAAAATTAGTCATAAATAGATATAGCGGTAATTTCAAACTAAGGTTAGTAGTGAACAATGATATATGGCAAGTAGATATGGTAGTAAGATTGCATCACATGGTCCGTCACAAGACAGAGAAATGAACGCTTTGATGAGGACTGAATTGTCCTTCGTTCTGTGCATGTTGTCTTTCAACTTTATGTAGCATTATTTTGTTACTTTATTTACTAACACTTATTCATTTTGTTTACTTATTATCTATTCTCCCACTACTATTCATGATTAGTATTCATATGTTATGACTTCAATTCCTTTTGTAGTTTCTAAATTTCATGAATTAGTATATTTCTTTTAACTTAATTGTAATAATGTATTTTTCTCATAACACTTCAGTTTTCATTATCACTTTTCATTTTCAGTCCTGTTTCATTTTCATTATTATTGTTATTATTACTATTATCATTACTATCATTACAATCACCATTATCATTAATTTATTATCATTGTTATCATTAGTAGTATCATTATCATCATTACTATCATTATTATCATAATCATTATTACTATTATAATTGTTATCCTAACTATTTCTAACATCATACTTATTGCTGTTATCATCTTAATACAAATTTTCTTCCTCCCCGACCTCTCGACTTTCCTCTTCAATTCCATTCTGCAATTTAAGTGGATCCACACAAACACACTTCCCACCAAGATTAAATGCTAAGTGACTGTTCTCCATATGATTATTTCAGTGTTGTTGTCCTGCCTGAAGAAGACTACCAGATCGAAACACATTTTGATTCATTTGTTACTCTTTGTTTCATTTGTTTTTGTGGACCAGCACCTTCACTATTAACAGTAAAGTTATCATGTACATTATGTTACAAATACATACCTTCCTGTGTGGTTTTTGAAAAACATATCATTGTAACTATCTCTCTCCTTCTTCCTCTTCTGCTAGCATCATTATAATTGTTACTATTATCATTATTGTTAGTATTATTAATACATGATCATACTACAGTTATGACAATGATGGTGGTGATGATGATGACTGTTACTGCTTTCTTTATTTCATGATGATGGTGATGATGTCTGTTTATTTTTGTCTTTGATTTATTATCATCTTCATTATCATTTCAACCCATTTTGTTTCCCTCAAACCTCAGTTCCATTCCTTAGTATAAGTCATTCATCCAGGACCAAATTTTGCACCCAGTTCAAAGAGATAAGCGACTGTCGGTTTGTCCTTGTTTTCATTCTCTTGAATGTTATTCATTTCACCTGAAGAAGACCAAACTGGTCAAAACATTTGTTTTGTAATTTATTTGCTCTTTCATTTGGCAGCGCAGTAATTTTGTTCTTGCTGTTAAAAGAAAAAAAAAAACATCAACAAGCCGAAAAATACCTTGTGCTTGCAAACTCATTGATAGGCAAAGCGTAAAGTCACAGGAGAGAAAGCTGAGGACATCTCCAGCACCGCACTCCAAAGACACCTGGAAGCAACAGAACATGACAGATGCTGGCATCACACACCTGAAACTACAGAGGTCTGTATCAGCCTGATGAGCCACACCCTTCCCAGCATGCTTTGACACTTTGGTGCCAGAGCTGTTCCTGTGCTGTCGCCCACAGTACCAAAGATCTCCGGTGGGGTTTAGCCGCGCCTCTCTGTCCTCTACAGAGTCATACACATACCCGCCAAAACTGTTCTCCAGATGCTGGGGTGCCGACTCCTCTTCTGACAGCTTGTCCAACATCTCCCCGCGCTGGCACGTCGGTGCACAACATGTGTTCCTTTGCCACGGCGACGGTCTGTATTGTGGGAATCTCCAGCGTTCTCTGAGGCATCGCCTGCACCATCCGTGTCATCATCTTCATTCTCGTCGCTGCCCAGACAAACAATCAAATGCAGCACTTGTCATCGTTTCTGTGCCAGGAAAAGCCTCATCGTTCTTAGTATCTACTTGGATTTGACATTACTGTCACAGCCATATCATCTATCATTCGGCAAAGCAAAAATCCACAGAGACCATTGGACAATAACCAGTTAACAAAAGTAACAAATATCTGAGATATGTCAGCATAGTATTTGCAAAATTTTAACCAATGACACAATAAAAAAAAGACTGGGATCAATACTTCTAAAAGACCATGTGAGATGCATGGGACCTTCATACAAATTATACACTTGCTGAATATGGTTTTGCATTCATAACATTTAAGGTCTTGTGAGTACTACAGTTACTGATTTTTCTTTTTTCTTTTTAAAAAATATGTGACCAACAGTAAATTAGTACAAAATGTTTGCTGCTGTTTATATACTTGCTGAATATGGTATTGCATTCATATCATTTATGGTCTTGTGAGTACAACAGTTTATTGATTTTCATTCGTATTTTGAACAAGCATGTGACCAACAGTAAATTAGAACACAATGTTTGCTGCTGCACAATCCATGGCCACACCAGCCAATGAAGATAAAGAAAGGTAAAGAGAAATGAACCTAATTATATATAATGTTGCTTATAGCCAGCTAACTGCAAAGGCCATATCAGGCTGTAAAGAGGAATAAGAGAGATATAATGTTGTTTATAGCCCAGCTAACTGCAAAGGCCATATCAGGCTGTAAAGAGGGATAAGAGAGATATAATGTTGTTTATAGCCCAGCTAACTGCAAAGGGCTATATCAGCTATAAAGAGGAACAAATGAGAGAGAGATCATGTTGCTTAGAGCCCAGCTGACTGCAAAGGGCAATATTAGGGCTGTAAAGAGGAACAAATGAGAGAGACACACACACACACACAGAGAGAGAGAGATAAAGAGAGAGTGGAAAAGTATGTGTGGTTCTGTGTGTGTGTGTGTGTGTGTGTGTGTGTGTGTGCATGTGCATGCGTGTGTGTGTGTGTGTGTGTGTGTGTGTGTGTGTGTGTGTGTGTGTGTGTGCATGTGCGTGCGTGCGTGCGTGCGTGCGTGCGTGTGCGTGCGTGCGTGTGTGTGTGTGTGTGTGTGTGTGTGTAGGTAAATGTTTCTGATAGCCTTGCCGACTGCAAAGGGCCATATCAGAATCAAACTCACAGATCCAGAACAGGGAAGAGGCGAGCATAGTCAGTTTCCTTCCTCGGCACTTCCATAATCCGTTGTATCTGATATTGTTCCTGTCACCACGCATATTGAATCAAATAATCCTCTGTAACTGACACTGTTCCTGCCACCACACGTACTGAGTCATATAATCCTCTGTAACTGACACTGTTCCTGCCACCACACATACTGAGTCATATAATCCTCTGTAACTGATAGTGTTCCTGCCACCACATGTACTGAGTCACATAATCCTCTGTAACTGACACTGTTCCTGCCACCACACATACTGAGTCATATAATCCTCTGTAACTGACACTGTTTCTGTCACCACACATACTGAGTCATATAATCCTCTGTAACTGACACTGTTTCTGTCACCACACATACTGAGTCATATAATCCTCTGTAACTGACACTGTTTCTGTCACCACACATACTGAGTCATACAATCCTCTGTAACTGACACTGTTCCTGCCACCACACATACTGAGTCATATAATCCTCTGTAACTGATATTGTTTTTTTTCACCACACATACTGAGTCATATAATCCTCTGTAACAGACACTGTTCCTGCCACCACACATACTGAGTCATATAATCCTCTGTAACAGACAGTGTTTCTGTCACCACACATACTGAGTCAGATAATCCTCTGTAACTGACACTGGTCCTGTCACCACACACGTTAAGTCACGTAATCCTCTCCCTAGGTCTGACCAGCACGCTAGGCTAATGTGTAGGGCAGACATCTACAAACTCATAGCCATGAGACCCTTTTCTTAAATTCTCTCATCTTAGTCATTAATCCATTATCCATCAGCTTTAATCATCATGCAGTGTGGTTTTGAAAACTTAGCGGATGTGGTGGTGTGGTGTATAAAGACTAGTCCACACTCTGTGACACCTTTTGATGAAACTGAAATAGAAACTCATAATCCTCAGTATCTGATAGTGATACTGCTCCTGCCATTACATACGTTAATTCACATTATCTGTATCTGATACTGTTCCTGTCATCATTAGATCACATAATCCTCTGTATCTGATCCTGTTCCTGTCATCATTAGATCACATAATCCTCTGTATCTGATCCTGTTCCTGTCATCATTAGATCACATAATCCTCTGTATCTGATCCTGTTCCTGTCATCATTAGATCACATAATCCTCTGTATCTGATCCTGTTCCTGTCATCATTAGATCACATAATCCTCTGTATCTGATACTGTTCCTGTCATCATTAGATCACATAATCCTCTGTATCTGATCCTGTTCCTGTCATCATTAGATCACATAATCCTCTGTCTGTACCTAATCCTGTTCCTGTCTTCATTAGATCACATAATCCTCTGTACCTAATCCTGTTCCTGTCATCCTTAGATCACATAATCCTCTGTGTCTATGTGACGTGACGCTTGACAAAACCATCCGATCGGTCCCACTAAAAACACCAAACCAAAGAATAGATTTCAAATCTATGCCCACTCTCCCCTCCCCCCCCCCCCCCCCCCCCCCCCCCCCCCCCTTTCCCCTCCCCTAGAACGGTGGGCGTCGCATGGCTTCGACTATCTGCTACAAGAAAAATTGCGTCACGGTAATTGCATGACGCCTTTCATTCTTATCGGCCTACCTCCCTTCCCCCCTTTCAACCCTCCCTCCCCATGCTGGGCGATACTACGCAGCGTGGGATGTGAGTTCTAACAATAGCCCACACAATAGCCCGTCTCCCCCCCCCCCACCCCCCGTGACACAAAGGCATGTTGCCGCGCTCTCCCCCCACCCCCCACCACCACCCCCCCCCCCCCCCCTTCATATCTACCATCCCCGTGTTCGCGGACACCTACACGTGCTCACGGACACCTATACGGATGCATAAATTAAATGGTGCCGATTAGGTTCAAACAATTCCCGAGGCGATGGGTGACAAGACTAAATCCCTCCCCCTCTCACCCCTGATGGGTGAATGACAGGTCGTCAAAATTTGATTTGGCAAGTGAGGAGTTCATATACCAGACACACGCAGAGGCGCAACTTCACTGACCCCTCAGGACTGCCTGTAGTCAAGAACAGAAGAAGACAAAGGGACAGAGAAGGCCTAGTCAATTCTTGGTAAACTCTTTGATCTCAAGTCATTCACTGTTCATTCCCAGGAAAAGTGAGTTGGAACTCTGTTTTACATTTTTGAATCTATGTATTGATTTTATGTATGCTGTGTGTGTTGACATTGTAACTTTGTACAAATGCTTAGCAACACTTATCAAACTGATGAATGATTATTCTGTGTAGTAGTTCGCTTGCCATCATAGGGCAAAAGCTCTCTCCCAGTTGTTATGATTCTTTGTTAAGATAATAATTCAATGATTAATTTTGATCAGGAAAACAGTATGTCTGTGCTAGATCAAAAACTGCTACTCTGATTTATAAATACTGGTGATGGTTGGAATGATGATTTGTAGTGTATGACTTTAAGTCTACACCCCATGTGTACTTGGACTAAGTGTAGTCCAAGTCAGTGTGATTTAATTCATAAGAAACATGGAAGAGCTGTTTGACTACAACTGTGTAACATTGTATTACTGTCTCCTACACTTTTGTAAGCTTAACTTAGCCTTTAAACAAAAGTGGAGATTAACAGTTATAGCAGAAACTCTACCATAGAGAAGACATTGCTGGCTGAGTTTCACACCCCTTCTGAAAGAAAGAGGAAAAGGGTAAATGTGTGCACTCAACAAACCAGCCATCAGATTCTCATCTACAGATCAAGTTCTCTTTATCGCAGAACTGGGACCCTGGTCACGCTACACACTGTGTTGAACCAGAAGTTGGGACTTCGCCAGAAAACTGGGGGAATGCCAGACACCATGGCTTCACTGTAAACCGGGGCGACACCAGACAACCAATCTACACCAGTGGGGCAGTCACCAGCCACAGGAGAGATCAACTATTCTCTCCAAAAAAAGCTAAGTTTGCTTACCACCTGGACTCAAACCCATCAGACCCTTACCCTCACTTTATGATGAAACAGTGAGAACCTGTCTATGAGTACCACTCTGGCTACAGCACTGGGTTTAGCAAGCGGAGTGGATGTATAATAACCATACACATTCAGAGTAACTTAGACAGAACCCCTGTATGCCCAACTTAAGCTTGCTGCAGAGTGCAAGTGAGTAAAGTAAGAGTGAGGGAGGGCCCCTCATTGTGGTAGTCCAATGAGAACTGAAACCCAGTCTATGGAAGTGACATGCCATTTCTTATCTATGTGTAAGTAATAAAAGTTGATGTGTGAAAGTGCACTTTACTTGTGTCAGTTCCCTGTTGTTCAATCAAATGCTGAATGTTTGAACTTCTCTCTTCAA